>CALNVZ010003432.1:6720525-6818487 GCA_940671915.1 Paracentrotus lividus | reverse complement strand
TGTATTGTGTAAGAACCTCTGCCGTCAGGTTCAAGATCTTCATCTGAACAAACCAGTAAAAAAAAATAGTCGAACATCATTTCCATAAAAATGAAATTGCAAGGATGAAGTTTTCACATAATCTTGCAAGCTGATGGTCTATGTTTTTTTCTTATCAATATCAGGCGCGGATCCAGAGGGGGGGGGGTATTAAACCCAAAATTGTAAAAAAAAAAATGTAAAATCGGGTGTTTTGCCCCCCCCCCCCACCCCCTTCTCCAGTTAAAAAAAAAAGTAAAATAAAATATGATGGATGTCGAGTCGAATGAAAAGCTTCCTTCCATAGCTCCCCCATAGCTGTTTGAGAAATCACGACCTTTTTGGGTAGCCAAAGCCCGGGAAAAAAATTGCTACTTTATCCTACCCCCCCCCCCCCCAGCTTTGACGTGGAAACAACTGACGGTTACTTTTGATCGGCCAGCGTGATGGGTTGTGTACAAAACTTTAATTTTGTCCCCACCCCCCACATCCTCATGAAATATTGGATCCGCGCCTACAATATTGTGTGAAAAGTATTAATTAAAAAAAAATAATTATAATTTGCTTAAATAAGAAAAGATACCATTAGTCCATATTTTCTTCATTTTTCAGTATAATGTTCAAAAAGAAAAACTTAAAATTTAAAATCGTTGTGATATACGTTTTTACCAATATTTGTACTTTTAAAAAGGCACAAAGCTACTCGTTTTGTCGTTTATTTCAAATTATCATTGTGAACCTACCTCCCCAAGTAGGCACCGATGAGTTGTCATCCATTGGAAAATACTGTTATTTCATTGAAAAAGAGAAGAACCTTAACTTTAATTCTGTTAATACGAGAAATTATTAGTGATGCATGTACAGAAAGGGTAAAAGAAAAAGAACGAAACCCAATATAAATGAGGACAAAAACGCCCTTTCAACTACCATTATGAGGACGAAACGAATACACATTCGACTTTTCCTGAATCCAAGATAATTCTCATTAAAGCTAGGTAATATATTTGGAAAGATTGATTATTGGTCTCTTTTGATAAACCCCAACTATTAACAAGCAAAGTGACCAATACACCATTTTTTTCAACTTGAATCATTGTGAAAATTTAGATTTTACCGTTAGAGCAGACATAGTACCCTCTATTGTCATTCATATTATTTCCCTCTAAAATATAGGAAAATGGTAATATATGTAGTGGAGCTGTATACATCTGATTATTCCTGTCTTTTAAAGTTATTTGATATTAAAAATTGAAATATACCAAATTCGCTGGGACCACGGCTTATATAAATATAGTAATATCATATACATTGATACCGCATACTACTGCTCAGCTCTTTATTCGCATGCTTATGAGAAAATTTTCTAGAAAGCTTTTTTTTCTGAAGACTACTTACAGTATTTATTCGTATACCCATAAAAATGATAGTGAAAGGGGTATCACATTAATTATCATTATTTACCGAGTTTTTCTTCCGAACGCAGTAGATGATTGGTATTAGGATGAATATAGCTGCTAGCGAGATGAACCAAAAGAATATTCGATTTCCTCTAACACCTGAATATGTAAAACATTTTATTAAAATGTTAAATTTTCTCTGTGTTTTTTTTTTCTTCTTATGACTAATGGCGCATTCACAAACGATACCAGCCGTTTTAACCATCTTGTACTAGGTGGTTCGTAACAATAAACATAAAACGGCTGTTTATGACTCGCTGTGCAGACACAAATAGAGAGCGGTATCTTAACCTGATGAACAAACTCAAACCCCAAAAAAAGTCCGATGCTGCAATGAAAGTTTAGAATTTCCAGAATGAAGGTATAGGATTAAACCGGAAATGTATTGAATGACAACACTATATTTTGTCAGTAGCCCCTGGCCCTGAATACCGAGTGTCATTGATAATGCAGTAGTCATGATGGGATATTTTTCAACTGGTAAGCAAAATGTTATTGTTCTTCCCTGAATTAATTATGGACTTTGTTTCTCATCGGCTTTTGCCGTCAGTTGCGGGTTTTATTTTGAATTTCATTGAAATGACTCGTAATTCTCCTGAAAACAAAATTTTTGATGATAAACATGCAATCAATCAATTTATTGTGATTTTTTTTTTTAAATGCACGTCAATATAAATAAAGTTGGTTAGACAGCCTTTAGCTTCAAGGTAACGAGAAAAGGGAAAAATTAGCTATACGTCCATCGCAAAGCCATTTTGAATTTTAAACCACCTAATCCCCTGGTTTAAGATTCTTTACAATTTCTTGTGCAAACTCAGGGTGGTATCTCACTTCTCGGAGACGTCTCCGCGACAGAATAGAAAATTTCGTCTCCGCGACGGATAAAAAGTATTAGAGACGTCTCCGATGTCGCGGAGACGTCTCGGAGATGTCTCCTAAGTTTCGGAAACGGATTTTTTTTTTTCCTAAATTGTTGCGGAGACGTCTTGGAGACGTCTCGGAGACGTCTCCGCGATATCCGAGACGTCTCTAATACTTTTTATCCGTCGCGGAGACGAAACTTTCTATTCTGTCGCGGAGACGTCTTGGCGAAGTGAGATACCACACTCAGTCTGCTGACTGAGACGCTATCGCAGACTGAATTTGTACTTTAAAGCCTCGATCACGCTTAACGGACTCTCATAGAGAATGCGTTCTGTGCATTCAAACTAACGTTGCGCTCCTATGGCCCCAAGATGAGTAGACCAACAAACTCAGACCCATCCAGACTTAGGTCTAGAATATAGGCCTGAATGTTATACAACCATGTGTCAAATTTTAAGAAAATATATATAATTCATATCTTACTATATTTTGGTGAGCCTGTGCTCATACTGCCAGTAGGTGTGTTTGTGGTGACTGGATGACCATCTGTCAGGATTGTACGACTCGTTGTCGTTCCAGTATGGACTGTATTAACATGAAAAGGTAAGTTTTGGTACGATGACAATGGGAGAGTACTTGGTGCCCAGATTTGCCACATATCTTCGGCTGTGAACCAGAAGAGCGCTATTACAGATCAAAGATGTTTCGTTGAGAACCAGAAAGGCCCCTTAACCATTGACTTTGTACAGCAATAGCGCCCTTCTGGTTCTCAAAGGAACATCTTAAAGATGCAATAAGCCCTTCTGGCTCTCAACAGACGATATAGCTCCCAGCACCGTGCGGTAATTTGTATACCATTTTCCTACAAATATTAAAATATCTCAGGGACACAATGAAGATTTCTTCCAGATATTTACAGTTTGTTTGCATTCTTCTCCAAAGTGTCACGGTGCTATCGTGTAATTGCCCATGACCAAAATGTCAGCCTCCAGTTGTATTCAGCATTTGTATTTTTTTTTTTAATTTAAAGACTATTTCATTTATCTATTGTTACTTTTAAAGATTACACCACTTATGTCTATGAATCGAGTGAGTCCCCCCCTCCCCAAAAAAAAAACAACAACAACAACAACAAACAAACAACAAACAAACAAAAAAAAACCAAAAAAAAGGTCCCATTAATTTTAATTTGTCTTGTTTGAAAGACGAACATTGGATTTCGTGACTATTGTATTGGTAGAGTTATCCTCCCAGTCTTTCTTTTCTCAATGTGAGTGTGGGTGAGTGTAAGCGTGCGAGTGCTGTGTGTGCGTGTAGGTTTGTGAGATTATATATATATATATATATATATATATATATATATATATATATATATATATATATATATATATATATATATATATATATATATATATATATATATATATATATATATATATATATATATATATAATATAATATATACAGTGGTGGCCAAAATTATTAGAACACCTGAGCCTACACAAAGCCTATGGGATTATCAATGCCCTAGTTCATTTGCCGAAATCAGATTACAGATATCTTTTGTGTGCCATAAGCTTTCATGACTTTTTAGCATAGGGCCTTACGTATATGATGATACCAAAGTTATGTAGTTTCGGCCATCTGGTAATGCGCAGCATTAAAATAGTTGCGCTATGCGCTTTTGGTTTCCCCATAGACTTGTGTATTAAACATGTAGTCAAAATGAAAAAAAGTGAAATGCCAATTACATATACCGATTGCTCAAAAAGTATTTGAGGTAGAAGTATGAAACTTAGCAGGCTTATTTATACTAATATACCTCAAATGCATTCTAAGTTTCAGCAAATTTGGTCAAATGGGGAGGGTGAATTCGCCCCCACCCTTCGTGGTGAGATGACCAAAATAACCATGCCCATTGAAGGTTAAGACTATTTTTTAAATTTAATGAAGACACTCATTGTAAATGTATATTTTTTATAAGGAAATTTCATGACCAATTCAAATATGTAGAAATATTAAGGGTCATTGGAACAATGGACCTAAATAGGGGCACTGAATTAAAAATTTGGGGCCCTTCAAAAATAATTTAAATATCCCCACATAAGATGTAACTACTTCACCCTGTGTGGTTATGAATGCCATTTTTGACATCCTCAGGACATTTCCTTTCAGAATATATATACTTTTGTAGGGAGAGGCTTAAAATGTTTAACGTTATGACACTTTGATCCTGAAAGGGGCAAGATTTTTGAATTTTTCAATTGGTGGTGTAACAAAGAAAAAGGGCGACTTGGGGGCGAGTTCCCAACGTATGGCTTTGTTATTTAGTTTTTAAAGCATAATGACGATATTCGGAGACATTCCAACCATTTTATAGGTATTTAAATGGTCAACTGAATGAAAATTATTAAAATCACTTAAATATGCTTGGTGTTCTAATAATTTTGGCCACCACTGTATATAATATATATATATATGTGTGTGTGTGTGTGTGTGTGTGTGTGTGTGTGTTTGCACATAAATCCGTCTTGATTGCTTTAATTTTCGCCCTGCCAATCTTCACAAGAGAGATTCTACAGTCTATAGATGGTCGGTTATTAGTCATATTTGCAAAAGTTAATGAAAATAGTACGAACGAATGCTGGGGGAATAACTCTTCCGCCTTATAAATATCATGAAACCCATGGTTAACAAAGAAACTACAAATAGATATGACTTTTTTAAAACTCATTCTGTAGATAAATACCAACAAGGCTGACCTGTAGTGGGTTGACTTGTCACAATGACAATGAAAGAGCAGGTTGCTATATTGCCAGAGCTATCTCGAGCAATATAGGTTACTGGAGTCTGACCAAGAGGGAATTGTGAGCCAGGATTTCTATCACAGGTGAGTGTTGGTTTGTCTGCGTTATCAGTTGCTGTTGGTGGTGTCCATGTCACAGTAACTGTGTTTAAGCCTGCTGGAAGGACAGCGGTTTGAGTACTGGGACATCCTGAAATAATCGGGTTTCGGTTGTCTGTAGTGCCTGGAATATTAAAAAATAGACTAAAAGTTTGTTTTTGTTTGTTTTGTTGTTGTTGTTGTTGTTGTTTTGTGATATTGCTCATGTTGCAATAATTGTGGGTTATCATGTTTTAACCATTGGGAGTTTTTGGACACGATTATCCAGCTTGCTGTTTCTTTAAAACCTAGCCTATAAGTTAAGTGATTGCATATGTAAGAAAAAGAATATCTCCTACGTTGTCAGGTAGCTCTTTATGGCCATTGATGAATGCACTCTGAGAGCCGGACGGCTTGTAATACAGCACTTTTTTCCAAGTTCTTATTAATTCTGTACATTCTCCAATCCCTTTTTAGACATCTAGTTAGAACAGCAACATTTACCTTGGCATGATGGAAGAGCTGATGAAAATTGGCCTTTGTCACAACACGTTATAGGTTTGGTGTTGGACACCAAGTAGCCTTTGGCGCATTTGAAGGAGCACTTTTGATCACAGGAGAGGGATCTACCACTCGCACATGCATCATCGGTACTGGTCAATGGATACGTGTAGTTCAACAAACAAGGTTTCACTGTAGCGTAAAAGAAACATTTTATTTGCCTATTATAAACACAACACAAAAAGAAAGTTCCCCCTATTTCAGATATCAATAATTTTTCAACTAGGAGGAGTTCAAAGAATCTAATTATATGTCCATGTAGGGAATTTAATTAGCTACCATGGGAGCGAATGTAAGGGAAAATCATCACGTCATGCTTTAATGATTAATGGTTGAATGCAAAAATGTCATTTTGTGAAGTTCGCAAGCGTAAAATCACAACTTTGATTCAATGATATCTGACCCATTTTCACATTTTAAACATTTTACACGTCAGAATGTATGCAAAATGGCTACCCAATATACGGAAAGGAACTTTACGTCAAAATTCACGGCTGAGTGAGCATGTAGCAAAAACTGCCAAAACTGCGGTTTTTACTTCTTTGCCATGGTATATTCGATCAAGCATGACATGGTGATTTTTCCTAAAATTCGTTCCCATGGTAACGAATCAAATTTCCTACATGGACATATAATTAGATTTTTTTAACTCCTCCTAGTTAAGAATTATTGATATCTCAAATAGGGGGAATTTTCTTTTTGTGTTGTGTTTAATTATCGACGTTTCGTTTTAGCACCAAAAAAAAACAAAAACATATCAATTCTACTCTATGTAAAATGTAAAGTTAACGTATACCAATGTGCGGCATTAAATCTTAATTAAACAAGGCGCGTCCATTATCTAAGAGGCCAGACGCAACAAAGTGACGTTGGAAATACGGCTGAGAAGCGCAGAAATCTATACAGCTGGCTGCAATAATAAATTAGCTCACAAAACTCGCGTAAGAAGACTTCCCTACAGTATAATGGTATTGTCCGTTCGGTTGAGCAATCTACTCGTGGAGATGAAAGAAATTGATGAACTTTTATCATGTTGTTAGTGAATAGATTCTCCAGGCCAGATGGAGGAAATACACATTTGGGCAAACTTATAACATTATTGTGCTGAAGTTGTAATCAGAATATGCAATTCATATAAATTGATGCTCAAAACAATGACATAGATTGTGAACTTGTCACAAGTCTTGTGAAGACGCCGTTCACATGTTTCTATGCGATATGCATGTGATAAGCGTAAATATTGACTAGTCGAGGAAAGAACCTCTTATGATTATGTTCAAAGTGACAGGACTTTTTTTTAATCAATTAAAATGAATGTACCATCTCCGGAAAGCTGAGAATTCAAGCTTTTAATTGCCCTGTGAACAATAAGCTATAATAGTATAATGCGGCATCGAGGATCAAAACTATGCAGCGCATGAGCTTTTTTGAGAGCAAAATATACCATATTGTACAGGAATTTGATCTGACTAGGCTTTCGAATTGACACAAGTGACAGGACTTTTTTTTTTCCTTTGCAATAAGTTATTCCTATTTTTGAAAAATTCAGACTCTTAGCGTACTTATTCAAGTTTAACATTTTCTTTGAAAAGGTAGTTGCTCACCACAATAAAGAAAATAAAGTGAAAAACTGTCCAAAAACAACCAAAAAAAGTCAATGGGCACGTTCGCTTTGAGTAGAATGGTAGCGCCCTCTATCTCTTAAGTTTACAACTAGAATTGATATGAAAACGATTTTGACAGCGTGTATCAATTATATGTGACTATTTACGTCTGGGATCGACCTTTAACGTCAGAATCCGAGAGACGTGACGGGTTTTTCAACCTTGGTCCGCTCTATATCAGTTTTTAGGCTTAAAGGGAAGCTCTGGACCCAAAATAAGTTGCTTTTATGAAAAGCAGAAAAATTAGAAAAACAATTCGCTATACCAGATTGGCAACACTGTCACAAAGCAGGCGCAGGGGAGGGGGGGATAGGTGTTGAAATTTTTTTCGGCCTTCGGCCAACGAAAAAGGTCATAATTGGCTCAAATCATGAATTTTCTTTTCTTATTTCTTTTTTTCTTTTGTTAGTTTTTTTGTTTGTTTTTTTTTTAGTTTTGGGTCCGTAAAGCCCCCCCCCCCCCCCCGAAAAAAAAAAAAAAAAAAAATACAGGCATGCAAAGCTGTGATGTCACAGGGGCACAGCTTTCCATGCCTTTTCTATATGGTTTTATGATAAATTTTCACTTTATTTGTTAAGAAACTGTTTTTCTCAAAACTTTGGCCAAGATATATTGATGGCAAATATGCTATTGCATTTATACATATATTCTGAAATCAGCATGCCATCTAGAAATACAAAGATTTTAAGTTGTTTTCAGGATAGAAAAAAGATAATCATGAATGTTGAATTTCATGAAAAATATCACATTTCTTTTGAAATGTCATTATGATTCTCATTTTATCAAAATATATAGATGCAATAACATCTTGCCATCAATATATCTTGGCAAAAGTTATGAGGAAAATAGTTTCTTAAAAAATAAAGTTAAAATTTATCATAAACCATATAGAAAATGCATGGAAGGTTGTACCCCTGTGGCATCACAGTTGTTGCCAATTTGGTATAGCGATCAATTTTTTGTGCATCGTAAAGATATTCATAACTTTCTTATTATTAGTCCGATTTTCTTCAAACTTGTTTTAATCTGTTTTTCAAATTTTTCCGCTTCTTATAAAAGCAACTTATTTTAGGTCCAGAGCTTCCCTTTAAGGAAAGGAGTGACAATGAGCGTTACCGCTTATGATATGGTTTTACCGTCGCCATTTCCCATGCAGGGTTGTTTTACAATTAGGGTCTCACACATCTGTCTCACACAAACGGAAAAAAGAATAGGGAACGAATGAAAAAAAAAAAGTAAAAATACCAATCATGTTTTCTGCTTACCATGCATCTCCCCTAGGGACGTCAGGTACTCTTTCATGTATTTTACGAGAGCACGTTTAGTCGAAGGTATATCGTCGTAATTTTTTACCACCAATTGTTTTCCTGTTTGTTCGTCATTGATTAGACCATCATACACCTCGCTGAGAAATGAGTAAATTCGACCATGTACAACGTAGGTGAAGTACCGACAGCAGGATACCGTCTTGCCAGAAAAACAAGTAGAAATGTGAAATTACGCACTCTAACAAAAAAAATGGTACAAAGTTGGGCCTATAAAATGTCACACTGGGAGTACTATTAAAGGTGCAGCGTTGCATCTTTACAGCTAGGAAGTATACCTTTAACGGTGTAAAGTTGCGCCCTTGAGGTGCAAAATTGCACTTTTAACTTGTGCAAAGTATAGCCTTTATTTCTCCGTGTGCGTGGTAGTTAGCGCAAAGTGGCAAGATCGGAGTTATGTAGATGCAATACTATTTTTCGCGATAATTACCAAAATTCATGACTTGAGTATTTGGTTGTTATTTTTTTTACCATTAGGGAGAACTGGGACACTTTGTCCCAGTTTAACATTTTCAATATGTTGACAAGGCCTTGTTGAAAAACAGTATATATCAACTTATAATTATTTCTGTATAAAGATGTTTTGGTGATATTAATAATAAATTTGTATACTTTCGGTATTTCGATCTTACCTCGCCCTTTTCTCTCCCCAATGGAGATAACTTTGAATAGACGTCGTTGTGATTGAAACCATCGATATCGGCTGTTAGTAAAAACAAACAAACAAACAAAACAACACGTCTATTCAAATATACATCAAGTCATCCGACAATTTACAATATTAAACACTTGAAATATATAATTTTAGGGAATGTACAATGAGTGCACTTAAACGTACACTGTTGGAACGCTGTTTAAAAATATCGCTGTTTAAAAAATAAAACATTGTTTAAAAATGTTAATATTTACACATTGTTGTTTAAAGCCGGGAAATCGACGTTTGATAACCTTAAACAGGATCTGTTTAGAGATAAAATTACAGGGGTTGTTAAAAAGGCTGAGGCGAATGTCACGTGATAGTCATGAGCCAGTGAGCAGAAACATTAGTCGTACGATTCCCTCGCGAGATTACACGTTTAGAAGTTCCAAATGCCGGAGCTGACAGATATATTTAGAGGTAAGCATTTGGACTAAATATAATCGACCGATGTGTTGGCTCAGGGGATAGAGCATCTGCCTCATAATCGGGAGGTCGTGAGTTCGATCCCCGGCCGCGTCATACCAAAAGACGTTAAAAATGGGAGTTGATGGTTTATAATACATTTAGTCTAAATGCTTATCTCTGAAGTATCATTCAGCTCTGATGACATTTGGAACCAGGCCTACTTACTTGCATTTTTAAACAATAAAATGTAAGAAAATTTTAAACAGGGATGTTTCTTTAAACAACTTAACTTAACATCAGCGTTGTTTAAGATAACCCTTTAACAACTGTTGTTTAAAGCTTAAACATTAATGTTAATATTTTAAACAACTTGCTTTCAACAACTATGATGTTTAAAAACCATTTAACAACTGCATGTTTAAACTTTTAAACAACAACCGTGTTAGTTTTAAACAACTACAGGTTGTTTCATTATTAAACAACGTTGTGCGATTCACGGGTTAACACAAAAACCGAAGTTATATTTTACATACGTACAATATAACAAATTGAAGGTCACATGGTACTGATCTATCCAATGACGACGCGTATTTGTCGACCACTATTTACTATTATGTTATGAAGGGCCCGCTGGAAAAGCAGTTATCAAAACTGATGTGTTTGTCCTGTACATAATTATGATTTGTAATAAATACTTGAAAACCAATACACACCTTGGCTAGTGTGATAGCGTGTATGAACTGGTTCGTCCGGTTCTATTCTCGGTGTTCTTGAACTATTACCCAGGGAGCAAAACCCCATATTTTTGAAGGAGCTGACATGTCGAGATATAAAAAGTAGTCCTATCTAGGATGGTGGTATGGACCCTAACCAACATCGCTAGGGCGGACTACTCTTCAGATCAGCTGCAGGAGGGTGCCTACAGATGGGGGCGTCCAAAATAGCCGCCCCTTATACAAAAATTAGTATTCTGAACAAAAATGGTTTAAGCAAAGTTTCAAATACATTGAGTTTGGTATCAACTTAAAGATAATAAAATTTCCTACAATTTGGTACTATTTTCGATAAGAATCATATTTAGCAAAGGTAAAATTTTAAGCGTTAAACTTGATTTTTCTCTTTTTTTTCAAAAAATTAATTTTTATATATTTATTGTTTTACCTCGTGTAATAATCATGTCAAGACCTGAAGCGCGAAACTTTTCAAAAATGTGCCCCAATGGATGGAAAAGAGTATGTGAAAAAGAAAAAGTAATACCCTTTTCCAATAAAAAAGATATAACGCTATAAAGTTAAGACTGCAATATACGGGAAAACGACGTTTTTGCCCCATTTATGTGGAAAGCCCCTACTTATACGTGTAATACCTGCAGTGCGCGCATCAGTATTACACGGCGAAATCTAATTATTACATGAATATGCAAGTTTCCATAAAGGTATGGACTTCTCGACCAATCTGTTGTGAAGGGGGAGGGGATGGGGGGGGGTAGAGGTCATGAACACGGGACCAATTTTGGGGGCAGCAGAATGAGATGTTAACATCATAATCTTGTTTTGAATGAAATTAATGAAATTGTGCTTGTGCAATATATCGGTTATTTGGCGCATGGAAAAAGGGCTTCTATGATGATTACATCGTTTGTTGGGTTTTATCTTGCTAAAGGTTGCCTTTCCAGAGAGTAGACAGTGCACTGATATTATACATAAAGGCCCTGCACATGATTATCCAAACACATGGACAGTAGGCCTACATTATATAAAAGTGAGATGAACAATAAGCCCAAAACACAATGGACAAACAAAGTTAAAGTGAGTAAACAATAAACAAGACGGTACAGATAATTCACATCCAACGAATAAAATAAAAAAAACCCATCTGAGTTAAACAGAGTTATAAATAATTTATTTGCCTATTTATACAGAAAACAACGTACCCCCCCCCCCCCAGGGGCCGAGGTGCCGGGGATGGGGATGGGGCCTGCAGCCCCCACTTTTGTCAGTAAACGTGTACAAAAACGCAAAAACGGCCATAGGGCTGCCTAGATTGGTGATTTTTAGCCTGTACAGCCCCCCTTCCCCCAATTTCGGCTCAGCCCCTCCACTTTCAAAAACGCTCCCCGGCCCCTGCCCCCTCTCCCAGTACGTGTACCTGACTATAGCAGTTTTTCTTACAGACTGTGATCAAACAGATTTTGGATTATAAAATTTATATTAGGGTAAATCTAACAACCTAATATTATCATTATGATGGATTTATCAGTCAACATGTTGGGGGTGATCTACAAACAGGGCCCACTTTGGGGCGGCAGTTAGACATTCTAGTATACTGTACTTTTATATCGTGTCCTTTTCAGTATAAAATAATGGAAATTTACTTTGAAATTTATTTGTTTTTATTTTTATTTCTATATCTATTCTGAACATAGAAACATAAGGCCTCGACATAGGTATATAGTACCGTGAATATATATATTTTTTTATACAACGAACATATGGATGAGCTTTATTCACATTTATACTTCAGACCTGTTGTATGATTTGCTTTAGAGCCTACTTATCCTATATTGATGTAGGCTTACCTCAGACAAACACTAATGAGCATTATATACTTAACAGTCTGAGGAAAAAGAGTATATTTTCTAAAGTAGGGTTTTTAAGCGCCATGAGCGCCGAAAGGCGGACTTGTGCACTATAGATGTAGCCACTATTATTATTATGCCACTGTTATTATTATAATTATTATTATCAGTATTATTATTATCATTATCATTATTATTATTATTATTATTATTATTATTAATATTATTATTATTATTATTATTATTATTATTATTATTATTATTATTATTATTATTATTATTATTATTATTATTATTATTATTATTATTATTATTATTATTATTATATTGTTTATCTTTTCTTTAAATATAATAATATTAGCATGGAGCACGTCACTTCATAGACTAATGTGCTAATTATGTGATATTATATTATACAATCAATTATTCAATCATTCTGCTATAAGGGTTTGGAAATTCGGCCCAGATGAATGGGTTGCAAAGCTAAAATCAGTTCTTTTCTCCTTTTTTTCTTTTTTAAGTGGCCCTTTAAGCATGCAATACTCTATTCAATGCATGAACTGGACACACCACCATAGGATATGATCAAATTTGGGTTAGGCATGATTCTGTGAATATGGGCAGTTTGAATTTATTGAATAACAAATGACTCCTTTTGGACTAGCCACATTGAAAAAGAGGAAAGAAAGGTTAGACATAGACTTAGGAGACCCCTTCATCATATTTTTCTTTGAACAGGTCCCCCATTATTGTAATTAACCTGCATTACTGCAATTATGAGTCAAGTACATGAATTTAACAATCGGGATGTTGTCGATCAAACTTGAAAGTAGGGATGGGGCACAGGGGAAAGGGCCGGCGGGCACTTTTTCTGAAATGGTGGGTACTTTCAGCCTGTGGCGTAAAGAGCGGAGTATTAAAATTGGGAGTAGACTATGAACCAGAACCAGAAATTAGTAAAGAACTTTTTTGGGCTTTAGTCCATACTAGTGGCGGATCCAAGATTTCATTACAAGGGGGTCCTTTTTTTGGCCTTCGGCCATTAAAGAGGTCATCTTGAATCATCCATAGGGGTAAGTTTAGGGGCTCAATCGGCCCGCCTGTCCATTTTCCTATTTTCCTTCTTTTTTTCTTTTCTTTTTTTTTGCTAGGGGGGGGGGCGGGCCCGCTGGGCTCCCCCTGGATCAGCGCCTGCATACTCCCCTATCCAAGCCCTCTCAGGACGACACTGTTGATTTCAATTGTCGACAACACACCTGAAATATATTTGTCTCTAGCATAGCAGCAGGCGGAAGTTTGTTTATTTCAACCATGATGCTTGTTACCTCTTAATGCGAGGTTGAGGAAAATTTGGGGTTTGAAAATACATCAAAAGGTGCCCTTTTTAGATTTTTAGATTTTTAAAATTACACAAAGTTTTGTTTAGAAAAACAGAAGAGCACTATTAATTTAGAAAAAGGGGGCACGATATATTACTTTTGAAAGAGGTACATTTGTCATGTTTGTGATGCCTTAAAAAGTGGGTTGCACTGTACAACCTGCCCCTCCCCAGTTTCGCTTGTAGGCACCTTCCTTCAGCTGGCCTATCGAAACAATCCGAAGAATATTTAAGATTTATCCTACCATCGGATACCAAAAAGATACATTGCAAATGTATGCAAAATACACTGTCGGTCATAAAGGTTGGATTTTATTGTTATTATTATTGTTATTAAGCTTCAGCCACATCATTTTGCTTTGGTTTGAAGTCTTAATTTTTAATCCAAAATCTGTTTGATCACATCCTGTAAGAAAAACTTCTATATTCAAAATACATATCCAACCAGGAACACATATTGGGAGATGGGGCAGGGTTCTGGAAGTGTTTTTGAAAGTGGAGGGGCTGAGCCGACATGGGGGGGGGGCGGCTGAACAGCTAAAAATCACAAATCTATGGCCATTTCTCGCGTTTTTGTACACGTTTATTGACAAAAAAGGCCCTCTGCCGCCCCCAAACTGGTCCCGTCTTCATGACCCCCCCCCCATCCCATCCCCCTTCACAACAGATTGATCGAGAAGTCCACTCTTTATTAACCTTTATGGAAACCTACATATTTATGTAACAATAATAATATTGTTAGATCACGCCGTGCAATACACATGCGTGCACGGTATATTACACGTGTATGTATGGGTTTTACACATAAATGGGGCAAAAACGTCGTTTTTCCGTATATTGCAGTCGTAACTTTATAGCGTTATATCTTTTTATTGGAAAAGGGTATTACTTTTTCTTTTTTACATACTCTTGTCCATACATTGGGGCACATTTCTGAAAAGTTTCGCGCTTCAGGTCTTGACATGATTATTACACGAGGTAAAACAATAAATAGATAAAAATCAATTCTTGGAAAAAAATGAGAAAAATTAAGTCTAACGCTTAAAATTTTACCTTTACTGAATAAGATGTTTATCATAAATAATAACAAATTATAGGAAATTTTATTATCTTTAATTTGATACCAAACTCAATGTATTTGAAACTTTGCTTCAACCATTTTTGTTAAGAATACTAATTTTTGTAAAAGGGGCGGCTATTTTGGACGCCCCCGCCTGTAGGGGCCCTCCTGCAGCTGATCTAAAGAGTAGTCCGCCCTAGCGATGTTGGTTAGGGTCCATACAACCATCCTATATAGGACTACTTTTTATATCTCGACATGTCAGGTCCACCCTACTTGCTCCCTGGGTATATCCACGCATTCTGCAAGAATTGGACAGAAACCATGATTACATGATTTGCATAAAACATGATCTGTAGGCCTTAGACTCATGAAAACGAATGTTAAACAAACAATTACATATAACATAACATTTCAACTTCGATTTTATTGAAATTTTATCAATTGTTTCGATCATTTGCCATCAACAAGGTCATATTTTTTTTATTTTATTTTGTTTTTTTATTATTATTATTTTTGGGGGGGTGTTTTTTTGTTTGTGTTTGGTGTGTGTGTGTGTGTGTGTGTGTGTGTGTGTGGTGTGTGTTGTGTTTTGTTGTTGTTGTTTGTTGTTTTTCGTTTGTTTCTGTTTTGTTTTGTTTGTGTTTTTTGTCTTGTTTGTTAGGGTTTTTTAGGGGAGGGTCCTGTTTTAACTGATCTTGTCATTGTCTCTTTATACTAAATTGATTAACATCTTGGGTTTAGGTGCCTTTGATCCATGCTTTGATTAAAAGAATATATCCATGTATGCATTCGCTACTCGTCTGCGAGCACCTCTAATTTAAAAAAAAAACCTGGTGCCACCAAGAAATATTGAAAAGTGTTGTCCCTTGAAATGAATTTTTCAACAAACATATTTTTCTATTCACAGTGCATTTCTCTATTATGCTTGTGCACCCGAATATATCGAAGAACAAAGGAAAGAATTCCGAACACATTCCCATTGTATATAGCAAAATTCATCATTTGCCATCAACAAGGTCATATTTTTTTATTTTATTTTGTTTTTTATTATTATTATTTTTTGGGGGGTTGTTTTTTTTTGTGTGTGTGTGTGTGTGTGTGTGTGTGTGTGTGTGTGTGTTTTGTTGTTGTTGTTGTTTGTTGTTTTTCGTTTGTTTTCTGTTTTGTTTTGTTTTGTGTTGTTTTGTTTTTGTTTGTTAGGGTTTTTTAGGGGGAGGGTCCTGTTTTAACTGATCTTGTCATTGTCTCTTTATACTAAATTGATTAACATCTTGGGTTTAGGTGCCTTTGATCCATGCTTTGATTAAAATAATATATCCATGTATGCATTCGCTACTCGTCTGCGAGCACCTCTAATTAAAAAAAAAAACCTGGTGCCACCAAGAAATATTGAAAAGTGTTGTCCCTTGAAATGAATTTTTCAACAAACTTCTTTTTCTATTCACAGTGCATTTCTCTATTATGCTTGTGCACCCGAATATGTATCGAAGAACAAAGGAAAGAATTCCGAACACATTCCCATTGTATATAGCAAAAGTCCCCCAAAAATCCCCACTGATCCATATTAAATATTTGTATTGGGTAACAATAATTGCTTAGTGATTACGGTCCCCCGCATTTCTTTTAACAGTCATCATGTTCTAAAAAAAAAAAAAAAAAAAAAAAAACACACAAACACGGGGGCAGAAATGCTGCATGCAATTTTCTCGTATTTCAACCCGTAGTATGAGAGATTCCTTCAGTTTTATTATGGCTAGTGTTTTGGGATGTTCTTGTTTAATGCTCTCTTTGCGGTGCGTGTCTTGGGGAAAAGAAGAAGAGAAGAAGAAATTATTTTAAAAAAAAAAAAAAAAAAAACATGCTGCAAAATGAGGTATACGATCGCGGCCCGTAATGCAGTTGTGACCACGGCAACGTTTGAGAAAAATTTGTTTTTCTGAGGGTTTTTAAGGTGTGGCCAGATTGAAGCGCCCGAAGAGCGTATGTTTTAGAATTTGCTGCACCACAAGTGATGTCATCTAACATTGCAACTTGTGAAGAGCAGGGGCCGCGGAGCCGTACAGCCAACGTGTACAAAAATGCAAAAATTACCATACAAATTTGTGATTTTTAGCCTGTTCAGCCCCCCCCCCCCCCACTCAGCCCCTCCACTTTCAAAAACGCTCCCGGGCCCCTGAAGAGCAACTTTTAGTTGCATTTACAAAGGGGGCAAAAAAAAAAGATCTTCTACATTACTCTCCCAACTTAAAAACCATCTTTCAAATTCTTCCCTATCACGTACGCTTGATAAATTGGGATAAAGGTTTAAAAAAATTAAAACAAAAAAAATGAAATATTTGCTTCCGGCATAAAAGTATAATAGAGGCCACTATGTAGTCCCGTGAGATTTTCGTGCCAAAATTGATTTTATGAGCTAACCTTGTCAATTAGGGGGTGCTGAATAAAAAAAAAAAAAAAAAAAAAAAAAAAAAAAAAAAAAAAAAAAAAAAACTTTGGTACCAATTTTTCCGACCACGTCTTAGGCCGCCATTTTTTAATTTCAAAATGGCTGCCATAGAAAATTGTATTTTGACCTATATGTTGTGAGATATTAAAGCAAAAATAGTATTCATGACCTAACTTTGTCAAATTTGGAGTGCTGAATCCAAAAAAAACTTTGGTTCCATTTTTTTCCGAACACGTTTTAGGCCGCCATTTTGAATTTCAAAATGTCTGCCATAGAAAATTGTATTTTGACCTGTATGTTGTGAGATATTCAAGCAAACTGCTATTCATAACCTAACTTTGTCAAATTGTGGGTGCTAAATAAAATTTTTAAAAAGTGGTTCAATTTCTTTTTAATCACACCTTCAGCTTCTATTTTGAAGTTCAAAGTGGCTGCCATACAAGAAATTTGTATTTTTACATAGGGCCTATGTATTATATTACATATCGTCATTTCTGAAGGTTCAAATTCTGGACAAAGAAAACATTATACAGGTCAAAATACATTTTTTCTTTAGCGGCCATTTTAAAAATCAAAATGGCGGCTTAAGACGTCGGAAAAATTGGTACCAAAGTTTTTTGGAATTAGCCCCCCAAAATTGACAAAGTTAGCTCTAAAAATCACTTTTAGCACGAAAATTTCACGGGACTCAAAATTTTGACATAACAGCCTCTAATGAAAGGGGAAGTTCACCCCGGAATTGCTTTTGCTTTCAAAAATGCAGGGAAAGAAAGAAAGAAGCAAAGATTTGAAGAAAATCGACAAAAAAAACAAAACAACATAAATACGGTGTGAATGTTGAAAGTTTTGATTCTGTTTTGTCACGTGTGTTAATTCTCCTAAATTTGTTGCGTAATGTAAATTCCATAAATGTCCCCTTTTTAGAAGAATAATAATCATTTCACCAATGCTGTCGATATGTCCCTGCTGACGGGGGGGAAAAAGACAAATTTATGGAATTTACGAAATAAAACGTAGGAGAGTAGTTCACAAGTGCACGTTAGCAACTCAAAATGTTAAATATTCATAACTTAGTTATTCTTTAGTGGATTTTTTTATTATTTTTTTTTTCCCCCTTAAACCTTTAGTCATATTTTTCCCTATTAACCCATTGAATTCCAGAGTGAACTCTCCCTTTTAAGATCACTAATAAAAAGTCTTAGGTTTTTTTATGATAATCCTGCGATTCTAAGAGTTATACAGTCCAAACCAGCAACGGTTTTGGAAAAAAAATCACGTCCCTGCTTGAACAGATTATAAAAAAAAAACATTTCATGACCGTTAATTTACTGTCCAAGCCAAATATTGGTGACAGGAATCCCATAAACGATGATGAAAGTTTCCGATGAATAGGAATTACCAACAGATAAGAAACAGCACACTATTTACATAATTATGTAGACTTCCCCCTTTCTAACAGAATCCAAACTGCACACTTGTAATAAAAGTTATGAAAAACACTTACCACCATTATCACTTATCACCATAATGAACATAATCGCAATCCCAAATCGATGCATTTTTCATATGATTTCTTTCGTCATGCATAAAAGTGCATTATTTATTTTATCCCAAACTTCGTTATCAAAACCTTATTACATAGTAAATCGAATAATGTTATTCCTTCCGTTTTGTTTCCGCGTCTATAATGACGACAATATACAATGGTAGGCCTATAGCCTCCTGTAAAATTTGCTATCTACCACTTTAATTCCCCTACTAAACAACAATCGCACAGGGAATTCCCCTTTTCAGTTCTTCCAATGCAAAAACTGATTTCATAATTTCCTATATTTAGAACATTTCCCGTTTTATGGCCACCTCGACCTCTCAATAATGGCGGTAAAAAAAAATTATAAATAAAAAAAAACGAATGCTTTTGCATAATGCGCTTCACCAAAATTATCAATGATATTCATTGTCATCATCAAAGAAGACAAAAAGAATTTTTTAAAGAAAAGGTGATAAATAATTTGAAGGTTATGAGTATTTGAATACGGAGAAAGTTATGCTATGGAGATCCTCCAACATTAATTATTGGCAAAGAGACGAGGATATACCGTTACAATTGCTTTTGTACATATTTCACTTTTTTATCGAATAAATCAGAAAATATGCTATTCTTTTTATGGGAGGACATGCAATTGAGGTTTCACAAAATATAATAATGGAAGAAGAGTCTGTACTATAGTTTGGGTATGTTTTTACCATCAATATTTAATGAGAGAGTATTATGCATCTTGGTCGCATTGCTATAGTTCGAGGATCTCACATTTTCTCAAATAAGTTGAACTGATCTCTTGGGTTTTTCTGTTAATTTAACTTTAAATCTAACCGGTTATATAGGGTTTAATTCATTCTCTCTCTCTCCCTCGCGCGCTCACACTCACAGGCACACACACACACACACACACAATATAAGCTCTCCATATTTGTTTCTTAGACAAACAGCATAGCTGTCTTAAGTGTAGTTGTTTGTTTGTTTTTGTTTTTTGTTTTTGTTTTTTGCTTTTCGATGTTGGCTGTTTTTGTTTTTGTTTTGTTTTGTTTGTTTGTTTTGGGTTTGTTTTTTTTGGGGGGGGGGTTTTGTTTTGTTTTGTTTTTTTGTTTTTTTCTTCTTCTTCTTTCTCTCTTTCTTGCAACATATTGAGGCCTCACCCCCTCGGCCCTGGTCTGTTTATTACCCCACACCCTCCCCCATTACCCCCCCCCCCCTTCTCCCTCAATTTAAAGGAAAAATCTACTTGCAGCTGAGACGCAGACGCGACTTTTCCATTCGGAATGCTGAAATGATGACTTAATTATCTAAGAAATCTTATTTCGGATATCCAATGAATCATGAGAAAAAGGAAGAATGGCCAGTATTGTATAAAATTTATTTTTTTGTCAATTTCCTACCTATTTATTAGGCCTAACGTTAGGCCTATATCTAAATATTGAGTCTACTCAAATCGCCCGCGGTGGTATAACCAACGCAGTATTGGGCCTTTGTTTTGTCACATGACCTAGCCTCGCTTGTGTTTTCGTTCAAATGCTTCGGCGGCAATTCACTTCCGTGTACTAGAGAGCGCTATAATAATAATATGCAGAGAAACCGGGACAACAAAAGGTTTTCTACAGAATTATTGATTTCAGGACAGTGGTAGATTTTTGAGCTTGTTGAAAGCACTGATGCTGTTGACCAACAAATGCATGAACCAGGTTTTCTTGCTAGTAATTCTGTTTTCAGGCAGTTTTAGAGACAAGACAAGTCAAGGCCTTGTTTTTGCTGCTGTTGACTCGGCATGCAGCTATCATCCTATGCAGCATTGAAACTTGATTTTATTTTCAGTCCCAAACGTTTAGAAGCAGGTCGGTTTGGTGGTAAGTTCATGAGTTTATATTTAAGTAAGATCTACTGTAACATTTAGCGAGAATTATAGAATTAACTGATATTGTGATTTTGCAACTTAATAGTGATTAATACATAAAAAATAGGGCCTTATCGTCGTTTCGGAAACCAGTCGCTCAATTGCTTGTACACAAGTGAATGGGGGTGGAAAGAGGAAACCAATGCGAGTGACTGAATGAAGCGCTGCTGTACAAAGTGAATGGTGGTTTCCTCGATCACGATTATGCCAAAAATAGATTGTGGGATTGTTGAGAAACGTTAGACAACATGAATCTATGAATGAGTCACAACATTTTTTGTAGAAATTCTTGTTTTTGTCTGTTGTCGTTGACTCGAGTCAGTTGACTGGTAAAATTTTGACCATACAGTGCAGAGGGGCGGATAAAATGTAACAAAAACACAGTGCTCATGCCATGGTGCTAGGCCTAATAGCCTACTATGCACCCAAGACTAAGTTGATTCCTCAGCGTTATATCCTTACTTGATCTAACGTTATGATGGGGAAACCATAGTTCGCGCAAATTTCAAAAATTATAAAAATTGCGACATTCAATCAACAATATTTCATGTTTTACTCAAAATCAACGAAAACTATGATTACCAAATAAACGGCAAAATTCTAAACTCCGAATCGCCGAACGAAGAAGTGAACTAGGTCAAAGGGTTTCGACGATATCGCGATTTCAAAATTCTATGTCGATCGAACGATCGCGCATTCTGCTGAAAAAGTCAACAAAACAGTGTGACCTTAATTCCTGCACGAGCGTTTGACAAAGATTTATCAAGAAATTCCATCAGTCTAAGGAAAGGGAATAACAGTAAATGTAACTGTTAAGTCAAAATTTCATAGAATAAGATGATATTAATATCATCTCATAATTTTATAACATTAACTCGGAAAATGATGATTTCCAGACCCCTGTCAAAAAACTCGGAATTTTCGCAACTGACACGCAATTTTTCGATGTTTCGTCAATAATTTCACAACTCTATACACACTACCGTGACGAAAGTTTGGATCTTAAGCAATTTTTGGTCCCTCTTTCTGATGGTGCTATCAGATTTTCATGATATTGATTACTTTTTGAGATATCCGTCGTGCGTGAATTAAGGTTCTGCGCGAATTATGGTTACACCACCATACTTATGATACTACTTAGTCTATGCCTGGATCCTGCTGAGTATTGTCATAATGTACATGTATGATGGGGTGACCATAGGCATAGTACGCGCAAATTTCAAAAATAATAAAAAGTGTGAGATTCAATCTACAATTTCTTATATTTTACACAAAATCAACGAAAACTGTAAATACCAATTTACAATTAACGTTAAACAGCAAAATTCTAAACTCCGAATCGCCGAACGAAGAAGTGAACAAGGCCCCTAACGTCCAGACCCTTGTCGGGAAGGTTGGATTTCTAGGAACGGACACACAATTTTCTGATGTTTGATCAATAATTTCACAATTCAATACACCATACCGTGACGAAAGTTTGATTATTAAGCAATTTTGGGTCCCTATTTCTGCTGTAGACCGAGGCTGCTCTGTCCTCATCGGCCAGTGGCCGTCGATGAGGACAGAGCAGCCTCAGTCTATTTCTGCTGGTGCTATCAGATTTTCACGATATTGATTACTTTTTTAGATATCTGAACTAAGGTCACGCGCAATTTATGGTCACACCACCATACTAATTACTAGTAGTAATGTAGTAATAATTCAACTTAAGTTCTTGGCTTAATGATTTTTGTCTTCGTTTTACCTTCTTTTAGATATTGGAAAAGTGCTGGAAATCGGGTAAAATTTCTCATCCAATTCTGAATTCAAGTTAAGACTATCGTCAGGTTATCAACACTTCACAGTCTGACCGAGTTTGCTCCTAGTATTACAAGATCTCTAGTAGAGTCTACTACCAGAAAAAGACAACGTCCCTCAGTCAAGCTGGATCATTTGGACGAGTTTGAAATCATGGAACGCAACAAGAAGAAGTTAACGTTACCACTGAGCAGCGATGGTGTTTTCTCTCCTTGCTTCTCTCAGACGCAAGCCAGTCCAATGTCAGCATTATCAATGTCCATGGTCACACTCTCTTGGTAAGGAACAGACTGGCATGGCATTCAGATCAGATATTCTGATCATGATTTATCATGAATTCACACTTAAAACATTCATTGACATTTGCAGGGCTCACACTTAACATTTAAACCATTTTGGGCAAGTAAATCCTCATGGTTTAGAATCTAGGGATTTTTGGTTTATCTCAGGTAGCCAACAAAGTTTAGGGTGGCCCTTTGTACTAGGCCACTGCTAAGTTCATGTCCTCTATTGTGCTTGTCTGATACACTTTAGAAGGCCATATACGGTAGTCAACTTGTAATTTATATTTTGGACAACTCCAGTTTGATGTTGCTACCCAAGTAAAAGTACATGCGAACCACAAATCTACCCTTTCATCACATGGGTGACTAGTGTATCTTGTATTTCTTGCATTTGATTTTGAATGTTTTTTTGTTGTTGTTTTGGTTATTTTTTTTTTTTTTTTCAACTCTCTATGTTGATTTCCAGTAATCCGGCACACATTCACTGTATTTTTTGAAAAATATTACAAAATGTGATATTTGTATTCACTTCATTTTTCCTGACCTATACTACTTTACAACATTATTTAAGGTCAAAGGGAAATTGCCCCCTCCCCACCCATCCACCACATTTTTTTTTTTTTTTTTTTTTTTTTTTTTTTTTTTTTTTTTACTGTTGATGTGTACTAATAACATCAGTTTTTGACTAAACTCAAATAATAATTGCCCTGTCTTATTTTTTGTTTATTTATTTAGCATGGGTGGCACCCCCAAGAGGAGGTTATCCATGTCAAGCATAGGTGAAGCTTCTCCCCTGCCTCCAAGTTTTTCAAGACATTCTTCACATAGCTCAGGTAAATGGAAACCAGACTATGCCCTTCTCTTTGTTGATACGTGCCTTCACAGTTCTTACATCGCAATTATGCATATTGGGGCGAAATTCTAGTCTAATCACCTCATAATTACGTATATATTGTAAACTCTGAAAAATTCACTTCTTTCTGTATTCATTTAATCAGTTTAAACCACAATTATTTTCATGCAATGTAGTCAATGGATAAATTGGTAAGAAAGGATTCATGAATGACATTTTTGAAAATCAAAATTTTAACTGGCTTTCATAAGAGCACAGCTGCGATCGCTGCAAACATCCAATTTACTAGATTTCCTTCTCATCATACATTGCAATGTAATGCATGTATTATCTACACTAAGGAGGATTTATAGCCTACAATGTAGAAATGTGGTTGTGGAGAAGAATGAAATGAATTAGCTGGAAAGATCGCGTCACAAATAACAAGCTACTGAACGGAGTGAAGTCTTGCTCAGGGAAACAATCAGTAGACGAAAGAAGACCTAGCTGGGACACATTCTGATGGGAACAACATGCTCAAAAATGTGCTAGAAGGGAAGATGAAAGACACAAGAAGAAGATGTAGACCAAGGATTGGGATGTTGTTAAAAGTTCTGAAGTGAAAGAGGCAGAAACGTATGAGGTAATGAAGCGGAAGTCCCAAGACAGGAGGAGAGGAGAAAGAACCAAAGGCTCTGGCATGTGGACGCCTAAGAAGAAGAAGATGCCTAGGGGAAAAGAAAGTTAATAATCCTCATCTTTTTTTTCTTTTCTTAATATAAAAATTTAACAAAAAACAGAAAACAAATACCAGTATACAATCAGATATTAGATTAGGAAGTTTTGCCATGTCTTGTGCATGCAGAAAGCTGTATAATTTGGATCTTATTTTCTTTAATATTTTGATTCAGGTGTCAGTGTGGGTACCCCAAGCCCCTGTGAATCTCCTCTTATATTGGGCCAGTAAGTATCAGGCACAGATCCAAGAATCAAAATTTGTGAAGAAACTGCAGACCCCATTGTCTGGGGACAATAGCGTCTCTATTATGTTTGGATATGGGCTGAGACTTTTTATTGTGTGATGTCAGGCTGCGTCCGCTACCAAGTATGACTCTGATTTAAATGCTGTATAGATAAGATGGTGATGTTCACGGTTGTTAGATTTTTGTCCATTTAAGTCTATGCTCTCAAAACCAGGCTATTAACGTAATGAAAAAGTCATGAAAATGATTGACTTGTGAATTTCCTTAACAAGTCCAAATTGCAAATATATCTGGACAAAGAAATATTGGCTAATTATTCTTTTCACTCTAAGCTGATTAGTGCACAATGTATGTATAAATTTAGTAATTTGTTCAGTGTTCTAAGGCACTGAAAGTGGAGCAATTGTCATCAGAGCAAATGTCCTAAAACAATACAATTTAAATCATTTTACTTATCCTTTTTTTGGGGTCTTTTGTTGATACATACTTATATTCTAATAATGGCCTCTTTTCTGTACTAGGTTTCAACCAATCAACCCTTCTAATGAGCAGTCCGACTCAAGCAGGTAAGAAAGCCATCTTCTATCACTTCTATTCTTTACTGCAATGGAATCAAAACTTAGCAGCATTTGAACTGTGAATAAAATAATATTAACTGCGACAGTAGGAAGAGCTGATATTGTATAGTAAGCAAAATATCAATATATTATACAAATATACGGACCTTGAGCAAGGATGGTTAAGTCTATAGATCGCAGCTACTGAAATATTTCTATTTCCTGAAGGGCTTTAGCCCTGAAGGAAATGGGGATATTCAAGTAGCTATAAGATAGTGTGGATTTAACCATTCTTGCGAACGAAGGAACGTATATTTGTTTTATATCTGTCATCCAAAATAAGATAAAATAAATAAGTAACTAAATAAGGTTTAACAGTTAGATTCAAGAGAGATCAAACTTAATGATGAAGTCCTAGCACCGTTCAGTCTATTCTTAATTTAAATTCATGCAATGCATGTCATAATAGCAGTGCGCGTAAAATGTATGCATTTTTTTCATGCTGCATGCGTATAGTCTGTGGATGAAATAGTAATCCCAACTATAGTCTGGTAAATGGGAAAATTTTCTTTTCTAGGAGAATTATTTTAAATCACATGAAGTGCTCCTAACCAATCAGTGATTGACAAACTTTCAATGATGGATATAAATCAAAATATCAATACCAAGAACATGTTAGAGTTGGTCATAGATTTTTTAGTCATTTTGTAACCTTACAAACGAATTGGTGGAACACCTCTCTAATATGATTTTGGTGAAAACCAATGTTGAGTGACACGGTAAAATTAATTCAACATAAGGTACGAGTACATATATCCATCTACTTCTATAATTTTCAGGCATGGTGCGCAGTTCAGACGTTTCAACTCCATGCCTCTGAGGCTGCAACAGCAGAATCAGGACAGCCCGTCTCTTCAGATGTTCCATCGTCCAAGGTTAATACGACAGCAGGGCATGGAAGAACCCATGAAAGAAGAAGAAGATGGATTGTGGATGAAGAAGATAGTAGGGAAGAGGAAAGAAAGTGAGGAGGTGGAGGAGACGAAAGAGAGAGCAGATTCACTGCCTGGACATGTAAGTGGTTTGGGTTGATCAGTGTATAGCTGGACTCTGGATCTTCTAGTCCAATAATTTATTTGGGGATAAATGAGGAATCATAGTAAAGTGATGTAGTTTTGTTTTTATTACAAACTTGAACAAAGAAGGAAACAGATCAGCATTTATCCCCAAATTGATTTCTATCCTTTGGGTTTATGTCAGGTTCTAATCTATAACTTCGGACCACTCAAGCATTGAAAGTTAAGGGTTGTGTGGGACAAACAGTGACATGGTTTGCCATATTGGTAGAGCACCTGTCAGGATGTCTTAGGTTCAAATCCTGATGGAATGCCATTTTCTATGCTCATTTTGTTGTTGTTGTTGTTGTTATCATCAAACTTGTGTTAAATTATCTTCCAGCTGGAGCTAGCATCACCTGACAGTATTGAAGAAGCAACCCTACCGTCTGAAGGCTTCACATTCGTCATGCCTAAACCCTTATCATCGCGACAAGTTCCGTCAAGAGCTTCCCCTTTATCCTTTGCATCTGCGGGGAATAGACCTATATCGGCACCAGCCACTTTGGTAAATAAACATGACTTGTGGGATAGGATGTTGATGAAAGGTCGTGGTGATAATAACAGAATGTGAATTTAATAACAAAAACTTTTGATGATGTTGGTGATGATGAGGATGATGATTATGATGATGGTGACAACAATAATAACTGGTGATGATGATGAATAATGATGTTGATGGTGATGATGATGATGATTGTGATGATAATGCTGATGATGATGATGATGTTGGTGATGATGGTGGTGTTGATAATGATGAAGATGATGATAATGATGAAATTTTCTTCTGGTTTCTGCCATCTTATGCCTGCTTGCTTTATCTGTGAATGGGAGGTATTATTATATAGATTGTTTCCTTCTGATCATGTTGATATATATTTTTTTTTTTTTTGTAGCTGGATGGTGAAGATGACGATGATGCCATTCAGCTTCGTGAAGATCGTCTGACAAGCTTCCACGACGACGAGGATGATGATGCCGATAACGACGATGGATTCTCAGACATCTTTGACTCAGATTCACAAGAGGTTAGATCACAGTATTCAAAATAAATCAGACTTATGATTATTGTGCATGGAAATACTGAAAAAGCTCTCATAGCTATCCAAAGAGCCCCTATATTTATTATTTAGGACCTTGTTTTATTTTTAAAATGTGAAAACAGATTTCCTTTTAAAAGCAAAATATGTTCTGTTGATAGTAGGATAATTTCTTTAAGAATTTCAGTTGTTGTTTTTTTTTTTTACCTAAGAAAGGTTTTATGTAGGATAATATTGTCAGCTTTATGCCAAAAGGGCCTTAACATTTTTAAAGGCCATTTATATTGTTCACACACTAAAAATGCTAAGGCCCTTTTGGAATGAGGCCGACAAATGTGTTAGATCATAGTGCTCAAAACAACAAGGACTCATGGTAAAATAGCTCTCTTATCCATCCAAGGAGACCATGTTTTTATTATAGATTATTTTAGGACCTTGTTTTATTTTAAAAATTTGAAAACACAGTTTTTTGATGAAAGCAAAATATATTCTATGTATAATGAGAATTATTCTCATTTTGAATTTTTGTTTATTAACCAAGAAACATTTGGATTCTTGTTTCAATAAGGAAAAAACACATTTAGCAGCTCACAGTCGATCATTCAATTAGGAATAACACATTCATGTTTATAACAGATGTGGATCTGATGTAATGGTAAATTTTATTGGGACTTGTACATTATTCAGTTCAAATAATTTTAAGCAGAAATTTCAATTTAATTTTTTTCTTCTAAAGCTGAATTGATTTGCGGATAATAAACTAGTGTCATTCAAAACCTGTTTGGTGGATATTCATAATCACATTGATCTTATATAATTTCAGTATTTTACAGCTAATACCATCAATAATACAAGGAGAGGAGTGTCCTGTACTTTCAATATTCTTGAATTTATCTCTCCCCCTCTGTCTTTATTCACTACAGGGTTCAGCATCTGTATTTTCTGATGGTTTAGCTGGTCTGTTTACCGGTGCTCTTATTAACAAGAACAGTAGTCCGCCGAGTCACTCTTCAGCATTAGAAAACTTGCATTCAGGATCAGGAAACAGTAAGTGGAACTTGTAACATTCAAGCTAACATCTTGTACCCATTACTAATTTGAGTTGAATAATTGCAGAAACCTTGGCCGGACGAGATTAGTGAAAGTAATTTGGACGTAGATGAAACTCTTTGTTCCAAAGTACAATTGACTAAAATTTATAAGAAAAAAAAAATTAATAGAAATATTGTACAGTATGTATTATGATAGTAATGCTTATGAATAACCAATAGCGATCCATTTTGAGTACTGGTTATTGCCAACAGGGCATGAAACATAATCAGGAATTAGTGATATTTTATTAAACAGCCGACAGGAACCTAGACAAATGACAGCAACATATTGATTTGTCAATTTTAGATTCTGGTAATTTGTTCATAATCTCAACTATTTTAACATTTTTCTTCTTCCTGTTATTCTCTTCTGTCAAATTATTAGAAGAGATGAATTGCTTTTTAAACAGCCCTGGCATGTACGTCTTTAGCGGCCTTGTTTATTGCGATTGAGTGGATTTCACAGTTTTATTTGTTGTGTGAGGGAAATTGAATTGCAGAACGTATTTTGGATACCATACAAAATGAACTGCAATAAACAAATTTTCATATTTATTGTAGAGTGGGTTAAGTGTTTGCATCGATACAGAGTTGTTAGTTCAAGTGAAGATATATGACTTCCTTTTCGTCACATCCGACCTCTGAAAATGTTACATGTGGGCTTGTAGCATTCGCCCCCAAAATGCTTTGAAAAAAATATTTTAAAAATTGTCATGATTACATGTACAATGTAGTTACAAAATAGCCCTGCACTGCTAATGATTTATTTTCTCACAGGGTTTGATGTATAACATGCCCAGTATCTGCATGTGTGGTAAAATCAGTTTTTAAAAAAAAAGCCCCTGAAAATTGAATTATTAGCTTTTTGCTGTGCTGATCCAATTGTTTTATTGCACCCCCCCCCCCTCATAGTTCCACATCACGGTATTGACTGCAACACCCTCCAAACGACTCCCTCTGGAGGGCCAAGATGCAGAAAGGGCAATCTCTTCAAAGTTCCCAGTCAACCACTAGCCAGGCGGAACTCCTCGTTCCTCAAGCGAAGCGAGCGACCCCGAGACACGCCGAGTCCTGTACAAAACAAGCGCCCCCGCAGTTCATCTGTTGCCAGTCCGCAGATCAACTATAAAGAGCAGGAGAACAAGGTTAGAAGCAATCTTGTTAGAGTACTATATACTGATGTTTTATGTTGAGTGTACATACCATTTTGTTGTAAATTCATGTGGTTCCATTGTGAGTTCAGACTGTATTAGTATGGTTACTGGGACAACTACCCCCTGGACAATTGCCTCCCCCCCCCCCCTGTTAAATATCTACCCCCTGACTCTACACCTAACCCTAACTCTATTACAGGGGGGTAATTGTCCAGGGGGTAGTTGTCCAGATACAATCACAGCCTTGCTGGAAAGTGGAGCTCAATGAAAGAGCTGACAGTAGGCAATTAACTTTGAATAAATTCAATCAATCAGGGATCTCTTACATGTACATTGTAGTTCCGTTAAAATTCCAAATATAAACCGGAATGGTCCTGATTCAAATCCTAAAATATTTTTCAAACTCACAATGCTTATTTTGTGGTTTTATTCGTCTGGATTTCATCCAAACATATTCAAATAAAACTTAACTAAACATCTCAGCAGTATTCAAATAATATGTTTGTAAATGGCAAGGTTACATGGATAAGAGTCTGTCAACAACATTTTGAAAGGCTTCATTTATTTCCAGAATGCCATAACATCAATAAGAACTATGAAGTATGTTTATAAGGAGTAACTAGTTAGAGAAAAAGTAAAAACAAAAACAAAAATAAAACAATCGAGACAATCGTGTCCAAGTACATGATGTTTGAACCAGGATATTGGAAAGCTGAAGAAGTCTATTTTTGTGACTTCTTTTACCAAATATTTTGTCTTGCACTGATTGATAAAGTCAAGTATTCTTTTGTTTACCCAGTACATACACGTCAACAATATTTTATAAGGCTTCATTTTGAGAAGTTAATGAATTTGTTAGTTAAAGTCTATCACTCAAGTATTTTATTTTTTTTAATAAGAACTTGGCAAAACTATCTTTTAGGGTTTGGTTATGTTTAGATGTCCTTATTGACCGACAGACTTTGAAAGACTTCTTTACTCCTCATGTGGGCAATTCCATGGTAGTGACGTTACAGGAAAAGACGGAAAATTCATGGTGTGGATTTGAAACACATTTTCCAAGACATGGTAGAGTTGGGATTTTTATAGGCTCTTACATGTGGGAATTTTTTTGCTGTAACCACTTTAACCCTATTCAGACTGGGGGGGGTCAATTTGACCCCCCCCTGTACGAAATCCACGACTGCCGCGCAACCGCTACGAATCGCAACCCGGCGCTTTATGACTTTTTTCTTTCAAGTGTCTCGCAAATTTTGACCACCAAGTATAAAAAAAATTGGATTACTCCGTTGTCGCGTTACGCAACATTACGTAACCGCATGTCAGGCCTAAATTGAACGAAAATCGTCATTTTGCATGCGTTTTGTACAAAATACTGCTTTTTTTCTAAATTTCTTCATAACACTGATAATTGTGCCTTCTGAGCCTTTTGATTGAATAAATTTGTCTTTATATTGATCAAACTACATTTCTCAAGCATTAAAAATTACAAAAACAAGAAAATACATAAGAAATAAAAACAATAGAATACATAAGAAATTCATAAAACAATAGAATACACAAAAGAATTAATTTGAAATTTCTGAATTTGTCTATTCAAACTGTTGTCTTTGCATACTCAGCAACTTTTAGAAAAAAATTTGGGCTTCATAACTATATTTATTAATGAAATATTAACGATTTCCATAAAAAAGCATCTAATTTGCATACATGAGTATGCATAAATTAGCATAAATTAAATATGTGAAAATTTTTTTTCAAAAAAAACATACCAGCGACACCCTTTACATGTGCAGCGACTCGTTCGCGCAAAATTTCGCCGCGAGCGGACTATCCACGGCCGAGATCTCAGGGGGGGTCAAATTGACCCCCCCCCCCCCCAGTCAAAAATCTCTCCTCCTTGAACATGCCAGTCTGAATAGGGTTAAAGGGATGCAGTAACATTGAATGATAATTCAAATCACATTTATTCGATTTAGCTTATTTGCCAACATAATTACAAAACACTTAGGTCAGTCTGGTATCTCTTCAAAATTGCAAGCTAATTGCTTGCTTTACCTTCGAGATATCAGTGATTTCATACTCAAAATTTTATAAACCGACACCGGATGGTTTATAAAAACCATGTGGCTTTTCACACACCCATTTCCTGCTGTAAAGTCCCCCGTCTCTAGCGGCCTGGCAGGCTATCAGAAGAGGGTACTGCTGTTCGACTGTATTCTTGGCATTGTTTGTTACCTGTTTTAAGGTTAGTAAATGAATTCCATTTGATCTGAAACTTTCAGTAGTTTGTTTTTACCGTTGGAACAATATAATTTTATTAATCTTGATATAATTCCTCTTGTTTTTGAAAGCTACTCAATCCCTTTAATAAAGGGAGTTGGTATTGACTTTAATACGTAAAGCCGTTATACTATCATGTTGTTCATCCTTTTCACTTTTTCAAAATTTGAGGAAAGAATTTAAATCCATCTCATCTATGTTTCCACATATATATTTTTTTTTTTAAGGGGAAGTTCACCCTGGAATTTTATGGGCTTTAAAAAATTCAGAAAAATAAGAGAAAAATAGGAATGAAAGTTTGAACAAAATCGACCAGAAAATAGCGATGTTATGAATATTTAAGGTTTTGATTCTGTGACGTCACGTGCGAGCAGCTCTCCCATGTGTTGTGTATGTAAATTCCATAAATTTGCCTTTTTTCATGGTTCTTAATAAAGGAATGGGTCAATTTGATAGAGGCATGTATATTAACATATGTTTGATGATGTATCAACCGCACAGGTGAAATCATTAATTTTCTTCTTAAAAAAATGACACTTTATGGAATTTACACTACATAGCACATAGGAGAACTGCTCGCATGTGACGTCACAGAATCAAAACTTTAAATATTCATAACTTCGCTATTGTTTGGTTGATTTTCTTCAAACTGTCATTCCTATTTTTCTTTTATATTTCTGCATTTTTTAAAACCCATAAAATTCCAGGGTAAACTTCCCCTTTAATGGTAATAGAAAAATGTTAAAATGTTGAATTTGACAGACTCCATAAAAACAACCACAACATTAGGATAAAGATAAACAAAAGAAATAACTTGGGACACACATTTCTTTTTTTAGATAAGGTCATGTCCTAAATTCTGTGGAATTACCTACATGTATGTAACCAAAACAGTTTAATTCTGTCTAATCTTAAAGGACTTCTTCCCTACTCTAACGACATGAAACAAAAATAACTATTTCATCATGTCTGAGTTTAGAAGACTGCCTTGCTCTTCAGATAATGATAACAAAAATAACTTGTCAAGTCTGATTTCGTGGGACTTTTTTTATCCCAAGATAATGACATAAAACAAAAACAAAGTTAATCCTGTCTGACTTTGTAAGGCTTCTGTTTCTTTTCACCTTCCAGTCATCACCTAAGACGAGGATGTGTCTAGGTCGCTCATTATCCATGCTCTCACCCCATGATCCCTACTTCAAGAGGATTGACCAAGCATTGTCTATAGAGGGCGGGCAGAATGAACTGACAGGAGATCGCACAAAGGTATCATGTTTTGTTCATAACTCGCGAACCATTAATTCATGTAAAAAATGTAGGTTCAATTATTTCAATGGGAAAAAAGAACATTTACGGGAGTTCTCCTTGAAAGACATCACACACTTTGACTAAATTACCTATGGGAGATTTTTTAAAGCCATATGTGATGCATCACATCGAAATCAGACACAAGTCGCCAAGCAAATTCAGCACAGAGTCGAGGAAATCGGCAAAATACTAAAAATTGTCTTATTTGGGGGGGAAATATTTTTTTGATTTTCTGAATTTCAATGTTTCTTGTATGCTCTGTAAAAAAAAAAAAAAAAAAAAAAATGAATAGGGGAAAGCCTTTAAAATGGATTGTTTCTTGGAATCTTCGACTCTTTTCTGGCGACTTGTGTCTGATTTAGATGTGATGAGTCACATATGGTCATGATGGAGTCTCTGTTATTATGCTGTCAAACAAAAAGCAAGATCGGAGGCCCGCAACTCACATATAAATATAATCCCTAGGAGTAGAAAATTCTGCTGCCCCCAGTTTCTGTATGTTGTCAGACCTGTTCAATACACTTGCAAGATAATCTCCATGTAACCCCTTAAAGGTCTACTAAATTAGAAAAATAATTGTCCATTTTTCGTTAGAATGTATCATCAGAAGTCCCAAAATACCACGCATTCTTTTAAAAACCTTTTGATAATTTATTATAATCATTTGAAAAGCCCATAATTGCCATTCCGCTGCATAAGCCCGCCCCTAAAAAGCTTCACGAACACCGTCCGATATCGTAGTCACGTGACTGTGAACGTATTGTGAGTAAGGCCACCTGCACAGACAGTGTGTATGCACGTGTAGAGGTGCAGGGAGCGCCCGAGGCTGGCCGGAGGCCGCTACACCCATTATTCTCCCGTTGCACGTCGACTATACTTAGTTCATTCACACATAGATTGCGTCACTAGAATGATGTTTTGGACACATTTTCATCAATAAATGTCTAATTTCTTGTGTATATAAGGGTGTAGGTAAGCACCACTGAGGGTGCTGGGCCTAGGCTTTATGCTTGCATCGTTTTCCAAAAGGATTGAAAGCTTGGAGTTTGGAAAAGTAAGTCAAGCTTACTTGATCAAGCAGATTGGCTACGGGCCACCAAAAGGTATACTAGTACTTGCATGTGATTTTGCGGAATTCCTGTCTTTAAAATTAATTAAATTCTAATTCGATATGAATTAGGAAATGAGAATTATGTTTAACTTGTTTAGCCCTACTTGACAAGTAATAACATCTCTCTACTTACAGTTATTAAATAGAGTCAATAATGATAAACCATGGATATACTGGAGGGGAGCGAAGGCACGATGAATGAAAGTAGGACAGTTTATGCAATACTAGTATACAGGCGCAGGCCGACAAGACAGCCTATTACATGGCTAAGTATGGGACCCGTGTTAGCGTGTAGCTGTTATCGCATGCTTACTACTTGCAGAAAATGACCCCATAGGGCAGATATGCGTGCTAGTGCGTTTCGTGTATGTATACACTAAATACACACATGACATGAATTTGCCCTATAAGCTGCCCTATCACCTCTTATCTCTACACACATATAAACTCACAGTCCATGTACAGACAGATGAGGATGTTTGGTAGAAGAATGATAAAATTACGCAAGATTTGAATATTTTGGGACAAAATTGTTCAGTGATGATATGTACAAGATATTTCTTAAGACGTTCATACACTAAATCTACATTCATTATTAATCAATTTTCGTTAGTTCTCTCTTGCAAAAAGGAGTCCAATATTGCCGTTTTGTGTACATAGATGCATTTATGCCAGTCGCCGTTTGTTTTGGGGTCTTACTTTTAATACGTCATTCCGCTAATGAACCAATCAGCTCACAGGGTTTCAGGAATGTTACCAAGACCTATAGTTTTCCACATTTTTCGTCAAATTGAGACTTTCTTATTGGGAAAAAACAAATTTCACTTTCGTTTTTAGAAGGTAATTATCCACTGAATAAGCCCAATTTGTTTTTCTAATTTAGTAAACCTTTAATACTGTGCCTTTAGTTATCTCAACTTTTAAATAAATTTTCTTTGTTATTTATCAAATTCTTATCAAATTTATACTGATGTGCTTATTTGCCGTTCTCCCCCCCCCCCCACCACTTTTTGATTTGTTTGTTGTTTTTTCTTTCTTTTCATTATCTAACATAAGCCAACTCAAAGGATAATTATCCTTTGCTTGCCAAAATAACATTTTTGCATTTATTTACCTACATTCTTAATATATCTTTTTCTCTAAAATGCTGGTTTTAGAAGATTTGAAAAATGGCAAGAGTGCTCGCATCATACTTGTGGATTAATTTCAAATGTTCACACCGCACTAGACTTTTCCTTGATAACGGTATTTTAAGAAATTTTATGAGAAAAGTCCTTTTTGTTTTTTGGCGCTACAAATCAATTTGGCATACAACTAAATGGTATCTATCCCACTCATATCGTCTTGCAGGAATGCTGTCTTCCCACTGTCGGCGGCAAGATCAAGGATCTCAAAAGCATTAGTCCAGAGACCATGTGTCAGTTACTAAGGTCAGAGGTCAACCAAGAGATTGGTGAATATCACATCATTGACTGCAGATACCCCTATGAGTACAAGGGAGGACACATAAAGGTGAGTTTAAAATGGGTTTCAGTCTCTCATACAGCTCATGGGCAATTCTATGGTAGGCAGAAATGTGTCAGCTAATGACGTTACAAAAGAGTAACGTCATACAGGTCTGACGCATTTTTGTTGGCCATTTCATAGGTAATACAGTTTGGGTAGAGTATTTTTGCACGATTCCTTCCCTATCATTAACTCATCTAGCTGTTTTAAATTTGCAGACACATGTATTCTTAGTTTTGAAATTATGATAGAAACAATATAGACAATTTTGTGTTACCATAGAATCGACCTTATACAGTGTGTAAGTTTTTGTTTTAGAGATTTTTAAATAATGAATAGCAGTGATGTGAATATTTCATGAGTAAATCGATTTTCTATTGATTCAGGCAAAGCTACGTTGAATGGAATGTTAGTAATAGTAGGTTTGTTAGTGTATCTCAAGAGGAACATACTTGATGTTGAATATATTCACAGGGTGCAATCAACATCTACCAAGAGGAAGAACTGAAGAACTGATGGGTTCCTGAAGAACCCATTATCACCGCTCCTTAACAACAGAAGATGAGTCATCATATTTATGGGATAAGCTCATTATAAATAGTATTATTATTATTATTATCATTATTATTACCTCAAGAGGAATAATCTTAATGTTGAATATCCACAGGGTGCAATCAACATCTACCAAGAGGATGAACTGAAGAAGATGTTCTTGAAGAACCCGTTACCACCGCTCCCTAACAACAGGAGAAGAGTCATCATCTTCCATTGTGAGTTCTCATCAAAGAGAGGTCCTAAGATGCTGCGTCTCCTCAGGACGGAGGACAGGTCGGCTAACCTGGAGAACTACCCAACCCTTTATTATCCAGAGCTTTATCTACTGAATGAGGGCTACAAGGCTTTCTATGAATACAGCACGGTAAGATATACATATATTATTTTAGATGTTAGGCGGGTTACCAAAAGGTATTGCCCTCAGTCCGCTGCAGGCGGACTGCATTGTTGGATTATATACAAGATGTACATGTACCAATCCCCCATCTATTTGTAAGTCGATGAAAGAAAAAGTACATCCGGTATACGTGTAGTCCTGCAATGCGGTCCACAAGCAGTTGACCAAGGGCATGACTTTTTGGTAAGCCTCCTTAGAATGAGTTGAAGATTAGAATCAATGAGAATTTTAACCTGAATAGGGGTAGGGCAGTATCCAGTAACGCCTCTCTATTTCTTATTGTTTGAAGCAATTTCATTGGATTGTTATGCCAGATATTTGATGAATGTTTAGCATTAAATATTACTAATTGTTAGATGGTTCTTTTTCTATTATCTTTCACTCTGTTGTAATGTAGAATTATATGTCAATTTTTAATGATTGTGTTTCGGAGTATTTGTTTCACATTGTAAAAATATATATTTGTATGTGCAGGGCACTGATATTTATGTGTGTTCATCACTGAACAGTTACATTGCAAGCCTGGGTAAATGAAAGGAATAAAAGAAAATAAAAGAAAACAAAATACTTTTTAAGATGAGAGGGATGTACGTAAAGAATATATATATATTTCTTTTTTATGTGGCCTAATGTGAAGTATATCATTTTTCCTTTACAGGAGTTTTGTGAGCCAAAAGCCTACACCCCAATGGACCACAGCAACCATCTAGATGACCTACGACACTTTAGAGCAAAGTCAAAATCATGGTCAGAGAAGAGCAGACTCAAGATTCGCTCGCAGTCCCTCTTCTAAGATACATGTAGGTCTTGCGCCCTCTAGGGTTCCGAACTAAATATTCATTCACATTCCTACTGGTGAGCTGTATCTTGTGCCCCTGCAAACTCCCAAGAGCAGGCTCAAGATTTTCTCACAAACCCTCTTCTAAGATAGGTCTGGAGCCCTCTGGAGTTCAGAACTAAATATTCGCTCACATTCCTTCCACTGAGCTGTGTCTGGTGCCCCTCTAAGCTCCAAGAGCATGTTCAAGATATGCTCGCAGTCCCTCTTCTAAGATATTTCTGGTGCCCTTTAGGTTTCTGAACTAAATATTTACTCACATTCCTCTCAGTAAATTGTATCAGATGCCTCTCCAAGCTTCAAGAGTATACTCAAGGTTCACCCACATTCCCTCTTCTAAGATATGTGTGGAGCCCTCTAGAGTCCAGAATAGAATATTCAATCACATTCCCTCCGGTAAGCTGATCTGGTGCCCTCTCCAGTTCCGAACAGAAGAAGGAACGTTATGGATTTCTCACCGGAACCCTGAGGCGTTGCTATTATGCAAGTAAAGTGTGTGATGTCATGTTGGTATCCAACAAGCAACATTTAGAGCTCTGAATTTCAGTCAGATCTGCGTTCTTTTTCATTTGTATATATTTGTATACTTAGCTATTACCTAAATGGCAATAAAACTTTTAAAAGGTCATACGGGTAAGGCGGTTTACCAAAAGGTAATATTCTCCGGCTGTTTTTAAACCGCATTGCAGGATTGATGATATACTGTATAAGCCAATATTTTCGCGATTTTGGACTAGTTGGGAAAATTCGCGAGAGCAAAATTTCACGATTTTGGTGATGATTTCATTACTGTAAATAGCCTTGTATTGAAGTGGAAATTTTTGCGAAGACCAACTCGCAAAATTCGCGAAAATAAAGTCACCAGGAAAATAACCACTTATACAACCGGATGTAAGTTTTCTTTCTTTGACCTAAAAAGAGGGGACTAGCACATCCAGTATATATTCCTGCAATGTATCAACATGCAGCCGATCGATTGAGAGCATTACTTAACGGTTAGCCGCCTAAGCAAGATATAATTTGCTATTGTTCTCAATCTTGTGAAAATGGACTTTGCATAATGTACAGATATGTACCCTCGCTATATATACCTGCCCCCCCCCCCCAACAGGAAATTATTTAGTAGTGTACACAGTGTACATACTTAACCACCTGCCAAAATGATTGTGCTCATAATGCTGCAACCTTTATGCGAGGGGTTCTCAATAGACTTGTCATGTATCTTTTTAATATGCATGTACTTCATGATAGATGGTACCATTAACATGTATCTTTATAGGAAGATGATCTGATTAGATTTTGTGGTATTTACGTCACAGGTATAGGGTCTTTTTGGTCAACCTATGAAATTCTTGATACCAATATTGGATGGGTGATCGCGATATCTAATATAACAGTTATGATTGAAATTTTTCCTTTCTCAAGCACTTTCTCAGCAATTTTTTCATCCAAATTCTAGTCAGATATTATTTGCTCCTCAATTGAATTTAGGTCAGGTAGACTAAAAAAAAAAAGTTTGCTTGATTTTCACTATTTTAGATTCAGATTAGAAGGCATCATTGATGGAAATGTAATATGTTTAAACAGAATAAGAAAGTGATCGAGGAATCCTTGACCATGCATGCTCTTTCTCTGATTCGTTGGTATTAAATATGAAATCTTCAGGCGGCGTAATTTTTTTTTAGATTTTTTTTTTCAAAACATTTGAGAATATCTGTATGTTTTAGTGATGGAACTCGGTTCTGTCATCCTGTTTATTAAACATGATTTTTTTTTTTTTTTTTTTTTTTAGGAGAATACGTAGTTTTGATAAAGCTGCATAAAAATGTCTGTCATGGGCGCCGTAACACAAAGGTTTGCGATCAATTGCAATTTTGAAAGAGGCTTTTTGATTGGTCACTGACCAGTCATTTGACAAAAAATGCATGCAACAATGATTGTGATTGGCTATTGCAACTTTGCGATTGATCGCAAACCTTTGTGTTACGGCGCATGGTTTGGGAATTTCTCTAAATAGTCTTGAGATTTTAGTTCTTTATTTTATGAAACATAGAAAATGAAAATCGTTCTCATATTGAGAGCTCAGACAGCAACATTGCGAATCTACGTTAGGCAACCAACAAATCTCGTACATTTTAACAAATACTTTGGTAATAACCTGATTTTTACATGTCTCCAGGTGTTACCGAAAGCTTTTAAATGGAAGCCTACTGAAAATATTTTTGTTTTTGCTCATGTTAAAATTTTCCTTTTGTTTGCACTCGATTTTTGTGTGCCAAGCCAGGGTTCCCAGGGAAATCAGGGAAAATTATTTTACTCTTTTCCACTCAGGGAAAAGTCAGGGAATTTGATGCAAAATGCCTCAAATCAGGAAAACTGGAAATGGTTTTGAATAAATATCAGGGGAATTTGAGACTTCATCAGGGAAAAATCAGGGAATTTTGTTTTCATGAAATGCTGGGAACCCTGCAAGCAATTTTCCAAAGAACAGATAGAAAAGAAAAAGAACGGATAGAAAAGAAAACAAAAAGAACGGATCATGCGTATCAGATCCCTATTTCTGTCAGGGAATTATGTTGACGTGTGGGTTTTTTTTCCCAAAAAATTTGTTTTGCGATTGTTTGAATTTATCAGATTTAATAGAATCGTTTAATAATGATTCTTCAATTGCAATTTGTTACTTCTTAGAGGATCAAATCAATGTTGGTTTAAATTATTTTCTGAATGAGCTTAAGGTATGTGATGTAACTATAATTCTATGTGGAATCATGATACCTTGCTTGACTGTATATTAGTTTTATTTGTTTGTTTTTAAGTTAGTTTTATTTTATGGTCCTATTATTATTTTAATGCATTCTTAATTAATATATCGTCGGCTTGGAGCCAAAAGGGCGCTATTGCAGATCAAGGATGTTCCGTTGGGAGCCATTAGGGCGCTATTACCATTGACTTTGTACAGTAATAGCGCCCTTCTGGCTCTCAACGGAACATCTATAAGATGCAATAACGCCCTTATGGCTCCCAACAGACGATATAGTCACTGTCGTATGCTATGAATTATGTTTATCCATATGTTGAATTCTCCTATTGCTCTTATTTTTGTTTCATTCTCCCTCTATCTTGTATGTCCTCATGTTATTATATTGTACAAAAGAGTAATATACAGTGAGTATTTTTAAAGTGAACAATATGCAATATGTGTACTCGTGTTGTAAGTAGTAAATTATGTTCCCTATTGAAGAATATTGAGAATTATGATTTTTAATAAGCGTTCTATTGTGTTGTTGATGTTTGGGTGATGGTTTTACCAGTGTGTGTGTGTGTTGTGTGTAATGTATGGAACTAAAAGTCACACAAAAACAGTAATAATTGACCAGTTGTAGACTAAACTTTGTTATGATATGAAATTAATTGAATGAGCAAATCATTCATTCATGGATCTATGCTGATATGAAAGATGCCAGAAAGTAACCACATAAATCATCAACTCAAAATAGACTTCTCTTTGTCTTAATCATTGGGTTTATTGATAACTTGTACTTGGTATAATTTATTCCACCATTACATAATTGATTTTGAGGATAATTTGTGTTGTTTAATAATGCAATGACAAATTTAGGAGTAATTCCTTTCTCGACAACTTCACACATATATCCCTCTGTTGTTTTACTAACAAGGGAGTGATTTCCTCATTGACTTCTGTTTCAAATGGAAATGCATGTTATGAGAACCGTCTAAAATCAATTCCAAGTTGTTTGAACTAGTAATAATATTCAAAGCTATTAAATTCATTATATTTTATTGACAGGATTGATATGTACTTTCTAATTGGGAGTTGTTTGTGGATAGTATTTATTAAAATATATATTGAATATTCTTCAGTAGAAGACAGTTACCACTTGCGGAAAGGATACCAGTAAATTAAGAATGCTCCATGAATATAGGGGGGATGCCCATCACAGCACCAAATAAATGTATGCCAGTGTAATTTAATTTGTATAAATGATATTATATCCATTCTGTGACGCCAGCAATAAGTTTGAATACACAAAGACTGGCCTATATGTAAGAATGGATACAAATATGACTCAGGAATATTGATTGATCTGTATTCAAAATATGTCGATGACAAAAATGAAATGCTCACAATTGTATTTGTCAATGAATTTCTATCAAATATACAGTGCATCTCAGAAAAAAGTAAACCCAACTTTGAGAGCCTTGTATTAGAATTACATAACTTATGTGTCATTAATTTTTATATCATGACAAAGAGTAACTCATATTCTATCCAGTGATACCAAAATTATACCTTTACTGTCATGGATGACTGGTCAAAAACAAATTGCACCAAGTTTTCTCAGAGGCAGTCCTGGCTTTCTGATCATTAATTGTTTGTTTGAGATCAGCCTTCCTGAGTCCATTCATTAGGAACAAAGGATTTCTTGGACTATTGAAATGCAAGGGCTGCTTTTGCTCAAAGTGGGAACGGCAGTTTTTACGCTTTTTTTTTTAAAGCCCAAGTGCTCAGTCATCTGTCACAACACAGGTATATAAGTTTGGTATCATTAAATAGAATATGAGTTACTCTTCATCAACTGAAGAAATAAATATCAAAGTCACACAAGTTATACAATTTTAATATGATGCTCTCAAAGATGGGTTTACTTTTTTCTTGGACGCACTGTATAGTACGGAGCACGTGGTTTAATGAAGTAAGAAACGTAAATGCAACAGTTTTTTGTTGATCATATTCTAATCACACGCCTGTACAACTCGTATCATATAGACATATTTTTATTATTGTTGTGTGAATGGTAATAAACCTCAGAAAAAAAAACACTTTCAGACTTTACTTGTGGAAATTTTTGTATATCATCGTTTATTCATTTATTTATTTTTCATTATTTATGCACCATCCATCTCCCATGTTTCGTTTCTACGATCAAATACATATTATACTAAATTGACATCTTGTATAAGTAATGATAATTTACATCGCTCAATAGAAGATCTATACAATATAGAAAATATACAATTACACGTGTACCAATGGTTCTCTTCCGAGACGGAGCTCGATATACAGCTTGGGAAATGATTATTAAACCAAATCATATGGGAGCATGGTTTAGTAATTTATTATTTCGAAAGCTGTTTGATATACATGTGCGGGGAATATTTGGGAAAAAAAGTATTCTTAGGAAAGGTCCCTGTTTGTTTCTTTCATTGTTATTTTTACTATTAAATAACAAAAATATACGACTCTTTTGAGTCATCAACACGAAGCATAGTTATAACAGGGTAGTAATGCAACAAAATATTGTAATTAGGGTTATTAATTATACCACATGAATACGTTAAAATTCATTACAATTCTATACAAAATATTTGATATACAAAATTGAGTTCATTGTAAATAGAATTGTTTTGTGTATAATATAGCAAGAAGTCTGAGTAAAGGAAAATACTGGTATATCATACGTTCGAAACCCTGAAATAATATTTCAGGAGAAATAAACAAATGGAACATACGATGAGAGAAAGTTAGAAAGCTACATATTCAGGAAAATCGAATTATTGGAACAAATAAAAATCTACTTTTGGAAAAATGTTTTTATCCTATAATTCTTAGCGTGCTGGATCGCGTTCTCAATCTCCATTTGAAAATAATGATCCCCAAAATCTTAAACATTGCAGGGATTTAAGGCCGCGGTGCCCCCCCCCCCCCCGATATTTTTAAATCTTTGACTCCTGCATGGCTCCGACGTTTTTCTTACTGTATTTTCATTCATGTAGATCGAGAAACCAAGTGAAAGAGGTTTACAAGAAAATCTTAATATTCATATTTTCACTCTAGTTAGGTATAAAAAGAACTTTAAGAACTCGACTTTAAAACATAATCCCTTCCCTAAGTTCGGTCGCTGGCGGTGCCGTCACATCGCCCGTACGATGTCGTTTAGTAAGAAACTTCGGTGGGTCATCAATGAGTTGTGTTATATAAACGAGTAGGAGATTGATGAGGAAGAGGGCATCACTGACCACCAGGAACCAGTAGGAATACCCCAGAACGACCCGGTAGGTGTAGAAGTCGAACTCGTCTCGATCCTCCTGGCTTAATGATTCGTATTTCAATTCTTTGGCGTAGAGAACGGCGTAGATACTGGCAGAGATGATTCCAGACAGCACTGCATGCAGTAAAGAATGAACGTTAAGAACACTTAATATGGTTATCCAGGAAATCATTTAATTGAAGACAGAGAAGGAAGTATTGAGGAGAAAAGTATTGATGGTGTTATTTTCTTTGTAAATGTGACATCTTCTTATACAGAAGGTAACTTACTAAACCCCTAACAAAAAGTTGCGCAAAACGACTTTGGGCAACGATAACTTTTCAGTATGTAGTTATTCTTGATATTCATACTATAGGAAAGATAATTTATTCCCCTTTTATTGATATCCTATTTGTAATGATTGTGTCATGCTTAAATGCACAAAATATCAGAATATGGAGAAAAGTAAAAAGTCAAATGTTGCAAAATGCATTTTTATTGATCAAATTGCATTCCGAATCCTAACTTTAGGCCCTGGTAACTTTTGGGCCATTTTCTAATTTTTATTGAATTTTATACCATTTTCAAGCTCATTTATTCTACTTTTCGATGATACCCTAATTGTAACAATATTGTTGTTCTTGTATGCACAGATCACCTGAATCTTAGGACAAGTCAGAAGTCAAATGTTGCAAATTGAATGCCTATTGTGAGTGTTATTGTCCGTTGCGAGTTACTGAATTCGAGCAATAACAATGCATTTTGCGACTTCTCACCTTTTGCTTTGCTATATATTCATGAATTATGTGCATTCAAACATGATGTAACCATTGCAAATAGGGTATCAATAAAAAGAGGAATAAAAGAACTATTCAATGCTATAACATTTGATAGTGATTTAAACCAACATTAAAATTTATCAAGGTTCAAAGTTGTGTTACAGAACTTTAAACTGAACATTATCTTTCGCTTTGCCTTGCATTCAGGGGGTATTCAGGGGTTCTGTGGACCCGAGCATGACATCACCATGACAAATTAGGTATCAACAAAAAGAAGAATAACTGAACTTAACAATGGTCCAAATTCAATAAAAAATTATAAATTACCCCAAAAGATATTAGGCTCTAAAGTCGAGTTGCGGAACTTCAATGTGATCAATAAAAGTGCATTTTACAACAGTTGACTTTTTACTTTTCTCCATATTCTGATATTCTGTGCATTGAAGCATGACACAATCAATACAAATAGGATATCAATAAAAAAAGGTGAATAAATTATCTTTCCAATGGTACGAATATCAGGAATAACTAAAGCGCACCTCGAAAGTTATCATGGCCCAAAGTCGATTTGCGGAACTTTTTTGGAGGGGTTTATAAGTCTGATCTCGCTGTATTCTAAGCGAATGTGATGCAGGGGCTTCGGAGAGTTTTTGAGATTGGGGCAGAAAAAAATTTCTTATAAGAAAAAAGGAAGGGGCTAAAGCCCCTAATTCTGCTCCAAAACCCCTGTAATGCTATCAAAAGATTTAATTTTAAAACAAAGATAAGAAAGTAAACACTCATTATGTATTTAAACATAGGTTATGCCTATATTGCTTACATTGCTGATGACTGGATATATCAAAGGGTTGGATTTTAAACAGGCATCCAAACGTGAGAGATAAAGAGAAAAGGGATATATAAAGAGGGGACTGAGATCTTCCCCCCCCCCCCCAAAAAAAAAAAAAAAAAAAAAAAAATATATATATATATATATATATATATATATAAGATTGAAACTTACGTCCTGATCCGTTCCACAGATAGAGGCCTGGTCTTCCATGTATCGTTTCGATAGGGACCATTCGGACGTTGAGAACGCCGAAGAACAGAGCAACCCCAGCGAAGACCACGGTGGATATCATGAAGACCAGAGATACGATGACGAAATCGATGTTGAATACGCCATCATACTCCTGGAAAACTGAAATGAATTGAAAAGGGAAAATAGATAATAATAACGCTTTTGTATAGCGCCATCTGTCTAGTTAAACTATTCCGAGGCGCATTGTAAAACAAGATGAAAGTGTTGAACAACATACATCATACATGTAGTTACAAACACATTCTCTTAATAAAAAACAGAAAAGAAAAGAGGGACAGCCTGTGAGGCGCACACTCCAAATCTGCCATGTCAAAGTCAAAGAGGAAAGGATTGTCAATGCCAAACACACAGACAGTAAAAAACAATATATATTTTGATAATTATATAAAGAACTACAATTTACAGTATAATACAACATTAATATTCAAGTTAGTATGCCTTCACAAAAAGAAATGTTTTGAGATTAGATTTGAACGTTTCTAATGTCTCCAAAGAACGAATCTGTTTTGGTAATGCATTCCATAAAGATGGAGCAGCTGAAGAAAATGACCGATCTCAATACATTGATACATTTCTTTTTGTAACAAGCAAGTTTTTTCCTGAGGAGCGTAGATTACGACTAGGAACATATTCTGTAAGAAGATTGAATATATATGAAGGGGCACAGCCATGCATTGCCTTCCAAGTAATAAGGCAATGCATGGCTGTGCCCCTTCATATATATTCAATCTTATTTTTGAATAGATAAAAGTTAACTTCATTTATTTTTTTATTTTTTAATTGCTCCTCTAATTTTCTGTTTCCTGGACGATTAATTCTCTCCTTAGCGCATATTTGAAAATAGGTGTAGAGGGGGGAGGGGCTCAACATGAAAATTGGCTGATTTTAATACATGAATATGTATTATACATACTTTGGGAATGCAAGCCTGTTGCCTCCCCCTCCCCCTCCTCTGAATCTGCCATCACTGATATGTAATCAAGGGGAGGAGCTTTTAGATGTCATCGTCTATCCCTCATTTACTTCGTTTCTCCTCCCATCTCCCCTCCATGTTTTTGTTATTTTTTTGTCTTCTATAATTATGGATAAAGACAACCCCCTTTATCATCAACTCTTTGCCCGCCACAGGCAACTTTTTTTCACGTTTGTTTAAATTGACAATCCTAATAAAAAATTTCTCCAATTATGGTGCTAATATGATCTGAAAAATAACAATTATAGTGCCTTTATCATGTTTGTGAAGTTTATTCATATAATTTTAAATATTAAACGAGAAAAATTTCCATTCTTCTTGCTACAAAATAATACTTTTGAAATGCAGAGGGTAAAGAAACTTTGAACTGGGTTTTTTTTTTTTTTTTTTTTTTTGTGGGGGGGGGGGGTTATTATTATTCTTTAGAAACCTTCTATACCAACATTTATGTTGTCGATACTGATGCCCTTGCTGTAGAGCTTGTAACTGCATTCCACGAAACCATTTAAATGATCTCCCCCCCCCCCTCTCTCTCTCTCTCTCTCTCTCTCTCTCTCTTTTTTTATAAAACGATTTGAATTAGGCAGGGTTTTGGGTATAATCGCAAGTATTGCTCAGCATGAACGAAGACCCATATACCAATTATTTAGATAGATACAATTCCTGTGCATTCATACCTCACTTCACAACCATAAAACGAAATTTGACTTTTGGATTTAAAGGGAATCATTCAAGGACGTATCATTATAAGCGGGTGGCTGCATTTTTCAAAAACTTTGAAAGCAAGAGGAGAACAGAGAGAGAGAAATAGAGAGCAGTGGCGGATCCAGGCGGGGGCGCAGGGCTAGGAGAGCCCCTCCTATAAAGAAACCACTCATTGACTGTAAAGGTTAAAATCGGAAAATTTCGGCGGCGCCCACCCCTCCCCCCCCCCCCCCCCATCCTGAAATCCTGGATCCCCCACTGGAGAGGGAGAGGGAAACAGAAAGAGGGCAGGGGAAATGAAAACCGAATAAAATGTTAACATGGTTAATGTGATCTGAAATATTATACGAGTATAGCAGTATACCCCAGCGTGACATACGGAATTTGAAAATGTGGGGGGGGGGTGGGGCAAATTCTAAACTTTTTTAAAATTTCGGCGCAATTTAAAAATAAAATAAGGGCCATGCCTGTTGTGCCCCTGGTTTCAAAACTGCACTTTTTATAACTTTTTCCTATGCATACTTCTCCTAAAAACTCCCAATCAACCAAAATTGTTCTATCGACCATGGTATTAAATACCAGTCATTAGTCCAGTCTGGTCTGTATAGCTTTTGCTATGTACAGTCATAGACCCAAAATCCATCGATTGCAATTTAAGGACAGACTAAAGAGTTCTTATACAGCCCAGCGATTAGTACGTATATTATGTACTCACTCCATTTTAAGAAGCTTTGTATGAATAAATTACAAGGGGGTAATAACAAAATACATGGGGTAATACGTATCGATTTATGGCTGAAGATTCGTCTGGTGGGGGTTAGGCGTGTAATTAATGAGCAACAAATGCCCCGAGGACTTATCTCATATAATGAAGCCAAGATGATTAAGAACTAATTGTACAGATACCAAAAGAAATGGAGTTCAATATATTCGGGTTTGGAGAGGCCATCTTTATTAGTGTTGTTGCTTTATAAGTTTTTATAGTATGGGGTATCGGATCAAATTAGCTAAACAAAATATTCACAATTGAGAAATTTTGGTGCGGCATGGTACTCGGTGTTTCGTTCGTTGCAAGCAAACACAAATAATTATGCAAACAAAACATTGATGGTTTTATGTCCTATTTTTTATTATCTATTTACAGCTGTCGATCCTGCAGAATTCAATATATCAAAAACACAATGATTATAATGATGTAGTAATCATGGTACTAATCAGGAACTAAAATGTTCTTAAATCAACTTACCGTATACTGTGTGTTACATGTTGGTTGTTATATTTCCAAAAGAATAGAATAGAATAATAATTTAATTTAGTTTTATTTGATATTTTTGTTGTGTTTCATACTTCAAGCTATATAATATGCTCAGTTGTCAGCTATAACTAAATACAAGAATTAGAGTTATATTGTTTGCAATATCTTGCCAAAAATATCAAATATATATTAAAACAGTGAAAACCGCATTTAAAGGAATGCATTTTGATCAGATTCTCTACATGAATGTTCAATAGAAGAGGACATAGCTCTTAGTGCAATATATAGGCCCTTTTGTTTCCTTTTATGGAATATGAAAAGCTTCTTTTAGTGAAACATTCTCTTTTTTGTTAATATATATGAAATATAATTATAGTAGGTGGATATACACCCCAATCAAACTCAGATATTTGAATACAGAACAGTTCCTTGTTGTTTGGGCATTGTTATATATTTGATTGTTTAGTAATTTTTTTTTTAAATAACAAAAAAACATTACATTACAACTACGGTACATAATAAATAACATTTCTATTTCTACCCAAATATATGGACAAGATTTAGGCTTGACTATGATAAACAATTAATTTCTGGCTAAGTTATAACAGTATGAGAACAAAAATGTTTCTTAGTAAATTACATTGCTATTAAAACTTAGTACTGTATATAAAAATGTTTCCTTATATTATAATGATAACGAGAAAAATATATATATTCAAAAGAAAATCAAGCATGGGGTCCTAAGCTGTAAAAGTACCCCCAGAATATAAATTCATGTAAATTTAAATTTGCCCCGGCCAACGGGTGCAGCTCGTTATTCCGAAGGTTCATCTGTCCAAAGGTTCGATCTTCCGAAAGTAATACTCTGATTCCGATTTGTCCGAAAATGTATAGGGTTAGTTGCTCCGAAGGTTCATTATTATGCTTTGAAGTTTCAATTAGGGTTCATTCGTCCGAAAACGAAATTGGATTCATTCGTCCGAAATTTCCGAATGATTCCCTAATGAAAAACCTTATTTCATTTTCGGACAAACGAACATCCACGAATAGGATCTTTACGTCTTCTGACAAATGAACCTTCGGAAAACGAGCTGTAACCTAGCCACGAGCCAACAATTTTTGATCATGTGAGAATCTCCATGTGCGAATTTGTTTTCATAAGCTGCCATGGGGGCTTTTTTATGTCAATGACCGCCCCACCTATACATCCATTGCTTCAACCATATCGTTAGCTAGTACATGATGCCGAGCCCAATGTCACCGCGCTTTCCGTTGAGATTCATCGATTTCTTCTTGCTGCTGAGCAGGTTTGGGTTCTCGACCAGCTGAGCGAGGAAGACGAGTAGGATGTTGACACAGAAGATGATAAAAGTTGCGACGACGAGCCAGAAGGAGAAACCGAAAGAGACCCGGCTGGTGCTGAAGTTGTGAGGTGGCTCGCGGTCCGGTTGGCTTAGCACTTCGAATCGGATTTGAGTGATGTAGATGACGAGGTACATGATGATGGAAACTGCAGTGCACAGAACTGAAAAAGGAGGATAAGAAATAGAGAATTCAGGACCAAACCTATCACCGATCATAAAGCAGTTGTAAAGTATAACTATTTCATTATAGTATAATTTGTTTTTTGTCCATCATGTGTTCCATCAACCAAAATCAAAATTAAGGATTGATTAAACTAAAATTCTTGAAAATATATGTGTATTGCCGGTAGTTTCATTATAGATTCTTGGAAGAGACAGAGGCAGACAAAGCGACAAAGACAGATACCTAAGGAGAGATGGTGAGATGCATCGGACGGAAGTAGAAACTGAAGAGGGATAATTTAGCCTACATGGGAAGAGATGAGAGACAGATGGACCGACCGGGACGAAGAGATGAGTAAAGAGAGAGAGAGAGAGAATAAAAAAAAGTTAGAGGCAGAAAAAAAAATGTACATACGTGGGTATTGCTTCCAGAAAGTTGACAGAGGGGGAGAGAGGAAGAGGGAAAACTTTAGATAGGATAGAAGAAGGAGAAAAATAAAGAGAAAGAGTACAAACCTCCTATGAGATTCCAGATGTAGAGCCCGATGGGTCCATGAAGCGTTTCTATGGGAACGGTAAGGATGTTGACTAGTCCGAAGACGGTTGAGACGAGAGCGAAGATAGCAGCGGGGATGAGGAAGACAATGACGGCTATCACCAAACCGGTGTTGTACACGCCAGAATGTTCCGTGAACACTGTTTAGAAGAAAAGAGAAGGGAGGTAAATGTATTTTTAATTTATCTCCATCTTCGAGAGAACCATGTAGGTTACCTTGAACCCTTCGAGGTTTATTGCTAAAAAAAGAAGACGAAGAAGAAGAAGAAGAAGAAGAAGAAGAAGAAGAAGAAGAATTGGTCAATGAGTTGGATTCGAACCCGGAAGACATGCACAAGAGAGCTGTTTGCAGATCGACAGAATCATTACCAGCTCATGTTAACATAATCTTCTATTAAAGTGTTATTGAAAATAACATCCTTTGGAAATCCAATGCATTTGTGCCACTTGGTATTAATAGTTATATCCTATATATAATTCTGCTTTCAAAATGCTCTATAATATTTACAAAATTCTTCTATTCGGACAAGGTTCACTTGCCTTAACATATTTTTAACTTTTAAAAACTTGAATACCATTCTGCCGCCCCGCGCTTCTCTGTCTTCTCTCTCTGCAGTCTCTGCTCTCTGATCTCTGTCTCTCTCTCTCTAGTATCTCTATCTCTCTTTCTATCTCATTCTGTGTCTCGTCCTAGCTCTAGCTCTATCTCTATTCTGTCTCCGAACTACAAAAGTTCGGCGATGTCAACTCGCATGACGGTGCCATGTAGCCCAAATCAAGCATGAATACAAAAGCCGTGGGGCAACTTTTTTGTTAGTTTTACCTCGACGGCATTATGATCTGAAGGTTTCACAAGCTACTATTGACACTCCACCATCGCCTATTGTTAAAACTTTTATTATTACGAGTGTATGCCAACATAGAATCTACTACAATAGGAGCGCTTTTTGCTATATGCGGAACGAAGGAGTGGCGGTGGAAAAGAAAACATAAGTCAAGTGGAAAATGAAGGTGGACTGTACTAGTAGACGTTCAATCAAAATTGACAATCAATTTGGTCAAGGCAGTCTTTTGGAAGCCAAATGGACGTTGATGCTATGTTATAGTATATGGTTTAATGCCATCCTGGCTCTAAAACAAAATAATGTACAAACAGTGCTACATGTATAACTATAAGCAATAAGGGTTTACTCATGACCTTTACCATTTACGCGAAATTTGCCTTCCAAAATATGAGTTGATAAATGATTCTATTTTTCGTGCATTGGTTCTGAACACAACACTGCAAGTGCTTTGAGAAGGGTGTGATTCGCTTATTTTTCATCAAAGCCTGTCAAATTAATTGCCCTTCTTATGGACAGTCAAATTAAAAGTTTCGTTTTATAAACGTCACCACATTCTTTGTGTAACTTATTATCACGAACGTATAATGTTATGTATCAAAAATGTATATATTTTCAATTCATGATTATTTTTGTTTCCCCGAAGTAGTTTTACGGAGGAGAATAGTGAATTAGAGACGTAATGAGAACGTACTCATAATTCATAAAAAAGGCACAATCGAAGAAAAAAACCTTCGTCTATTTTCTATTGAGCAAAAAAACAAAAGTAAGATAAGATTAATGTATCATATTGAGCAACGTAAATGTTAGAGAGATTCACAGAGAAATAAAGAACATTCATTATATTTCTTACATTCCTATTATATTTCAAAATGTCTAAATATTTTCTAATATTTATTTTTAAAAAGACCTATAGGTCTATAGACATATAGGTCTATATATTAATTTACATCAAAAGGTGAATTACTCAATAATAGACCTCATCGTTTTAGGATTCAGTATAACCCATTCCTTTATCATTCCAAGGTCATATAATGTCGGTAAAATACTCTACCTGGAATATTATCTAATATCCAAACGTTATGAGAATACATATTAATCATATTTTGTCTATGAGAATGTATAATCCAAATATAATACCATAATAAAAATCAAATGAAATAAAAATGAGTAGTGCTAACTTACCTGAGTAACAAATATAATCCCGTCCTCCGAGCCCATAGTTGAATTTCTTGCATCCATAAAAGAGCCCGAAGAAAGATATTCCATTGAAAGCACCCGGGTCGTCTTCATCAATGGGATTCGAACCTAGGAACCCACGTAGAGGTTGCGAGGTATTGAAGACAGTGATATCCCGTACGAGGGAGGCTCTTACCCAGCTTGTTGTGCCGAGGGCGATTCCGAGTAATATCATGCACGCGATGCTACTGATTGTAGCCAAAAAGTACAAAGTCGCTCTTCGTTTGATAATCGTCTGACACATCTTTAATTAATAATTCGGTTTGATTTGATAAAAATCGAATGACAATTCAAGGGTTTTTACTCGGCGATATATACTTCCGCGAGTATAACTATTCCTCTGTAAAGTCCTATCTCGACTCTTGTTGACAAATTTGCATCCTAAATCTGAATCCAGCTTTGACTTGAGAAAGTGTTTTGACTTTTGGGGGATAACTGAAGAGTTCCAAAGCGAATATCTTATTTTATTTCCTGTGGAGGTGTTGTAGATAATCACAGCAACGTATGATAACAATATTAATCACGTTGGCGTACGTTACGGAATATTATGATCCATTTTTTAATGTGCGTGACAATTTTTCGCGATACATCCTCAATCGTTAGATGTTTCTGGTACCTTTCAGAAAGCACAAATCTCAGCTCCAATCCAAACAGGTGAAGTCGTATAACTAAAGTTCGATTTAATCTGATCTTCAGCTTACGTTAAGCCCTCGTACGTAATACCACAGAATGTATTGGAAATCGACTTGGAGCGGAATATGTCTACTGTTGCACCAATTTTGATACAGGAAAAATCTTTTTTAGTGTAGGTGTGTGAACAAAACCAAAGTATGACAAAAGAATTATTCAAGCATTGTGTAGTTTTGGGACAACAAAGACAGACTCTTCCATTTTGAAAAAGGGTGATGAGTTATGATGGGCTCCGTGCAATGTTTAATTAGTTATTTTGGTGCCTATAAATATTTTGGGGTGTTCGGCTGGTGAAAAGTTAATAGAGCAATTGCCTTTACATTTAAAACGTTAACATTGTTACCGACAGATAAAGCTGTACCCGGTATTCATGAAAAAGGGCTATTAAATTTGCCCTGTCGAGTTTGCACAAAGTTGTTCCGCAATGAAAGAAACAGGGATTACTACAAAAATAAAAACAAAAGACAAACAAACAAAGAAAAAAGTAGGAGCATATTCTGATATCAGAACCATACTACAGTGCGTCCCAAAAAGAACTATATACTTTTGACAAGGCTACCAAATTAAAAATATATGAATCTTGGGGGAAAAGTTTAGATGAATATAAAGCTCATATCCTCAACTATTATTTTGATACAAAAAAATTCTGAAAACAACGCATTCTTCAGTGAGCAATGCCCACTTTTATGAAGGACACAAAAAATAGCCTGTGCAGGAATTCGCTATTCATTTACCACCAGGGTATGGCATGCCAAGAAGGATTCAAAGAAATAATGGAATGGATCAGCTAACATATAAAAGATATATCAAAAGTTAGAAATAAACAATCAATATTATACAAAATGTAGTTTTTCACCGTTTTGTTTTCATATCATTGATTTTTGCTCTGCCTTCAGTTTATTTTTGTCTTTGTTAGCCGATTTATTCCATTATTACTTGAATCGTTCTTGACATGCCATACCAAGGGGATAAATGAATAGCGAATGCTTGCGCAGGATGTTTTTTGTGTCCTTCATAAAAGTGGGCATTGTTCACTGAAGAATGCGTTATTTTTGGAATTTTTTGTGTCATAATGATAGGTTAGGATATAAGCTTTATATACATCTAAACTTTCCCCCCAAGAATCATATATTTTTAATTTGGTAGCCTTGTCAAAAGTGTATAATTCTTTTGGGAATGTATATTATTAAAAGACTTCAGGAGTCAGGCGCGTATCCAGGATTGGCACACGGGGGCCCGATGTGGAGGGGGAGGGGGAGGAGGGGGGGGGGATAGTGTTGGAAAAAATATCGGCCTTCGGCCAACCATAAGGTCATGCATCGGTTGTAGGGGTAGGTTTAGAAGGTCAATCTGCTCAAATCATGTATATTTTTTTCGTTTTTGTTTTTGTTTGTTTGTTTGTTTGTTTTTTTGTTTTTTTAATTTATAATTTGCCGGGCCGCCCCAACCGTGGCTGGAAATTAGCACATGCCATGTTACTTTTTAATTATTCAATGGCCCTTGTTATTTAAATACCTGGTATTCAATGCAAAGTATCCCACTATTTGAAACTTTATTGCTCATAGGCTATTGGTGATGACTTGTGATATAAGAGTATATAATATAGCAATATATCACAGTTCTTATCAAAATGAATTACGGTGTATAGGCTATGCATGGTTCCAGTGCACACCTTTATGCATGCCGGTCTTCGAATCGAAGAACATAATTGAAAATAATTAATGAAATGATTAAAGTGCACCATGTATCGAGTGGTCGATGAGAAAAGGAACGGTTAACATAAAAAAACAAAAAACAAAACAACAACAAATATGAAAAGCATAGTCCGTTGAAACTTGAAAGTTGAGGCTACGGCCGGGGACACTGGGGGAATTTCATTCTCAATGAATGCATAGGCCCGTTATGTTTTTATTTGAAAAACGAAAAACTTCTATTTTAACCAGTTTAATTGTTGATTGCAAACAGGTTAAATCAATGAAAGTCAGACAATTTTGTTGATCGATTTTAATTGTGTATTAAGATATTGAAATTCAAGCAATAGGCCTAGACCCCGCCGCTTACTGTGCCCCCAGATGGTTTGAAATGAATGTTGTCCAATCTTACTTGATATTTGTGTATAAAAACGGAAAACCATCCTAAAGATGCTCCTATGCATGCAGTGAAGTTATAGCAAGAAGTCAAGGCTTATATAGGCATACGGCAAAGCTTTAATTATGAATTCATAAGTTTTTATTTCTCACGAACTGCACTGTGTACGTTTTTTTTTCTCCCCCCCCCCCCCCCATCTTCGTCTTTCTTTCTTTCTTTCTTTCTTTTTTTTGTTTTGTTTTGTTTGTTTTTGTTTTTGTTTTTGTTTTTTGTTTTTGTTTTTTGTTTGGGGGGGGACCCCTTAATTAGGACCCTATGACCAAGATTAAATGTTGGATCTAAGCAAACACCCCCCCCCCCCAACTCATCCAGCGCGCGGGCAAAGAAATATGAAGAGCGACATCTATAGACCAGATTCGGAACGGAGACAGCGCTTTCAGAACAAACACGGTAAATATTGATTTATTTAGATAATAAAGATGTTAATTCCATATTAAGTAGTAACGTTAAATATAACCTAGATTGATCAATGACATAATAGCAATCTTTATTGTAAATTTATTCCAGAGGTAGTAATTTCAAATGTTTATTTATTGGACTGTGTTCACACACAGTCCCACTCGTTATAAAATTTGTTGGGGTTACCAACTAACTTTAAAAAAAAAAGACATTAACAATAATAATCCTAACAATATTAAGTTCCATCATGCTTTACTAAAAAGGAAAAAAGAGATCAATCGGCATAATCGTGATTGAGGAAACCACCATTCACTTTGTACAGAAGCGCTTCATTCACTTCAGACCACGCGTGGAGTGGAGCCGTTATGAACTTACCGAGACTAGCATAGACGGGACTACGTACGAAACATCAACACAGTCGTACTCAAAAGATTGAGCAAATGAACGATATGAATACAACATGGAAAATTCACTTACCGAATTGTTTCCAATATTCTTCTCCTTATTTCCTTTCCTTGAGCACTGCTCCCTTATGTCCTCAAAGTAGTAAATTTTAGTATTCAACCGCTATATCGTACATCTTTGCCACCGATTCCACTGACCAAGAGAAGCAAGTAATTCAATGGCGGGATAAATTGTGCCGCCCTCTTTTGTCGAAGGTTTGCATTTCGACGATGTCTCCGTCACGAGAGTCGAATGTGACATGGCAACAGTTAGTTGTTACCTTGTTTGTTTAATTCGTTGTTACTATGTTAGGATGATTAGCTTTTGATTCACTCGCGAATAGAATGAAAACAATAAATAACTAAATAAAAAATAGTAGGGCCTAGTAATAATAAAATAATAATAATATAATATTAAACAAAGTTTTGTTATTGTTTTTAAAGCTATATATGAGGTAGAGAGGCCTGTGTGATTTCTAATTTTTTAAAGTGAAGGGGCTGGGTCACAAGTGGGGGGGGGGCTGAACAAGCTAAAAATCGTGAAGTATTAGTAACTTTTGTGTTTTTGTACATGTTTGCTGAGAAAAGTTGGCTGAACCCCCTCCCCGCCCCCTCATTATAAATACTAAAAGTTATAATGATCTTTTTTTTTTTTTTTTGCTTTTAGTTTTTTTCATTTTCATGTTTGTTTATTTGTTGTTTTTGTTTTGTTTTGTTTTTTTTTTTTATTTATGTTATTTATTTATTTATTTTATTTTATTTTTTATTTTTTTTATTTATTGTTTTTTTGTTTGTTTTTTTTTGGGGGGGAGGGAATAAGTCCAAATTCTATCCAAGATTTACTAGGGCAATTGTAGGCCTAAATTTCCTGCCCCCATTTTCCCCTCCCCAATGAATGGCTTAGATGTATGTACTTTGTAAAAAAGAAAATAAATAAATAAAACAGAGACAAAGACAGTTAGATGTATTTCAATTCAAGTTTAATTTTATTTACAAACACATGAAGAAATACAGATTATAAGGAATTTAAAAGAAGACAAAGTAAACAAGACTAAGCTCCTCCGGGCCCCCCATTACCAAAATATCTCGTCCACCCCCAAACCCCATCCCCTCCATCCACCCTAAAAAAAAGTCTAAGCAAAAAAAAAAAAAAAAAAAAAGGCTAAGCTGCGGGCCCCATGACAAAAATATCTCGTCCCACCCCCCCCCCTCCTCCACCCCTAAAGAAGAAAAAAAAAAAAAAAAAAGACCAAGCTCCTCCGGCCCCATGACAAAAATATCTCGTCCAGCCCCCCTCCCCCCCCCCCTCTCCACCCCTAAAGAAAAAAAAAAGGAAAAAAAAAAGAAAAAAAAAAAAGGCTAAGCTCCTTCCGGCCCCATGACAAAAATATCTCGTCCAGCCCCCCCCCCAAAAAAAAGTCTAAGGAAAAAAAGGGGGATTGACGGCAGGCCCGATTTAGGCACTCAATCCTACCCCTATGGCCGATACCACGATGACCTTTATGATGTGCCGAGGGGCGGGGAAAAAAAAACATCTCTCCATTTTTTTTTTTTTTTTTTTTTTTTTTTTTTAATACTCAAGTGTGGAAGGTAGGTTAACATTTGCTTATTTTACGCGATGTTTACATAACACACCTCTCGCATAATCGTGATCGCGATCGCAGGCACTCTATCTCTATATTTCCATTTCATTTTTTCTCAAAGCGACCATACGAAATCGAGTGGCAGAAAAATCGGGAAGACTGCTGAAAATCCGGTGAGTTTTTGCTCTCATTTCACCTTTTTAGTTCAGTTAAGCATTGTCAGAGATTAGTTAGGATTTAAAAATATAATATTTAAGTGCACATTGACTCCCAAATTTAAACGTTATAACGGGATTTGAAAGTGTAAATTTAAGGTAGAAAATTATTTTTGTAACCACGCCAGAGTCACGTAGAGTCAGAGGCACGAGTTTGATATATCAAACGAGTGTAGTGCATGAGTGCTTCAGACATGCACTGGTTTCCTTATTGAGTTATTCCACCTTGACTTGTGACTGTATAACTAACTGTTAGTATAAGCGCACACTTTCATTTGACGTACGAGTGGTTTCCGAAACGAAGATAAGGCAGATCAATCCAAGCATACATAGGAAAACCCTTCTAGCTTGTGTGTGCAAAAGTTTTAGGGCTGTGTGGAATCCCCATAGTCATACACAGGACAATATCCACAGCCCAAGGTTGGCCGTTGGAAATGGTTCACTTACAGTTTTTACACTTATGCATGGTCAATCATAAATGGTTCAACGTCGCTTTGCCAGATTTGTGACAGGTGACTTTCATCGCACAAGCAGTGTTACAGAAATGCTCCACCAACTGAAGTGGTCATCTCTCCTATAGCGCCGGGCACCGTGCAAGATGCTAATACCGTATCATCAACCTGCACATCGATATTCCACCAACATACCTGGTTCCTGTCTTATCATCACAACGAGGACATAGTCTACATACACGACAGATCAAGATACCCTTCGCACGAACTCTCGTCTATCAGAAGTCGTTCTTTCCCGACTCTATTCAATTCAATTAAGTTCAATTCATTTATTTATATAAGGTTATGGAACTCCCTGCCTGGAGAACTAGTCAATGCTTCTTCTGCAAACCTCTTCAAACAAGAGGTGCAGGCCATCCTGCTCCGTTAATAGAGGAGCACAGTTTTTTAGCTACACATAGAAATTGTAGTGATTTTAAAGAAAGGCACTGTACATTCACCACACCGAACCTGCCAAACAGTACGCAAATACACCAGATGGTGGACTGTACTTTATCAGAAGAAGAAGAAGAAAGCACCTCCCGGTCTCCCCGGGCCCCGGAAAAGTAACTTGTTATCAATTAATCAAAGCAATATTTTTACAGCCCCAAATTCTCAGGCTGTGCTCGAGGAGGTAATAGCTCTGATTGGCTAATCATGCAAAGGTCATGACTAAGTTAACACACGTGTGCATTGAACGTCAAAGGAAACTATAGCTGGGGGTTTAGCCACTTTCACTTATGCATGGTCAATTCAAAATTGCGAAAATAAGGGCATAAAGAATGTAGGCCTACCAAAGAATATTAGTAACGAGTCTCCAAAAAAGAAAGAGGGTGTTCGCCCTTCTCTTTGGCAAAATATTAAGGAAAAAATAAAAGAAGAAACCAACAAAATTAGCATTAAAGGGGATTTTTCTTAGGCCTATACCATACATTTAATTTTTTTTTATAATGATTACAGATTTTAATAAAATAGAAAAAAATGATTAATTTTGGGAAAATTGAATTTTCAAGAAAGATTCTATTTATAAACACTTGGCCTGAAAAAAAGTTATAATGAAAAAAGAAGTAATATCTGGTTATTTATAGCGCTTTTCCAGTTAAACTGCTTGAAGCACTTCTTTTACCTGCACGCATCACCCAATCACACACTGCCAGTAGTACTCCACCCTAGACAGCTGTTAACGTAGCTTTTTTTGGAGCAACAAATATCAAAATTTCAAGATGACAGACATTTCCCAATGGTCTAAATGAATCATTTTTTTATCCTCAAATTGGCAAAAATTATATCTTTATTTCACTCCTGCAACCGTTAAAAAAATATGAAAATAGAAAAATGAAAATAACAAAATGCATCGAAAAAATTGCCAATTTGCATATGAAAATAATGATTATATATTTTTCTTGGCAGTGCCAATTTAGAGATTTCAATAATTATTTCCATTTTAACTGTTCTAAATCAAGAACCGTTTAATGTACAGTGACAGAAATGAATCCCTTTTTTAGGTCAGTGATTTTTTTAATCTTTCTGTTGATATGTATTCATGGCATTCTAGGTTCGAAGATAATGCCTTCGAAGCGTCACTAAAAGGAGACATTGTTCTCTATGTGATAATCAGCAAAACCATGGATAAAACCTCCTCCAGATTTAAGTGCATGAATATCATTGAGGATGTTAAAATTTGACTAGAATCCTTTTGATTTAATATATCTTTAATTCACGTTTTTGTGGCATTGCTTTATGTACCATGCCAGCTGGTAGTCTACACACTGCAGGGAATAATTTTCCTGGTATCACATCGCAATTTGCTATTTATTTTGTAATGATTGCTACACAAAATGTATTTTGTTTAGCAACTTTTTCCATAGAACTGTACATAATTTTGTTGGAAGTATTTCCACATCAACCCAAAACTGCCAATCAAATTTGAGAAGTAAAAGTATTCTCTGCAGTGTAACTCCTTTATTTCAAATCTGGGGAAATATTTATGTAACCATCAAATGTACCGGTACATGTGGGAAATCATCTATTCCAGTTTGCAAGTTCAATCATAAATTGACCTGGATATTCCTTCTTGTGTGTGTGTTAGAAATGCACTCCAGTTTAACTTTATATATGGGCAAGTCCAAGCTATTTTGCGGGGTAACAAACGGGACATTCAGAGACAAAAATAGGGCTTGTTTGAAAAATCTTAAATGAAATCTCAATCCTTAGGTATATTCTTGAAGGTGCTAAGAATCTTCATCAAAAACATTAAAAAAATAGCTGAAATCACTCAATTTATAATTAATTTATTATCATTTATACGTCGGTAACAAACGGGACCAGAAAAAAATGGTCTTTTCAAATTTTGACTTTGTTCACATATAACTCTAAATTTAAATCTTAACTTGCATAGTCTTATCCTCTTAAACATGTCGTGGAAATATCTTAACGTTTTTTTTTTTTTTATTCTGGCAAGGTCAAGTTTTAGAAAATATGTCAGGTAAGGCACGGGACAATTATTCCCTGTGATATTTTTCATTAAACAATTGGTGTAGCCAAGGTGTAGCAACATCGTTTGTTAAAGAATCTCTCTGATAAAACAAAAGAAACATAATACAAAACACAAATATAAAAAACACTTATTTTGTTTCATTTCTAAAGGTGGGAGGGTGAGTAATAAAAATGCATGATTTTACATCAGTTCAGTAACTTTTGTGAGACTTTTTCTGAGACCTGAATATTTTAAGTCTAAAAATATGGAAAGCTACATGTATGTGCTAGGTTCGTGTTATTTTCACCAGAGTTAGCCAAGAAAATATAAAAACCGAAAATACTTAGTTTTTGGTTGTACTCCTATGAAAACCTCTTTTTTAAATGGTTGAAAATAGCAATTTCAATGCATTTTATTATTTTTTTTCATAAATATTAATGAGCCTTGTGACGTCATATGACCTTGAAATTACTTTTGACCTTATTTGCATTAAGTTCATTTCATACCCTTTATGGTGATATATGACACATTATGTATACCTTTACAAACCCACTAACACACTTGATACAAAAGTGGTCAAAAAGTCGAAAAATCACCACCTTGGGAACAAATAGCATGGACTTGCCCATATATAACAAGTTTTTGTCTCAATCCTGTTGCAGAGTAATTTGTGAATCTTATGGTGCATAATAGATTTTGAACTCTTTGATTAAAAATTTAAACACTGTTTATCTGCAGAGCACGTCACTGTTAAACTACATGTTAGCGCCTCAACACCTAAACATTGACATAATTTTATTTCTGTAGACAGAGTATTTCTCAACAACTATGATTACTAATTTGGACGTCTTTCTGCAATGTTGTTAGGTATGAGGTGTGAAATACTTCTAGAATTAGACAAATAATTGTCACATTCTTTTCAAGCTGTACACATACATGTACTACCACACCTAGTAAAGTATTAAACCCATGATACACCGGTCTGAAATGTTACATGTTAGGTAATTTGTGTTCAAGAACTGCAGGGAAATCCAGGTTTGAGAGATCAGAAGAAAATAAAAATAGAAATGAATTTTGTTTTTATTGCAATGAATGAATGAAATAATACCTTATGATGTATTTACTATAAATAATGGATTCCACAACAAAATCCATTTTAAAAGTACACTAATTGTTGAGCATTATCAATTTATAAGTTCTTTAGTAACTTCTCAATTGTCCATCCACTATTTTATGGAAATGTTCGTACTTTTCTATAATATTTTACTTTGTATGACGTACTGCCGGTATTCATTTTGTATTTGTATGTTTTTTATGATATGTTTTCATGAAAGTGGTAAAGAGGTTTCAATGTTAATTTTAAAACTCACAATGCAAACAATTATCCAAAAGTCTTTAGACTGCTATGGGAAAGTACATTTTTGTTTTATATAGATAATAGTAATATATCATTATTATTATCATTAAAGTCTTACCTGTAAAGGTTTCTCTATCTCGCGTCCCGAATCCAAGGTTGAATTGTTTCTGTCCGTAGATGACCCCGAATGTTACAAACCCTGAGAATGGGTCATTTGGTGGATCGTTAACAGTGTCTGGTGCCATTGTAACGTTCCTTATTGCAGTACATTCGGTCCAATTTGGTGATAATAGCGATGTCAGTGAGAAGGCAAGGATAATGAGCGATGAAACAGATGCAACCACATAGAGGGTTGTCACGCTCGACTTCACCATTGTTATAGGATATTGCTGCAAATGTTGTGTCAGTTGTTGATCTGGCTCAAGGGCACTGTGGAAGAAAAAAAAAATTGTAGGCCTCTGATTTTACCTTTAATTACTTTAAATCAGAAGCAGAAGATGCTCACAAGACCTTGAATATATTAAAATGAAACTGCCGGGGGGGGGGGGGGGTGGGGGCTAAAGTAGACCCCTGTCCCTGTTCCCCCCCCCCCCCGAAAAAAAAATAATAAAATAAAAAAATATATATACTTAGCGACTTTCTATAGGCGAAATTCCCCTTAACTCCTTACGTGCCACCCGCCCAACCCCTCTGCCGCACTGGTAATCCGTACATGCCAGGGCCTATATCCCACTGCCAAGATTTTTCCCCTTGTACCTAAAGATGACCGTCAATACTTTCTCATAACTTTTTTAAAAGAAAGGTCAACAACAGTGTTGTACTTAAAATATGTGGCATTCTTATTTGTCTCTATTATTAAAGTCACATCAAATTCTGTTTTTAAAAAATAAAGGGCAGTTATCTAATCTTGATTGTTCCAAGGCAATGATATTTGTTTTTTAATGTGTGCGATTGTTTATACACATAGGTCCTATCAAAATGTTGACAAACACATGAAATTACTCAAAACAAGTTTAATTTGAACTGTGTATTAGAGAATATTGGCCAATTAAAAGCCGGATGTGCCCGCAGCAGAATAAAGCGGATTAACCTGTGACTGTGTATTGCGCAGAACAATAGAATCGGCATAATCAATCAACGTTATTCCGAATGTGCGCAATCATGCACGAAGCAGGGGAGGGTAGGAGACAAAGCATGGATTAAGCAGTCAATAGCAGGCTAGCAAACATGAGTATGGCACCGAACAGTAGGCTATGTATCATGCATCCGGCACGTAAAGAGTTAACGCCAATTCTATAGGGTTAGGGATAGGGTTAGTTGGGGCGATATAAAAGGAGGAAACAAAGAAATTCGCCTTAAGGACGAAAATAGGTAGATATATATATATATATGTATATATAATAAAGACAAATAATTAATTAATTAATTAATTAATAATAATAATAATAATAAATAAATAAATAATGAATAAATGAATGAATGAATGAATGAATGAATGAATGAATAAATAAATGAATAAATAAAGATTAAAAATAAATAAATAAATAAAATGAAATAAATAAAAAATATCCAATACCAATTGTTAAGAACCTGAACCTTTTCTTGCTATTCTAGTTCATATCTTTGTATGAAGGGCTTTATTCTGATGTAATTAATTGTACTTAATAAAGGATTTCAAGTGATATATAATTTGATTTCATTACTGCACCATACACATATTTGAATGTTTCTTCAATAATGAATGTTTCAAAATGATACCTCAACTTCAAATGTATGGCAATTTTCAATGATATAATCTTACGTGCATTTGCTGCTAATTTTACATGGAATTACACAGTCTGTAATTCACCAGATTCTGGTATTTTCTGAAATTTCATGACCTTTAACCCTTGCATTAAATCTACACATATATGCTTGTTTGTTTTTTGGCACCAAAAAAAAGTAAAATGCTATGTGCACATACATAAATTTACATATACCAATTCATACATTCTAAGGAGATGTTAACACTTACCTTTTGAAATGAAAAATTCCTTGAAAACGATGAAACCATACTTCCCAGCTTTTCACATCATAACCCTTGCAGAATAATTCCTGCCTATGTCTGTAGTTCCTGTTTAATGAATGAGCATTTAGGATTAATACCTATAAATTTCTCTCATTTTCAATAAGGGTGTGATATATTATACTATGGACCATGGACTTTAGCACTAGGGTGTTTGCCATAAGACTTTGCCCCCCTGTTTGATTAATATGTTTAATAGCTATAGTAAACAATAAATGGAAAGCACCTTCCTCATGTACATGAAGGCATTCTAAACTAGATTAGTGTAGAATTTTCATTTCATTCTAAATTTGTTAGTGAAAAGATCATTGTTCAGCATTTTCATCTCTGTTCAACATAGTAAGTATACATTTCTATATCAGATTCTGTCCGGTATGTTTATGTGCATGTAGTTTTCACACTAACCTTTTTTCATAAGGGTTTTGTTTTTGCTTTGAATTGGACCCTTCTTTTTCTTCTTCTTCTTTCTTTCTTTCTTTCTTTCTTTCTGTCTTTTTCTAGGCATCCAGGGGTCAAATTTGGGGAATTTGGCTGTTAGCCCTACAGTATACATACATATCTTTTACTCATTATCTGATCAAACAGTTCAAAGGGTATGGACACAAATCTCTTTGGAAGCATTCATGGAAATATGTAATTGAAGATTGGGTATATTTTTTTTAATATAAAAATGTATTGATCATTGTAGTTATACATTGCACCTTTACACGCTTTTTATATGTCTTTTCTTGTTATTGCATTTCAATTCAATTCAATTAAAAAATGGTTTATTCATAAAAACACGTGTCGCAGCCAAAGGCTGAATAAAACGTTTACAAAAGATATAACAGTTGACATCACAATAGTTCATATTATAACATAAATTACTACTCATAATATAATAAATATCAATTAATGAAGGAGACAAGATTATAAGATAATTTTTATTGTTATTATCACAAATGACAAATGGAACACAAGTTGTAATTGCCACAGAAAGGCAAATTGAACATGTACATGAAAGCATATATGGACAGTATTCAGAGAAAAGATTAAACAAGTCTTTAAAAAAGAGGTATAGGGCCAGGTAGTGATAATTAAGTATGAAAAGTAACAGTGTGAGAAGGAGATGGAGATACATGTAAGAGAAAAGGGGTAGTGAAAAAGGGGGAGATGGAATGGGGATGAATGTAAGGAGAGAAAGAGAGGGAGCGAAAGCATAAAGGAGAAATTAAAGGGGAAAACATTTAACACAATACTTCAAATATATGATATAGCCAGATACGTAAACATTCATGAATAGTTTGCAAAAATTGAATTGGGATAATTATATAAAAGGTACATGCACGCTAAGATACATATTGATAGAATGCGTAGATAATTTGCGTGAGGTTGGGAAGGATAAAGAAAGAGAAGTATTAAAGAGGGGAGATATGAAGATATAAAAACATCTAAATGAGAAAACTGCAGAAGAAAGAGAGAAGGGGATCGGAAAGCAGAAGGAAGAAGAGAGTAGAGGTTGTTATTGTTCAATGTGTGTACATGTCTACAGGCTGTTAGGGTTTGATAGAGTACGATGACTTATTTCATGTAGTATATGTGATTATGACTTAAATTTATCCTACTGTGTGTGTCAGTAACACTTATTGAGATGCCTTTTTCTTGTTTTTTTTTTACAGGATGAAATATAGAGGTTCTCCTGTGTAATCGTCATGGCAACATCGAGCCAGACGGAGCCATGGAGCATCCGAGAGAAGCTGTGTCTGGCTTCATCAGTGATGCGCAGTGGAGATCAGAACTGGGTATCAGTGAGCAGAGCTATTAAACCCTTCATAGAACCCAACAGGCCATCTGATTGGTTCTCACAAAAGGTATGCTACTGACCCATGTTTATAAAGACTTCATGTGTCTGTGAGCAGAGCTATTAAACCCTTCACAGAACCTAACACGCCTTCTGATTGCTTCACACAAAACTTAAAGTTAAAATACGAGCATGCCCTGTTATGACAGGTAATGTTTCAGTGATGCATAATGGCTGATTTTCTTTTTCCGTAATGTTAACAATTCAAATAATTTTAGTTATTTTCCTAAATAGGCCCATAAACTGATAAGAATTGGACCGAGGTTTGAATCCCAGTCAGGACTTTCAGGTGGTGGTGTCAGATGTTGGTCCAAGATGTAAATAATGTGTTGTTGTGACATTATGCCCCATCCCCTTGTATACTAAGAGACCACTTGCTTTAAAACCACTTGGCTGCGGACCACATAATATTACGTGCTTGGCGTTTGTACACTGCGTGCAGACCACGTAATATTACGTGCTCATGCTGTTGTCTGCAGCAGTCAAGTGGTTTAAACGAAAAATAATCAGATATTAAATAGAAGCCATGTGTGGTCTTTTAATGTTTTAAATTTGAAATGTGAAAAATGTTTTTAATCATGTTTGAAAACAACTTCTCATTATTTTCCTATCACAGAATTGTGCTATACAGTATTCAGCCATGCTTGAAGCAGTAGACACACCCAAGTAAGTTATTGATTTAAACATTTGTATGTTTTACTTTATAGTTCTGAGCAATGCAGGTGTTCAACCATATTATATATTGCAATCTTTGTTGTTTCCAGGAAGGGTGCCAGACCTTCTCCTAAAAATTCACACATCATTTGTTGCACTAACAACATGGCACAACCTTTGTATAGTTGTAAAGTTTAATACTAAATTTATCAACTTTAAATGATTGGGCACTATCTAGTTTATAAGATTGGAACAAATCACTTGGCCTTTGCGACATTATAGTGTTGCTTTGTTTTAAATACATTGTTCATAATCTGTTTGCATCTTTCTTGATCTACCTTCTCTTCTCTAATTCTATCTTTGCTCAATTGCAGGAGGAAGAGGAGTGGTGAGAAGGGAGAGGTTGAGACACCTGTTGACCTGGTTGTCCGTCGAATGACACAGGAGAGGATTGAAGAGCTCCGACATCAAATATCTGATGACCGCAGGAAGTTCAGGCAACTTCAGGAGGAGATACACAATATACAGAGTGGTCAGTTAGATGACCAGCTGCCTAAGATATGGGCTGAAATACAAGAGTGAGTTTCTATTTGGTACAGAGGATAAACAGATGAAGTACATGTTATATAATAATAACTTTGAACAATGAAAGAAAATGACCAGAAATATATCATATTGAAAAAAATGCATGAAGAAAATGAGATTCCATCAGGATTCGAACCTGAGACCTCCTGATTACAAGCTGGTGTTCTACCAACTGAGCTATATGGCCTTCAAAGCTGCTATCCAAGAACATATTTAACCCCCAACTTAAATTCTGCACAACATTCACTCTCGTCAAACAACAAGTTATACTTCCAGTTGGTTCCCAGGGGACCATTCGGAAGTGATGAACACTAGGTACAAGGTATGGCAAACCCATGGTGATATTCGTCCCTGAATCCAGCTAACTTTTTAATACTTGGGTGGTCAGAAGCTATTAAAACCTGGCATAAACCCATAAACCCAAGGATAGAAAACAATTTGGGAATATATGCCAATATTAAGCAAACAGCAGTTGAAATATGAGAATGAGAATAACATGATTGTTTTTAATCTTTGTGTGATCATAGGAAGAAACGTCTAGAGGAGGAGGCTCTGGAAGCCAAGAGATTAGCAGCAGAGGCTAAATCTGCAGCAATTGCAGGTTAGATGCATAGTAGATAGGATTTCAGCATGTTCTCAAGCGTGGCGTTTCATTAAGTCGTATTTGGAGTTACGAATGACTTTACGAACAACTGGAACATGTTCTTGGGTGCTATACTAATCACAATAATCATTTAGCACAAAAACTGATAACCAGTCACTCGTAAAGATGTTGGTTATTTATGAGCGACTTGGTGAAACGCAGCCCTACTCTAGTACTTGAAAGTAATTGGAATTACATATTTCTTCCTTTGTTTAAAAAATGGGTTTTACTGTGCATGCTTTGTAAGGAATTTTAGTGTAGATGTATAGCGTGGTAATATGTCTATGAAAATTTTGTTCATACTGGCTAACATAGTCTTAGCCTTTGCTGAAGGGAGCAGATTGGGCCCTCTCACTAAGCTTCAAGATATCAAAATATACCAATTTCCTGTAGGGTCAGGGCATGATCAGCAGGATCCTTGAAATTATTTTTCTGAAACTCCATAAAATTGGAGAACTGGATACCTTCAAAATTTAAATATCAAGAAATGACTGTTGAATGGTAATGTATAGGAAGTGTATAAAGAAACAAACATTTACGCTCCCATCTTCCTGATACATTCACATGTACACGTCAGTAAAAATATAATGATTAGTCACATTTGTCAATGCTACTTCTGATTTTAAAGCAGCGAAGTTGAAGGCCAGCCTTCAGTCTCCAAACAAAAAACGTCCACCAATCAGACCTGCCAAAGTTCCGCCTCCTAAGCAACAAGCCCCACCCACCCCGACAGAGGAGGAGGAGCCTGTCGTAGAAACAGAGCCAATCGTCATTGTTGAGGTGAGTTTGAATAAGCTGTGCTTTTCATGTGTTTTATATGCAGACCTCTAGGAAGAAAAGAGCCATTTTATTTAGGGTTTTGAATAGAGTGTTCCCTCCGTATCATTTTAAGTATCTGTATCATGTCAGTATTTTTAATCATGTATCATGTTTGATTTTTATACGGAAAATAAAATCATAACATACCATATAATCAACTTCCAAAATGGGATAGCAGATTGATACAGATGGGGATTTAACCTGTATAAGTGGTTATCTTATATATTTCTTCTTCACATATGGCAATTTATAGTTGTGAAAAATCACAAAAATTGGGAAATTAAACTTTTAACATTCCTTATTAGTTCAAAATCAAGAAAAATATATGTAGGCAAAAATATTAGCTTACACAGTAACTTAAAGGTTCTTGCACACATGATTAAATTCTTGTTTATAGCTTTGGATAGTGAATTGATGCGTACAAATGCAGTGTGTGTGTGGGCATTTCTTGTGTATTATATTGACCTATCCTGCATCCTGTACGATATTTCCATCTTAAAGCCAAGATATTTTGGGTTCAGCCTAATGTGCACAGTGATTTATTTGCTTGGTAATCGTATAACATGGTGTGAGAGATTCTATGTGAATATGTTCGCTGGTTGAAACATTAATGCATATTATAATGAAGAAAAATGTGAGTTTTCATTGAAAGCTTAAAGAAATTTATAAGTTTCTATGTAAAATACTCTCGTAAACCAAATTCATGCTCTGTGATGAACCACTTTGAAATGTACAGAGTTCTGAACCTGCCGGTGGGTTAGATGTAGAGAATGTCGTTTCAGAAGACGATGTATCCCAGACTGCATTGCTGTCCTCGCTTCTCACGGCACAACAGGAAGAAGAGAAGAACGCTGGGAAGGATGGCAATCAAACACCGGTAAGTTTGGTGCAAAGACATTTCTGCCGTCCCATGACAAAAGGAAGCAACTCTAAAAATGTCATTTTTTGTAAAAGAGCAAAATGTATCCGCCATTAAAGTTGATGACAATGGAATCTCAAAATGTCTTACTTTCAATATCTTTAAGCTGGTATGAAACTTGGCCAGAAGAAAGTTGGCACTAAATGAAATATGACAACATAAAACTCAAAATTGGTTGATATGTCACTTCCTTCCTTTCGTCATGGGACAGCAGTATTGCTCTGTGCTGTGTTAGGGTTGCAGTAGGGTTTTAAGTTGGGTTTAGTGTTTAGTCTGGTGCTGAAATATGTTATTTGATTGGTGAAACGGTTTTACCAGAGAGCAATTGTCAGCTCACCATTGTATCCTGTTAGTCACAATAAAGCTAAGATGATGTGATGAAGAAAATTTTTTTTTTTAACAACAACATCAACATCTTACAGACTTTATTATAAATACCATACTTACAGCTTGGGAAATTATTAGACCAAACTGTTTGAGAGCTTGGAAGGAAATTGGTGTAACGATTGTTTCTTAAGCTGTACATGTACGTCTATCATCATGGTGATATTGCTTTTGGGAAGGAAAAGGAGGAGGATAAAGAGGATGGTCCCAGGAAGAGGATGGACCCAAAACTCTTTACATGCATGATAAGGAAGATGATTCTATTTCAAATTCTGGAAATATGCGTGCAGGATGATAAAGATGATTTTGACGAGGCTTCTTCCTTTGATTAAGATAAGAATGATGATGGTCATTATGAAATTTAAATATGTTATTGCTGCATCAGATGATAAAGATTGAGTAGATAATGATAATGCCAATGTTTTTCCCCCTACAGGAGGCTGTTACAATAGAAGAATTTAACCATATCTTCTCAGACAGTACCAAGACACCTCCATCTAAAGAAGCAGAGAAACAAAAACAACTTGTGTCATCTAAAGTCAAGGGTTGGTCTTTCACTTATTTCATATTTCTATCAAATTCGATCAATACTCCTTAGATATGATGATTTTGGTGAAGGTATTTAATCCAATTTTAGATATGGGGCTATTATTTAGAATTAATCCAAAGTGCTCTGAATAGGCTTGAAAAAGTTAAAGAAATCAAATATTCTATCCTTTATGTAATACACTTAAAGTAATCATTTGTTTGAAATACCCCCTTTATTTGTACAGTGTAAAAATAGATGCCATACTCTCTTACTTTTAGTCTACTTGGAAATGTTGAATGGTTCTGTAACGTTAAATAACTTGATACCATAGATACTATATAATTATTTAGCTGATGATTCTAATACGATTTACATTTTTATTTGTTCTTGGAAGAGCAATGATGTTAGTAATAACAAATTGAGAATATGAAGACGATAATAAATGCTACATTTTAATTATTATTATTATTTTTTTTTTTTTTTTTTTTTTTGGGGGGGGGGGGTCAAATTAATTTCAATCCCTGATATATTTTCGATTTTGCCAATATAGTTATTTATTCAAGGTGGGATTCTTGATTTGATGATAAATCAGCAGGCCTTAAATTTTGTCAGTTTTAGGGCAAGGCAATTTTTCCAAAGGGCACATTTTCTTCAGTACAGCACAAATGCAAATATCTGGAAGGGGCATTAAAATCTCCAAGGCCAAATAGGGAAGTTTGGAAGACGCATTAAGGCCAGTAAGGTGGATATCCAAGGCCCCATGGCCTCTGTGGCTGTCGATTAATTTAAGCCCCGAATAAGTGTTCTTAGTTCAAGAAGCATTGTTTAGGTCTGTGCTCATCATAGTAAATATAGGTATTTTTATTGGTTATTGTTGAGTAGTACGGTATATGAGCATTATTTCAGATGAACTCATTATACATCAAATTCAGATGAGGTTAGTGGTTGCTGCATTTTACGCAAATTCCTGAGTTCCCTGTGGGTAGAATAATTATTATCCTCATATACCTTTTTCATAGACCTGCCTCATTAGACATTTGATATGCTTAAATAGAAAATTTTCTTTATAAAAAAAAGGGTTCACATTCTTTTAATGCTTAATGTCTAAATTGAATATATGATTTGCAAAAATACTAAATGAAAGCTCTAAATTAACCCCTTCGTTCATAAAATCAAATATTGTCTCTCAGCTACTATTTAATCAAGTTCAAATTACTTTGTAATATACAAAGTACCAGAAGATTCTGCACCCCATGAAAATTTGGGTTCCTCGTAATAATAAACATGCTTTCTTTGTTTAAAAGTAAAATACCTCTTCCGTGTATAATATCACACACAGCTTTACCTCTTCAATGCTTCAAGGAGTGTTGAAATATGGCATTTCATTTCCATGTATATGCAAAAGCTACATTGTACACTTTATCTTCTATGTCTTCTCTATGTAAATGAGGATGGGAAAATATTAACAATTAAAAGTATCATACATGTTCTTTCCCTTAGAGTACCTCTATTATGTATTCATCTCTTTAAAACATTAACAAGAGTCATAGAATGTACATTAACATGATTTTTCTACAATGTGCATTTTGTTTCTGATATTTAATATTATACAATTCATGACCACCTTCAATCTAAACAAGCACTCTCTTCTCTTATCATATCTTCCCATTTTAACATATAATATATATATTCTCACTTTAAATTCATAATATAATATTTCTATTTAATCCATTCTTAGATAATATTATCATTTCATATGTTCATATATATTCATAGGCCATAACTAAAGAATAAATCATATTCCTGCTGATGAAATATATTCCATGATATAAATATTCATGTTTTGAATAGGTACATAATACACTTGTAAGAAAAAAAAAAAGAAAAAAAAGTAGTCCATATTTACGTCCATTTCTTGATACCATTCTCAAGTATGTACTTGTGAACACAGGGAAATGCATTCTGATCTTATTTCACTTTCCATAAACACTTTCAAAGCATCATGAAAATTATCTTTATACATGTAATTTGTCTTTTTTTTTAAAAGAAGGAGGGAGTTTAATAACAGTTTTGAATTTTCTTTGAGGAAATAATCTCCCAGGTTAAAATTGAAGCCAAGAGGTGGAATTATTTGATCATATACTCCCTCATAGTGTCGGGATGTGTTGTCTGTTACATTTGTTTATATTAACCAGATTTCATTAAATAAATATCACACAATCTCTCACTTATATCATTTGATTTAAATCATGTTTTGCTAACAAAACTATAACCCGCTGTTAATATCCTAATCTCATTAAAGAGCACAGAATAGCAAAAACTTCCTTATTCAAATAAACTACCGGAATTGACTGCCATTTCTTAAGGCCATCCCTTGCTCATTTCTTTCTATGTTGTATCATAGTATATAGACAACATTGCATTACATTGATGTGTTTGTATTTAGTGCTCAATTCAAGAAAAATTATAAAGAGATGAACAAACACTATGATCATGAAAATTAGTTGTTTGTGGAAGTTATAATCAGGTTATCTCTTATCGAATGAAACCTCACTTTCTTGTCAATGTTAAACCTGTAGGCATTAATGAAACTAATCAGTTCTCTCAAAACCTCCTCCCCAAAAGCAAGCAATTTTTCATTTTGCAAATTTGCACATAATATGCATTCAGAATTATGAACCTATTCTGCATGTGCTGCACTCAAGGATTTGAGCACTAAATGCAAATACTAATATAGATTTTCAATTTTATACAGTTCTCTCCTGAAATAATGAGTACAAAAACAACAAGGTTTTATTATAACGAGGCAAATCTCTTGGTCCCAATTTCAAACAAGTGCACATAAGCCTATATGCTCAGTGTAATAAGAATTTGTTATAACGAGACAATTGGCTTTGTCCCAAGTACCTCACTATAATTGGAGTGGACTGTATACCGAGGGCTTAAAACGAGAACTGTCTAAGTCCATTTATAAAGTCCACCAAATTTACTGTATAAATTCATTGAAATTTGTCTTGCACAACTGTCTATTTCCGGTGAAGACAAAGACCGTTCTGGCGCACAAACACACATGAATACACAGGAATTTGGTGAACTTAACTGAATTTCTATTTAAAAAAATGGACTTCAACAGTTCTGGTTTTAAGCCCTCGATTTGTTTTCGTCATCACTGCTTCTCATTTATCAACACACTAATCATGATTCATATTACCACCACCCCTCTGTTACACAGAGACCCCTACCCTTTCTAAGCTTCTTCTCCCATCCCCCCTGGCAGAAAGTGGTACATCCCAAGACAAAGAGGGAGCAGATGTGGCAGCAGACGATTCCATTATGGATGAGGGGGAGGAGGATATCACAGAGGTGTGTATTAATCTTTGTAGAGGAAAAATATGCAAGAATTGTCGCATGTTTGTATATTTTTTAAGCATGTGGTGCATTGTAAATTGTAAATCTTGAAATAAATGCACATTTTTAAACATGTCATCATGAAAACTGGTGTGAATGTGGTGAAAACCTCACAAGTGTACAGATTGTACGTACAACATGGGAGTTAAGCATTAAACTACCTGCTCCCCATATAGTGAGTATAAACCTTTGTAGAGCAAATGTATGCTAGAATTATGTTGTTATATTTTTGTAAACATGTAATGGTGAATTTTGACAAATTTAAACATGTCATTTTGCTATCATTGAACAAGTGAACTCAATTCATTTTCTCTTAAATACAACTGGTGCTGGATGATTTGGAAAAAAAATATATACTGCTTCTATCGTGTATTATGTTGAATTCCAGAATTTGTGCCGCACAGGACTTTAACGTATTATTTTTATCAAATTAAAAGAAAAAAATTGGGTTAATGGTTAATAAAGCATTTGAAATTTATTTTGAAAGGAATTAAACAATTAGGTAGTTACTTCTTTATATTAATTTGAATTAAATAACTTGAATTAAATTAAAGCCACAACATGAAAGCATGAAAAAATAATTATTTGCCATAATCTGTTAATTGATAAAAGTTTAAACAACGAAGGAAACTGACCAGAAATATACAATATGAAAAAATGATAACAGAAAGTGGGATTTCATCAGGATTTATTTTTTTTAAAAGAAGAAAAAATAAGTGAAAGAACACTGTTAAAAGTAGACATTTACTTTGCGTAGTGCAGATGTCCATTGATTAACATCAGTTAATGAAAATGTTGCACATTTTTATTTTTGCGTCCCTTCTTTTAAATACAAAATACACAGAATTTTTCTACATTTACAACAACTCTTCATTTTTTTAAAAAATGAGATAGTAAGTAACATATTTTATCTACCCCCTTTCTCTGAAAAGGAAAAGAAAGATGAGGTCAAAAAACCGGATAAGGCAAAGGAAAGGAAACTTGATGACAAAAAATTGGATAATGTTAAATCTGCTGAAGAGAAGGAAAAGCCTGTCGACAAACCTCCAGTCAAAACAGCTGGAGAAAAGACTACTCCTGAGGTTAGGGGTCAAATATCAAAGTCTTCATTCTTATTTATTTTATCTAATCCAAACATGTTTTATTCAATGTTAACAGACGATGTCATCATCGATCATTTACATTTCATTTGATGGTTTATTCATTCCCTTCACAGTGATCGTAAACTGCATGTACAATAATCTTTTTTATATCGTTTGTTTTTCAGGATAAATAAATCGGGGTTCTATGTTTGTTTTGTTTTGTTTTTTTTAACAGTTTTATGGTTACCACAAATGTTGTGTTTTCTCATTGAAAACTATGTAAGGTGATAGTTTTATATTTCCAAAGTCTTATTTGAATACAGATACCTCGATATTGAAATTGAATTTTTTTATGAATTTTCTCTGAAGTTTTATGGCATTAAGATTGATTGGAAAACATCACGTCGCTTGTCCACTATATGCAAATAAAAGTTGTGATTTTAAGTAATGTGATTTCCAAGTTTCATTGTTGATAAATTTGCTTGTTCAAAAAACATATCTATTGCAATTTCAGCTTTTATTTTAGCCAACTTTTCTTGATATGCTCAGAGCTGAAGTCTGTCAAAAAAAGTGTGAAGAAGATATTTCTTAACCCAACCCTATTCTCTGAACCCAAACTGGCTTCTTACAAATGGGGTTTCATATGCCTACTGAGATGAAACTACTGGTTAAAATTGAAGACCCTTGAACCAGTTGAATCAATTTCTCTAAATATTCATAGTTTGGTATGCACGACCGTGTGCTTGAAATGCCTGTGTGCATATTGGCAATTGTTTAACTATGAACTTTAAACTTAATTACATGCCTGATGATCGCACCTATCTTAAATATCATACTTGCACTTCTTATAAAGATAAGTTGAGCATAATAATACCTGCATGATTTTCATCTATCTATTATTATCCTCTTCAATTTTTCTACATCATTTAAATTTCATGTATTTAACCAGTTTTTATATTTTTGTTATAGTGCTATCAGTGATAGTGAATTTTCTTTTGTTATACTATTGTATTAAAAAGTATTTTACAGTTGTATTATCCATTTTCATAACAACTCCATATATTATCCATTGTAATTTCAGTGCTACATGTATATCATTATCCAGTCTGAGTAAAATGAGTAAACAATGATGAGGAATTGTGTACTGCAACCAAATGGAAAGCTGAGACCAAACGTACATGTGTATTTTGTGGGGGGGGGGGGGGGCTAGGAATATATGAATATATGAACAAACTACAATCTCTTCTGTCACGTAAATGTGTTTCTAACTCACTTTCTTTAAGGTTGTAATATCCAAATCAAATATTTTCCTTAAAAACAAATTGCGGACGTACATAACTATTACCACTGTAGAAATCAAATTCTCATTGAAAATGTTTCTTTCATTGATATATTTCTTTTATTGATATGTTTGTGTTGTTTTTATTGTTATCCTTATCTGAATGTTAGCTTTTATTCTGCAGAATAAAGAAAAATTTCTTCATAAATCCAGCTGCATTTTATGATCATGTGAACAAATGTGTTTACAATGTAAGTAGAAGATTGTAATAAAGATTGTGCTTGGCTTATTAGTTCTAATACACCACCCTGTCTATTCCAACAGATCATTGTAGAAAGCAAGCCAGAGCCTGAACTGCGTAAAGCCGAGTCTGGAGGCGGTAAGCTCCTGCGTTCCTCTCAACATGAACCCATCGACATGGATCCTGTATCACCAGGAGGACAGAGCAAGATGGAGAAGAAGAGAGGGAGGGGTCGCCCTAGCAACGCATCTAGGAAGAGCATCAGAGGGAGAACCAAGCAGGTTCGTCTTATTTATTTATTCATTGGTCTTGTTCAGTAGGGTAGCCCCATCAATGATGAGAACACTGTTTTTCAAATCCTTTCAAACTAATACTTTGAAAGTTGGTCTAATAACCTATTGTCATGGATGATATGGCACTCTGCATTAAAGGGCCCAGCAACTGTTGAATATTGGTCTTCTCCCATTTAATAGCATGCAGTACGTCGGACTAACTCACTACATGCGTTACAAGTGTTGTGTACGGGTGAGTGAGAGAACACATAGATGGCGTTAACCAGTATTCACCAGTTTGTGGTCGGTTTAACTTTTATCAGAGGAGAACATTGTGCCCAAGTAAAGTTCTGAAGATGCATTTTCACCAAGATGATCTCAAATCAAGTCTAAAACATCCAAGGAATTTGTAAATTTGCAATTATTGTATTGGTTGTGAATTAGTTATAAACGTTAAAGATTTTAAACTTGAACGTGATAATAGCTTCTAAGTTTGGTGCTCAGTATAATATGGAAAATACTGTTGTAAAAAGGGTGAAACAAATTATTGTGAGCTTTCCAACTTTGTTCATGTCATTTCGGAAGAATATACTCAAGAAATACTCTGCCAAGCATTCCTCTTCAAATTCCTTCATAATCATGATATGAAAAAAAAAAAAAAACAGCTGAATTTGTTAAGGTCCAAAATGTGTGTGTATTTTGTGTGTATTATGCATTTCTGTGTGCAAGAATTCAGTTTTCTTATTTATGGTTATTCCAAAACCTTATAGCATACAACATTTCTTAGTTTAATTGTTATCAACACTTTCCCACTTTTTGAAACAATTTCTTATACAATCTAATCAGACAAACACACAGGAATTTCCCTTTAAAAGTAAACTTTTGTCCCTGCCCTTCTTTGACTATTGATAAGGATGATGATGACGATGATACAGATAAGGATGAGACCAGGAGCGATGCTGCAGATTCTGAAGATCATGACAGACCATCGGAGAGTGATGATGCATCTGTTGCCAATTTGCAGTCTTCGCTATTTAGTGATTCACTCCCAAACAGTCCCTCTTCTGTACCACACAGGTAATCAAATATTACAACAAATATGAAGATTTTGATGTAGTTTTTATTGTCATTTTCAATTTTCTTCAAAAAGGACTTTGTTCATTGATTCTTTTAAGTCAGCGATGCAGAGGCGGCGGAACCAGGGGGGCAGGGGGGGCACTGTGACCCCCCACATTTTCATCCACCCTAAAAATGCCTCTTTTCCTGACTCAAAAGTGCCCCTTTTCTTAGCTAATAAAATGCCATTTTTATAGTAAAAAGGGGCACTTTTATTACTAAAAAGGGGCACTTTTAATACAAGAAAGTGCCCCTTGTTACTCCTTATGTCTCTTAAAACCAAAATTTTCGGCTCGCGCTTCGCGCTCGCGGATACTGAATAGGGTATAATAATGCACAATAAACTCCATTTTTACGCTCATATTTTCAACTCGCGCATCGCGCTCGCGGATATAGGGTATATAATGCACAATAAACTCCATTTTTAAGCTCATAATTTCAACTCGAACTTCGCGATTGCGGATATTTAATAGGGTATATGATGCACGATTAACTCAAATTTTTCAGCTCGCGCTTCGCGCTCGCAGGTACTAAATACATTATACAATGCACAATTAATTCAGATTTTCAGCTCGCGCTTCGCGCTCACGGATGCTAAATATGGTGTATAATGAACAATTATCTCAAAATTTTCGGCTCGCGCTTCGCGCTCGCATACCTTTTGTTTATCATTGATATAAGATACAAAGCCATTAAAATTTTTAAAAGCACAAATTTAAAGGCAAATTTTCTGCAAACCCCCTACTTATCTGAATAATTTTCTTTTAAAGCCTCTAGTCTCAAGTGCCCCCTCTTTAGAAAAAGTGCCCCTTTTTCATTGTAACCCCCCACTTTCAAATTCGTTCCGCCGCCTCTGCAGCGATGACAATGTACCCCTGGAAACTGAAAGTTTTTTTTTTTTTTTTTTTTGTCCTTTTCCAAACTAAAAAAATATTGTGGACCATTATGTATTTTGAAACTTTTAACTAATTGGACAAGTTTCATTTCTAATTTTTCCCCTCAAAAATAATTAAACTTTATATTCCTTCTGATGCTCAAACAGGGTCTTGATCATCTTTTCAATCCATATCTAATTGTACTCTCTACTCTCTATCTCGCCTATCAATTTTCTACCTTCTGTAACTCTCCATTTCCTTACATACCTTACTTTATACAATCATGTGCATAGTAAGTGTAGCCCAGTAAAAATAATAACCATTTTGTGATTATTCATTTGCAGTGAGGAAGACCATGCTTACAGGCTGTGGAGGAAGGCTATCATGTTGGTATGGAGAGCTGCAGCCAGCCACAAGTAAGTCTTACACCATCAAATCATCCATAAAAAGGTTCATCTGATTGATAGACTAGAGTTCTATAGAGAAAGTAGAATTCTTTATAAACGGTCAAAATTTCCGTTACCTTGTGACGCATTAGGATACTGACAGACAATCAACAATGACGTCTGCCTGTTGAACCGGTTTTCGCAGTGAGATGGTCCAAGAGAATGGAAATGTACGTCGCAAATGGGTTTAGCAGATGTGTTATTAAACAGTAAGAGATTTAGACCATCTGCTAGTAGGCCAATTATAAAACTTTGGTAATATTATTATAGTTTCAATTATATTGCATATAGGTATGCGAGTGTGTTCCTTCATCCTGTAACTGAGGACATAGCCCCTGGATACTGCAGCATCGTTCACTAATCCTTGGACCTGATCACAATCAAGAGAAAGGTCGAGAGCGGGGTCATTTGTACCACTCAGGATTTCCAACGTAGCACCCTAATCATGCACCTTATCTTGTTCCAGAATGAGTTGACTATTATTATTATTATCATTACATGTAGGTACGCCAGTGTGTTCCTTCATCCTGTAACTGAGGACACTATCAATAGAAAGGTAGAGAGCGGGGTCATACGTACCACCAAGGATTTCCAAAGTAACATCCTCATCAAATTACTTATCATGTTTCAGAATGACTATTATCATTATTATTGTATTTCTCAGGTATGCCAGTGTGTTCCTCCATCCTGTAACTGAAGACATAGCTCCTGGATACTGCAGCATCGTCCACCAACCCTTAGATCTCATCACCATCAAGAGAAAGGTCGAGAGCGGGGTCATTCGTACCACCGAAGATTTCCAACGTTACATCCTCATCATGTTTCAGAATGCTATCATGTATAACAGCTCTGATCATGACGTACATGGTATGGCTGTTAGTATGCAGAGTGATGTCATCAGCTTTATTGAGGTGAGGCAATGCAGAATGGCTAAACCCATAACACAGGGAATAGTTTTTTACTTCTCGAATATGATTACCGGTAGCCGTTTTTGGTTAATGGGGAAAATACTTCCAACAATGTATCAACAGTCCTGTTTTTTTTAATAAAAATAAAATATATAAAAGTTGTATTACAAAAGAAAATAATGTGTAGCAATCAAACAAAACTTAAAAGCGAATTACAATGCGATTTCAGGAAAATTCTTCTGTGTGACACTTCAGAAATTGAAAGGGACACAATCTTTGAGCTTGGAAAGAACAATCCAAGAATAATGTACTCTTGATAAAAGAAATCCATGATTCATGTAGTCCAGTAATGTATGATGGAATATTTACTATTAAGGAAATTAAACGGCTAGATCAGGGCACATCCCTACGAATAAAAGATTGTCTTCAATTTTATTTCTTGTGATTAGCCATTATGACGTATATAGCCGCTGCATGCATTCATCATTTTTTAGCTTGTTTGCATACACTTTTGTTACTGAAATGCGCAAGTGAGTTGGACAAGTGACTCATCCCCATTGAATTTAACACAAGATTTACCATCAATGACTCCTAGAAAAGATTAATGACAGTACAAAAAACCAAATCTTTACTGACATATGACACAAATCCTACCAATCAAATTCCATATTTTCCTTACACTATTTACTAAAATGCAATGTGCTTTTATCAAACAGGAGTTCATTTCAACCCAGATGATGGTCCAACAACCAGACTCCTCCAAGGTGCTGAGAGGGAGAGAGACGATGGCTCGAAGGTCAGATGTTGCACCGAAGGTCAGTAACAGGTCATCTAGAGAATTTAGAATTCTATGAGGAGAGAGGCAGGGTGGTATGTAGCACTGTATAAGTGGTTATTTTCGTGGTGACTTTATTTTCGCGAATTCCGCGAGTCGGTCATCGTGAAAATTTCCACTTCAATACAAGGCTATTTATAGTAATGAAGTCATCACCAAAATCGCGAAATTTTGCTTTCGCGAATTTCCCCAACTAGTCCAAAATCGTGAAAATATCTGTACGCAAAAATATTGGCTTATACAGTAATAGACAGAATGAGACCAGGAAAACAGAATAGCCTTGGCATTGGAATAGAGCTGAAGTGAAAAAGAATGAGATTCAAAATTTCAATGATACATGTATCAAACACGTGTAGTTTTACCCTTATCAGACTTCGGTGTTTTGATAGCTGTCAAAACTTTGGAGGGGGCATGATGGCCCTCAGTCTTTTTAGGTTAAAGGAATTTCTAATGGTGTTGGAACATGTGCATTCCTACCTTTAATACTATGTCTTCTTTCTTTTTTTCGTCTATTTTTGCAACCTATGATGATTTTCAGCCATCTGATTACAAATATAGTTCTTAGCTATGAAATAAAAGTATGATTTCAACAAATAAACCTTTTGTGTCCCCACTGCAGTTCTATGTGTGAATCCTGAAGAAAAAAAAAACCTCCGTTACATGTTTACTCAGACTCATTCTGTACTTCAACCATTCATTTTTGCTCTTCATTTATATTTTGTTTTTGTAGGATGAAGAAGGGAAAGCAAGGCGCAGTTCTACAGATCACCAAGAGACTAGCGGGAAGAAGAGAAGAACAAGAGCCGATGAATATTAGAAATCACTCTTCCCTGCTCACCTTTATTTAGAGAAATACGATTACTCATCCTTGTACTATGATATAAGATTCTATGACAATTGCTCTGACGCCAGTTGAAGATGCTAGTACGAGAAGTTCCTATGTTACATCAAATCAGTTTTGAGAAACAGAGGGTAAAAATGTAACATACGAACATCTAGTACTAGCATCTTCACTTATTTTACATATTCAGAAAGAGTAACTCCTCCCGCATCTTTTGGTACCATTTTTGTGTGGTATGTCTTTACGCTTGGATGAACACGACACATTGTTACATGTAACAGAGGGCTAAAATGTAACATACGAACTTCTAGTCCTAGCATCTTCAATTGCTCCACTGTAAACTCCATACAATGATCAACTAACTAATTTCAAATAAAGACTGGAGTAAATGTTGTCACGTGATATAATTATTATTTGGAATGATAAGATTCATGTTCTGTGTTGTCAAAAGGATCAATGTAAAAGAAACTGTATCTGGCGAAGCTAGATATCTGTAATAATATCTATACAAAATACACATGAAAAGAGAGATATCACAAGCATTAAGATGCTCTATATTGATCTTGTCAATAATGGTTGTTTGTAGAAAAATAAAAATAAAACCAAGCAAAACCAGCATTGAAAATCACTGAAAAGCACAGTATTTTGCACAGCTTGAATGCGAAGGAAATTACTCACTAAATATGAATTGGCATAAACATAAAAAATTGAACGACATGCCCTGAACTAATCCAGCAAACTGTATCGTTTCCGTAGCAAATTCATTTCAGTTCCAGTTAACATTAAATATATACTGCAAGTTTTTGAGAGGAAAAAAAAAAACTTCTGTTTGAATTATTTTCATCATTACCAGAACTATTTGTACAACTGCAAATGACTCATTTGTATTGATATCTTCTTGTGACTCAGATGGTCCCACCCAATATTACACATGTGTGTTATGTATTACAATGACTGATTCATATGACAATAGGGTGTAATTGTATTATTTATAAAGGGGAAGGTCCACCCTGTAATTAGGTTGGTTTTGATTTTTTTTTTTAATGAAAAAAATTAAAAAAAACAGTTTATTATTAGCTTCTTTCTCTCTATTATTCAGCCCCAATCAGATTGTTATCATAAAAATATTTCCTTTGTTTACCGGTAGAGGTTCTACTGTATTTTCCAAGGACAATACAATTTCATAAGAATCCATGAGCACTTACTTAATCATGTTCTTACTTTTATAAGAATCGATTGCACAATATTGGCTATTTTGTTTGACCCCAATTTATTGTAAATACTGTAAATAGTCTGTGTACTCTGTTTGTAATAAAAGCATTAACCTTTACATAATTTACTTTGTCAATCCTGTATGTTTTGATCTGATGACTAGCAAATCTTATGATTCGATTTTTTATTTATTTATTTTGTTAGGGGTGCACCAATATTAGTTCCCGGTTTACTGTATCTCATCTTAAGGGCTAACTTCATGGTACACTGCACCAAGAGATGATATGTGCAATACATATGCAAACTATATAGAAATGCATTACTTCACAACCTTTCCAATGTACGCAGTGCATATTTAAAAAAAAAAGGTAATCCATATTCAGAGGGATCATATTCCAAACTCATATATTTCGGCTTTTATTATGTGTCGTATGAAAAGACAAACTCCGTACCTTTACTGGCATACCTTTCGTTGATGATAAATGTAACGCATAAGCGAGTAACTTACAAAAGAAGGTGATAAGTACAGAATTCATTTTTTGCAAATTTTGAAATGTGTGACACCAGTGAAAGCTTTCACTCGGTCTTTCTTCCTAGATCCTTCGACAAAAACTTGCAAAAATTTATTATTTACCTGTCATCTTCATTTGCACTTTACTCCCATATGCATTACATCTTTGATTTTAAAAGGTATCATTGTGAAGGTGAGAAATTTACCTTCAGTTGTGTGCCATATAAAGAGCCAAAATAGATAAAACTCGGAATATAGCACCTAAAAATGGATTAATTACCTTTCTTTGATGCACACTGTACTATAGGGGGCTTTTCTTATCAATGGGACCGACCCGATTTAGTTGAATGGTTGCGATAGGTCATGTATAGCATTGAGTTCTAGGGTGAATTGGGGACGTTTGACTCAGTTCGGCTCAAGATCAAAGTCACAGCTGATTGCAATCGATTGAGCTCAATTGCACACTATGTGAATGGAGATGATGTCATTTGATTGCAATTAACTGTGATGTTGATCACAGGCTGAACTTAATTAGGCCTAAAAAAAATATTGTTGACTTGGCGTATCGGGCCACTGAAAATTAGGGTAGGTAGGGCAGATTTTTTTTTTTTTTTTTGCTTGTATTTGCATACATGAATGTAGCCATTCATAAATATACATTCATACAGTGGCGTAGATAGGTCCTAAGACCTAGGGGATGATATGTTCAAATAACTCCATGCACACACACTGACAACAGCAAATCAGAAAATGGGCCACGGTTTTCTTTGTTAAGCCCAGCGCACACATTGCGATGCGATTGCACTGCGATCCGATTGCAACAAATTGCCAATCGCATCGCATCGCAGGCCAGCGCACACATTGCAACAGGCGCTGCATCTCCATGGTACCTCCTCTTTTACGCGCATGCGCGCATTAATAAACCTCCATCTCTAGCAAATCTGATTGGCTGAGTTATCAAAATCGCAAGAAATCGCAGAGAAGATTTGACATGTGAAATGTGAAATTTGGTCTGCGATTCTTCTGCAACAAATCGCATCGCAGTTGCAGCGTGTTGCAGATTGGCGCACACTCTGCGATTTTGTTGCAATCAGATCGCAGTGCAATCGCATCGCAATGTGTGCGCTGGGCTTTAAAGCAACAAATAAGCCCTGAACAATGAAAGCAACAATCATCCGAGTTTTCCCCTCTGCGATATCAGATTTTTAAAAAAATGAAAAAGTGTAGGGTAGGCCATAAAATTAGCGTAGGGCAGGTTACGCCAAGTCAACAATTTTTTTTTTTAGGCCTTATGAAGCAATTGTCGCCAGTAGGCCTACATCTCTTATAACCTGTGAGGGGAGAGCATGAAATAAATATGTGGTAAGATATGAAGCACAGTCTACTCCTGATAAAATGAGCATGAGATATCATTATAACAACTCTGCACATCGCCTGTAATGTCCGTTTTCGTTATAGGATGATGGTTTTAGTACCAAGCACCTCATTAGAATGGGAGTGGACTGTATGCATAACTAACTTCAATTCCACTTTCCTTCCAAGGATTCTAGATTTCTTTCTTTTTCGATGTTTCGCTCTTAGTCTTACCCTCTTGCTTCATTTGCCTTTCTCAAACTGTTTTATTTCCTTCCTTCCTTCCTTCATTCTCTCTCTCTCTCTTTCTCTCTTTTCCACTTCCACCTTCTTCTTTTTCTCTTTACATCCTTTTCTGAGGTAGTCCCTGAATGTTTAGTATGACAGAGGGTAAGCTGATCAAATTGATAATCCTACAATTTTTCAACAACTACAATATAGTACATATTTACAGTCCACTCCCATTATCACCAGGCCAAGTTATAGCACGAGAAGACTCTACAAGTAAACTCAAAAAGAAACATTTTGACAAATATTGTGAATGAATACTTTTGTCAGACTTTTCATAAGAAATTTTACAATTTTCTCTTACTTTTCATGACTTTATCCTTCTGGAAACGGTATTTCTTAATTCCTTGATTTTCTATATTTTATCTGGCCTCTACGGACCCAGTAGTTTTATTGTAGGCCTGCAAGAAAATTTATATACCGGCCAATTAAAAGACTCATGACCAACAAATCTGAATTGAATCAATAAAATTGGTACATCACACATACAAAAATCTATCAAACATAATTTATAAGGTTATTCTAAACAAAGATACTTTTATTGGCTCAAAAACTTGAAACTGAAACAAAAAATAAAAATTAACAGTACTAAAAGCATACATGTACCAGAATGAGAAATCCATCAAGATAGTTATAATTTTTTTTCTACATGGCATACCATAAAATGTCTTGGGTTTTTTTTCCAAATGGATTAGAAATGATTGTCCTCTTCCCTTTCCTGAAAAAAAACAACACGTTTTTAACAAATTATCGAACACAAAAAGAATTTGTATCATACATACATGGATTGTTTTAAGTTTTCCCCCTTACTCATGTCCAAATATTAGAGTGTTTTTAACCTGTTGGAGATGAGCCGATTTCAGACATTTCAGATAGACCTCAGCCTGAGTACTGTATTCGCTGTTATTTTCGCGCGATTAATTTTTCGGGCTTAGAGGCCTCAAAACATATTTGCTGGTTCTTAAATTCGCGCTGCATTTATGTACGAATGCAATTGATCCCATTCAAAGCATGCATTAGAAAGCATGCTCATATAATCGCGCATTTTTAAATTCGTGCCGTACGATCTTTGCGCGAAATCCGTGAAAATTAATGTACCGCGAATATTTCCATGATTACAGTATACTCGCACTCACTCCTCAATGGGTTAAAGATTATGGTTCATTGTTTTAAAGAAAGTTCTAAGAAAAAATTGCATCATCACAGCAGATCCCACACCAGAGAAAACAATTACAAATTGAAATTTTTTTTATTTATCTTTTTTTTTTTTGGGGGGGGGATCTGCATATTTACCTTACCAAGTACCTAGGACTCTTTGTCCCCACATTGTATATACATTTACAAATGTATACAACGGAAACAATGAACTTGCATAGCACTATTCTAGCATGTAATACTACTTTACATAATACATGGCTGTCAAGTAATTTGGTAGACATCGTACAAAATTATCAAATATTTACAGCTGCAAATAAAATAATGCCAGCTAGCATGCAAAAATATGGAAGGTTCTGCTTACTATGCAGTTGATGTTTTTGTCCAGAATTCATATTTTGAAGAAGACCTTGATAATTAAACTGGATATACACAAATGTACTATCCAACTCTCCATATAGAAACCGAGTTTCTTAAAATGTGAAAAATAGGCATTTTTTCCTTTCGGTATGTAAAGACAATTGTTCTTTGAAATATTTTAAGACCAGTACCCTGTAACATAAAGAGTCATGGTCAATTGCAGATCAATAGCAGCCAATCAAAATCCTTGTTGCTTTAGACGTCTTGCATTAATGTCTCACTTTGAACCAATGAGAATCGTTTCAAAGTTTTGATTGACCACAGCTCTTTAAGCTACAGGGCACAGAACTGGTTAGTATTGTCAAATAAAGGCTAAGCTCAAAAGCATACTTAGGACGCATTTTTTAATCAAGAGAATGGGATATGGGATATTGCTGGAGCACAATTCCACAACTACCCAATTAATCCAACTGTGCAATTTTTAACACAACTTCTGTGCCCTGTAACACAAAGACTTACATTTGATCAAAAGTTACGATTGATTTTTTTTAAAGTAGCCTCATTTGGAAACCAGGTACAGTCATGGATTTGGATATGATTAAGAGTAGAGATATGGCTAGTGTTACGATTAAGAACAAGATCATCAACTTTGGAGCATCATGCCCATAATGAGGCTACCGAGGAAAAAAAATCAATCGTAACTTTTTATCAATCCTAAGTCTTTGTGTTTTACCCCACTGGTCTAACTTTGAACATCATTACATGAATCTCAACAACGATGCAACACAAAAAAAATATATATGCACTTCTAGACAAAGTCTATGCAATGTACATCATGCTTATTATTCTATACATACCATTTAGACATTGCTTTAACCTAGAGTGAAATACTGTTTAATGGCTGTATATTTAGTGCAAAAACATATTGTAAACACATTCAATAGCATAGGGCAATGCACATAATTATTTATTTGTAAAATTTATGTAAAAAAACAGAATGAAAGAAAATACTTTCAACTAGATCCAAAATATGGTGACTGGGCCGGAACTCAATAAAGCCATCTCATATGTACATCATATTTGGTAAAAATCGCCTTTTCATCGTTTTTAAAATATAAATCATAGTAATTTTTAGAAGTGTTTAAAACTGTGACAGTATCTAAACTTGAGCTTTGAAACATCTAACTTAATATAGTCAAGGTTAAGTATTGTATTTAAAAAATGGCATATCTATGTTTGCCAAGATCATCAGAACATGGGAACAACAGATTTGTTTGAATGATTACACTTTTATTAACCTCTGACATCTTAAATTCTTTTGCTAATTATCTTTGTATGCCAAAACATACTCCATTCATCATAGTAACAAAAATTGTGAACCACAACGTCATCAAAATGGTTGTCCATTATTTACAGCTGTACAATGCATCTCATCATAATGAATACAAACCACTATGGACAAAAAAGTGCAGGAGAAACGGTTTTATTTCCAGTCCTCGCCACCGTGTACAAATCGGGACATACATCCAAGCACAGGGGCTACGTTCTTGGTGATCTTGATCGACTCTTGGAGCCTGATGGAGATCGACTGAACGTCCTAATACAGAATAAAGAAAAAAAACACAAGATTTGATCATTTCATGCTTAACATTTACATTAAGTAAAAAAAAGTTGGGAGTGAACAGAAATAGCAGCAAATTTTCCATCCACGGACTGCAGTGTTAACATAAGCATACCTAGGTACACTTATGACTCTGGTGATATTCAATCATCAATATCTTGGCATTCAAATGGATAATTAGCTATATCTCAGATGATTCCTATCTGACTTCAAAGTTTGCAATTATTGTTACAGCATTACCTGGAAGAGTGTTTATAAAATAATGAGCAAACTTAAAAAATCCATTTGATAGAACAGAACATATGAGAGTGCTCCATATTCAGCAACTCCTTCAACAGAGTTCTTCTGTTACTGCCTCTGTTTTGTTTTCTTCTCACAATGCTTCTGTTTTGTGATCTCATCCTGTCAGATCACCTGGATGTCTATTTCATGATCTTCTAAGTAAGTTCTACAGACATGGGGGTATTTCAACAAGTTGTTCGTAAGTTATGAACAATTTTACAAATGACCCGAGATCTGTTCTTGATTTAAATGTGTGACAATGTGTTTAATATACCAGTGTAGCACCTAAGAATATTTTCCACTCTTTCGTTAAGTCATTTTGTAATGTTACAAACGACTTGGTGAAACACTCTCCTGTATGAGTTACAAACTTACCTGCTTCTTGTTCTCATCCTGTCAGCTGACTTAGACCTTGAGCGAGACACTGATTTAGAGTATGACCTTTTACGCCTCCTGCAATGAATAAAAGATGATGTTAATAGACCCCTCACCTCAAAATAGCACCACACCCAATAATTATTATAGATTTAATACATGTACATCATCAGTCATGAGACAGAAATTTCCCAAAAAGAGGAAAATTGTTACCAGTGAGGGAGCGGAGCGACCAAACTTCCTGGGGGTGGGTTCGGGAGGGGGGTTCCCCCTCTCGCAGAAAATTTTGGAATTTTAGATAGAAAATTCACGATTTCTTTGGCTGCAACTTCATCAAATCAATCTTGTGTTCCAAGTCTACACACAGTGAGAGCGGAAAATATTTCCAGAATACACAATGAAAACACCGCCGAAAACACCTCCGCTATGTACATTTTAGATTTTTTTTTTTTTTTTTTTTTTTTTTTTTTTTTTTTAATTTCAAAATCGGCGGAAATCCGCGGATCCGGGGAGAAAAATCATGCCTGATAATTTAGACAACCTGAACCCCATTATCTATGTCTATGTCAAGATATAGAGATTGTATGTGCAGTCTATCTAAACAAACAATTTTTACAAACAGGTCTATTCCTGACAACTAAAAAGTTGATATCAAAGCTACTTATAACATTCTGAAGTACATTGTACATTGTAGGTTATTTATTGATTACCTCATTCTTTGGGTAATATAAGACTTCAGTGGCCTCTCTATACAACTATATTGTTCTCCTCTTTCACTCGGATAATTGTAGCATGCTATAAATGTTTAAATGTTCCCAAAAAAAATAAATGGATCAATTCATGCATGCATCAAGGATTTCATGAGGTGGGGATTCTATGACATTTGCTTGGCGACAATTGCTTCACTGTTGATTCCATACATAAAAGTGAAACAAGTGTTCTGGGGGGCATTTCATCAAAGGACTTGTCGGACATTTTATCCGACAAATTTGCTCTCAGCCAATCAGATGCAAGCATTTCAGTAGCTTATAACATTTTGTTGGATGAAACGTCCGACAAGTCCTTTGATGAAATGCCCCCCTGGTCATGACATTGAAATGTGGAAGACACTGTTTAAAAGTGGTTTGGGAAGGTTGATAACACTTCACCTAAACATTATTTTGTGCTGTGAGGTTTTGGAATCGCCAAAAATGATACGAAATTAACCTAATTCAACTTTGAGTCACATGCACTTACACAGAAATGCATGTATGAGACAATACAAAATGTTCGGGACACAAACATTCAGCTGTTTTGGTATATTTTTGGTCATATTATGACTATTGGGGCAATCTTTTCTTGAGGAGCTTTTTATTATGATATTCTTCCTAAATAGCATGAAAATAACATGATAGCTCACAATAATTTTTTTCATCTTTCCGACACCTTCATACTACACTACATGTACTTAATCGATTAGGCTAACTCAAACCCTGGACTTACCCTAAACATCATATAACATCCTATTACAAACCTAACCCTACATCTTAAGACAAATAAAGACCACAGCAATTGTCACAGTTATCAGATTTTGATTCACCCAAAACAATTTGAGGTCTGGTGAGAGGGTACAATCGGGTCGGCCATGCCAGAAAAAAAAAATATTGGGAGTGGCATTTTAGGGCAAATTTTTCAAGATTGGCCAGCCCCTCTTTAATTTTTAGCGATTGCTCTAAGGGAGGGGGGGGGGTGGTACAAACAGGTCAGCCATGTGAAACAATAATAAAATGGAAAGGAGGTCAATTATGGGTTTTTGTTTTTTTCGTGCCCAAATTTAGAGCAAGGATATCCCAAATACACTGATTGAAACTAATGAATGATTGCCAATAATCTCACCTATCCTTGCTCTTGCTACTCCTACTCCTCCTCTTTGGACTGTAACTTGGAGAACGTCGTTTTCTGGGACTGTAGCTGCGTGATCGTCTACGACGAGGGCTACGACTACGGGAACGACGTCGTCTTGGGCTTCGGCTGCGTGAACGCCTGGTATCGCGGTAGGAGCCACCACTACGTCCCTTTCCCCTCATCTGTGAGGGAGCTACAATTACAGAAGAGAACATCCATCAAGGAAACAATGTTAACTTTTCATTGAATTTCACTTCACTTATTTATTGTCCACCAGAAAATAATAATTGTTCACATTTACAGTACATCTTTTTCCACATAAATTAACAAAAATCATAAATAGTTATAATACATTGTTTTATTTCAATTTTACAACTACATTTGTATACATAATTCTTCTTCTGTTAATTCAGTAAAAATTACTGACAAATCTAAACATAATTTTAGTGTGGTACATGAAACGGTCCTTTGATAAGAACAATTCGAATGAATATAATCACTGAAACCTCCAAATTAGCAATGCAAAGTAAAATGTAAAATCATTATCTTCGTGCACAAATTGGCCAATTTTTTTCGATACATTTCTAATTCGATTACGGTAATAAAGTGTCATTAAATATTGATTGAATGTTTTTGATAGGTTGTAGCAGTGAAATAGAAATATATCTGGAGCCAACTTGATGATCATAACATGATTTTATTAAGAACTTTTGGAATTTTGTACGTCTAATCTTACTCTTCCTGTCTCCCTCAGCATACTGTATCTCCAGCTCACGCCCATAGAAGCGATACCTATCCAGGGCGTACATAGCATCTTCTGCATCACGGATGTCATCAAACGTGAAAAGCTAATCTGGTCAAGGAATCTTTGTTTCAACTCATAAACATGGCATATAACAATCTACTTATTGCTCAAAAGTTATTTCTCAGCTTTCTAGGGCTTATGAATAAAAACACTTCTTCAATTCATTTAAAAACATGCAAACAAACACGAATCTTTGGGGGCAAGCCAAGAAGAACTAAAAAATTAAGTTCCTGACACATAAGCTAAAAAATCTTAAGACTTCTGATTCTCCTTACTTATAATTATTGTATGAAAATCAGATATGAGATTTCAATAAAAATTTATATCTTAAAGTAAGTTACCCAAGTAATAGTTGCACATTATCTACCGATAATAACGCTTGCACTGGTCTTTCCTCTATCCCCCCCCCCCCCAAATTATATTTTTAATAGTCAATTATTAGAACCTTGTTGCATGAATTTGAATATTGTATCCTTTCCAACCACATGTACTTGGTCAATTTTATTTATTTTATTTTATTACTTTCTTTTTTTTTGAGAAATAAATAATACATTATTGAATTCAGACCTATCTTTCTTTTCATAGGATACTCTACCTTCTTGAAACTTGTAAACTTGATATTTGCACGGTTATGACATCACAATACCCAGCCAGCCAGCCAATCAGGAGATCCCCTTGACATCATGTGACAAGAAGATCATGATATTGGCGTCCCCCATGGCCCTCTTGGCTTCAGGCTTGTGAAATCAACCATATTTTGAACTTGTCCACATGCTTGATCTTTTGATTGTTTGGGTCTGGAGATGACTTGACTTGTCCCTTTAAACTGAAGCTTGATATGCTTGCTTGCTTGCTTGCGTGGTCTTGCATTGGTACCTAATCGCAAAGCCCAAGTGGTCTTGGATGTTTTATGTGACTTGGTAGCACTTGGCCTCTTGGCTTGACTTGAGCCCTTTTGTCATGGATGTAAAAGGTGAACAGATGAAATATTATCAAACAGTTTCATTCAACCTCATATGAAAGTTATCAAAAGATTTGAATTGGTGAGTAAAGGTCTTCTTTTTAAATATAATTTATGTCAGTATATTCCACTCCTGTTATTGCAAGCTATTCAGGACAAGACCAAAAAAAATGGAGGCAAATCTCTGTCCACAGGTTTAAATGGAGGCAAATCTCTGTTAACATGTTTGAAATTCAAACCAGACTTGCCTCATTTCATGACATCTTGTTGTATCAATGCTCACTATAACAGCAGTAGATTGTACAACATATTCTCAAAAACTATTGAGTTTTCTGGAAAGCCGAAAATGTATTGCCAATGATTGGTAGGTAGTCTAACTCAATTCTTTAGGATAGACTTGTTTTGATTCTAACATATTAATTCCTGAAGAATTATCATATTCTGATTACTGGCTCACTTTGAAATGCATAACTCCTAAATTGACCAGATAATTTGATAAATGATTGGTAGCGTATCATATAATTTATGAAAAGAACTAAATTACATTAAAACTTTCATCATCGGTCCACCTTGAGATCCAACCATGGCATGATGGCTGAAGAACTTGAAAGTGCTTGATCTTGAACTTGAACTTGAACTTGAACTTGAAAGTACTTGAACTTGAACGTGCTTGAACTTGAAAGTACTTGAACTCGAAAAGACTTGGCTTGTGCTCTAACTGTGACACAAGAGCAAAAACAAACAGGAAACTTGTGTTAACTCAGGAAATGTTATAAAAACTTGTGTACAAATTCTTGCAATCTATTGAAAAAACAAAATAGATGGTGAAATTACTGAAAACATTGTTCATCTTCAAAATGTTTTTTTTTTGTGTGTGTGTGTGAACTCATGTTATAGACGAAACAACTTTTCATTAATTTCACCATCCCTCATTTTTCTTTTAAAAAACACCAATCCAAACATCAAGTATTAGTATAACACAACTGGTTAAATAAAATGAGTAAAAGCTGGATAAATGATAATAAGAAGATTAAACTTGCACTTAATAAGAAGAAAGCAATGGTACATAAAATACATGCATTTAACAAAAAAAATGTGAAGATTAAAAAACATACTATACCTCCCACTATGTGAAACTGATTTTAAAAAAGTGAGATACTTTAAAAGGATTCTGGTAGTATTGGCAAGGGAAAATAGTAACAAGCATTATAAATAGGTATATTCAATATCATTCAAAAAGAAAATATGAATAGCTAAATGCTTGCTAAAATATGAGATGGTGATAAGAACAAAAGAATGGTGTGTCTAGTCTAATGTAATCAACTTCACAGCATGTAAGGAACTTTCTGGGTTCATCTGCTTGTAGCTTGCCAAAAAGACTGAATATGCTTTTATCAAAACGTTCAAGTAGCATCCATTCCTTCAAAGGGTTCACCGTACACTTCAAAACATGCTAACTACAATTTTGCACCAAACTGTAATAGGGCCGAACTGTAAATTGTGAACACTTCAAAATAAAGAGAACTCAAATGTTTATATTCTAAAAAAAAAAAAAAAATGACATGAAACAGAAAAAAGGGGAAAACAGGCAAAGCTTACAATGTTAAAAGTGCAAAATCATCTGAGGCAAAATGGCATCAAATGAGCAAATTCAGAATAATAATGAAGTTTAGTCAAGGGATGTGTTAAATTTTGAGGCATATGCAGCTAAAGAGACAATTGTGTGACTTATTTTTACACTCTGAGATGTTGGATTTAATGATCCTATGATACAGGGTCCCAAACTAACTTCTACTCAAAGAGTTCCAGATTTAAATTTCTTGGTATTTTGGGGCAGAAGGCCTTTTTAATTCACACAATTTAAATGGCTAATCATATGACCAAAAAAGGAAATTTATATGTGACTCATTATATCAAAATGAGACACAGGTCGCCAGGAAAGAGTCAAAGATATGTATCAGCAAAATAATCAATTTTTCAATACTTTCCCCTTATCGTTTTTACTCATTTATTTTTTTATTTTTTATTTACAGAGCACAAATAAAAAACAATGACGAGTCAGAAAATGAAGAAATATGCTCCTCCAACTTTGACATAAATTAAATATTTTGTTAATTTCCTTGAACCTTTGCCGAGTTACATGTAGCTCAGCGACTCTCATTTTGATATGATGCATTACATATTTACAAATATAACAAATTTGTCACATCCTCAACCAAAACTTTTATTACTTTGACCATCTCAATAGTAAATGGCCACACACATAGAAGGAAAGTCACTGCAAGGTTGTCGCTGATTAAGGATATTGGACATAGGCAAAGCCCCTGGGTTCCCTCGTATAGTAGTCCAATGGGATGTAGATATCACTGATGGGGCCGTACTTGTCGAACAAGCTTCTCATGTCTTCTGTCCTGCTCGGGGTAAGGATATCAAAAGAATTGCAAGATGAAGAACCATGTATGAATACAACAGATACCCAAGCAGAGTGGTTTAAACAGTGAATACCAACTTGGTCTACAACTGATTTGACCAAAAAAAATGCCAGTTTGGTCTAATCCCACACAGACTAATCCCTTTTCATCTACAACCAATTTATCTCTCAGTCTCAACCATTTTGTCACTTAGCCCATTTACCATTTTATTTAATATCAACTTTAACTTTTTCTATTCCACCAATTTTCACCACTTATTCTACTGTTCATATAGAAGTGATTTTGTAATGACCCCAATATTATTCAGTGAAATGGGGAATAAGTAGACAAAGAGGCAATGGGACCTTATGAACATTAAAACTAAAGGACAATCCGCCCTAGTGAGTATTACACCAAGTGATAATTCGACCGAACAGATATTAGACCAAATTGATAGAAGGCCAAGTGGGTTAGCCATTGTGGTATTACATGTAGACCCAAAACTGGACCATCTGTTAGTAGACCAAGTTGACACACAGCCAGAGCGAGAATATATTGTATGAATGCATGAAGTTTCAAAAAGAATGGAGTGCAACTGTGAAAAAAAATAAGCATGTGAAGACTTATTTAAAGTTCAAATTAAATAAAAAAAAGAAAAAATGATTTCAAAATGAACTCCAAGGCCTGTTCTCTGCTGAAAAGTAATGTACATTGTACCTGGTGCTTCGTGGTTAAATGCAATGTCCATGTGTCGATGTCATGATATATATTAGAACATACAACCAATTTGTCACCACGTGGAAGCAGGAAATTCGCAAGCCCTCTTTTCTTAAATTTCTCTTGAATCTTGATACTGTTAGAAAATACCCGCCCATTTTCCATTCTCCTTTCTCTCTTCATCTTTTCCCCCTTCTCTACCTCTTTTCATAAATCCTTTCACCTCCTTTTTGTCCTTTAATATTACCAGACCTACTGGAAATAAACAATGTATTTTGCAGTCGAATTTCCAGGTCTTCATCTTTGTTTCCTCGTAACTCCCTTTTCTTTTTCTATTCGTCCATTGATCTTGGTACTTGGTATGGTGTCCTTTCGGAATACTCCAAGAAGAGTTTTAACTAGAGGTGTGCCAGAGAGTGTGATCTAGTTTTTGTGAATTATTGGGTCTTAATGAGGGCATTTTTTAAGGTTGACGTTGATGGCTGGTCTACAGCTTTCGGTTGTGTGATTTATGCACAGTTTGTCTTTAAAGGTTTTACTGTATAAGTGGTTATTTTCGCGATGACTTTATTTTCGCGAATTTCGCGAGTTGGTCATCGCGAAAATTTCAACTTTAGTACAAGGATATTTATAGTAATGAAATCATCACCAAAATCGCGAAATTTTGCTCCCGCGAATTTCCCCAACTAGTCCAAAATCGCGAAAATATCTGGACGCGAAAATATTGGCTTATACAGTAATTGTTTTCCTCCTTCCTTTTTTTAACTTTTTTTTCTTTCTTTTTGTTTCTTCCAGTCCTTTCTGAAATTCTGGTCCTGTTCTCTTCTCCCAGCTCCCCCCCCCCCATCCTTAGTTTTTTGAATGTTGAGGTATTATAAATTAGAAGTTTTGTTTTGTTAAGATTAACTATATAAAATAGATTTGAATGTTGATTTAAGGGATATTCATTAAATTATTTACATTATTAAGTGAATTGTGCATTATGTTACATAAAGTAAGCGGTATCTTTCTTGGGGTTTTGTTGGTTCTTAAAGAACTCTTTTTTTCTTTATTCAGTCTGTGGTTGAAGACACTTCGTTGACTTGTTTGCACTGCCGCTTGGGGATTGTTGTTGTCGGGGATGTTACAATTCAATATAGCAAATTGATGTTTTCCTCACCAATTTAGTGAATTTGTATTTCTGATCGAAGACCATGAATAATGATATTTACGATCAGTGCAATGCCACAAAAGTTTCGATGGTGTTTGACGTTTGCCATTGTTATATTACTTGTATTACTTTGATGTCTAAACATAATGCAATGTATGCCCCCGCTTTCGCTCACACAATTATTTTTTCAAAAGTTTCATTATATTGTATTAGTGTTTTTTATTGGGTTGGAGGGGAGGGTTAAAGGGATAGAGGTGGCCTTTGGATCGATGCCTCTCTCCAAATCCGCACTTTTACCTTACAAGTTTTATTACATTGTTCATAATTTTGGTTGTTTTTTGTGTTTATTTATATAATTATATGTATTTCATTTATATTTATTTATTTATTATTATATATGCAGCCAGGGTTGATTTTTTTTTAAATCTTTGGACGTTTAAGTGAGTATCCCATAAAATATGATAATATGAAGGTTTTTTTTTTTTTTTTTTTTTTGAGGGGGGGGGGGGGGTTACACGGGTCATTAAAATTTAGACTAGTGAATTTGTTAAATTCTTGACGTATAAATGCCTAATAAGGGAACTCAAAAACAGATTACTGGACACACACAAAAAAAAACCCGAACAAACTCACTTTATAGTCTAATAATAGACAAACAACACGTACTAATATATGCTATTTA
>CALNVZ010003432.1:6691179-6712767 GCA_940671915.1 Paracentrotus lividus | reverse complement strand
AAAAAAAAAAAAAAAAAAAAAAAAAAACCTATTTGTTTCTTTGTCGATACCGTAATAATAGCTCCGCATTAATCTAGTATCGTAATTAATAGACAAACTACACGTACATAATATACATCTATGTATTTAAAAAAAAAATAAATAAAAAAAATTTAAAAAAAATCTATTTGTTTCTTTGACGATACCGTAATAATAGCTCCGCATTGATCGAGACATGTCGTCGGATTTAATGAAACTGTGTTGGGATTTTATGTTGTTAATTCATTAATACGTCATCACAATTGAAAATAAGAGACAGAGAAGTTAAAGGTAGGTTCAAGCCTTGGAATTCACGTGTTTGCAGTTAATATAACAGTGAGATTAGACCAGAAATCGGATAGTTAGTGTTGCAAATTTACGACGAACTTGCCAAATTCGGCACAAAGTACCTTCCAAAAATGGCGTAAAATTCCACTTTTTTTTGCTCCACACAATTCCAAACACCTCATATATAAACTTTAATATTCATTCATTCTCTACAGCGAAAGAAAAAATCTTTAACGATATTTAAACCTCTTAAACAAGACTAACAGCCGTGGTAGGGTATTCTGCCATTATACCATATTTTTTATCAATTCTGTTTTTAATAAGATTATTATTGAACATTTGTACTACAAAACACATACGAGTTTTATATAATTCGGCGATTGCAATTTTTTTAGAATCCAAAAATGCTTCAGTGTCCAGTATTTGGTAGTTTTACTCTACTTTGAAATTATTTATGATGAAGAGCACTTTTCAACACCCTCAATCAATGATGTTGATAATTAACATTCATTCACATTTCAATTTTCATTTCAATTCATATTCATGTCACAAATTCTGCCTGGCTTTTTCACCGACACTTTATGTTCACATCACATAAAATCTAACTTTACATCAACAGATCAACACTTTTAACATGATGATTAACAGGACAATTGAACAATTTGATCATTTGATGCTCCTGCCAATACCAAACGCACTCAACACTGAGTCAACAGACAACACTCATACATTTTCTCAAACTCGCATTAACAACGGCATTGGACATGTTTATTGTTGGATTGCAACACCCACCAAATGGAATGCACGCACGCTTTCTTTCACTCAGCCTTATCTTGCTCATCGTCAGTTATTCCACGCTACCCGCGACCCACGCCGCCAGGCTCCCGCCCTGTCATGACTGTTGTTGTCTCATGCCTGTCCGGCCGCGTGGGCAAAATATTTGACCCGACTACGATGCTTGTAAATCATGATTTGCAGCTCAAATACACATCCAAAACAATGGCGAATTTCACATTATATTCTACATTATCTTACCTAACATCATCCGGCAGATTTCGGACATAAAGTGATGTATTAGGCGGTCGACTCCCGTAGCGCGAAGACATCTTGTTTCACTTTTTTGCGTGCAATTAATATATTATTTCGATTTTTTTTTTTTTTTTTTTTTTTTTTTTTTTTTGTCGATAGCGGGCGCGCCTCATCTCGAAAGATAAGTTGGGAGTCATGTCAGCGAAGCTAACTAACCAAGTGCAAGATGGATTTTTTATTTATTTATTATTTTTTTTTTATTATTATTATAACTTTTTTTTTTCTTTTTGTTTCTTTTTCCTATATTTTCTGTTTGTGAGGTTTTTTATTATTGAATCTAAGGCTATCAATAACAGTCGTTGGAACACCGAAGGCTTGATATGGACGCAGCCCCCCCCCCCAAAAAAAAAAAAAAAAAAAAAATCATGGACATGCTTGTTATCAATAATGATTTTACTAATAATAATGGAGAGGGAAGAAGAATGGACATTTACCATGGGATTCAGATATAATTTGAGCCAAAATATTAATTTTTTTTTTTGGGGGGGGGGGAGGTGGAGGCATGCCCCACCGGTCACTGCCCCACCCACTAAAATAGTTGGGCTTGGATAGTGTTGGGCCAATAATACAATTTCATTTATGAGGTATCGAAATGAATTTCCACAGAACTGAGAACTTTTGCTCGGAAGAGTCGACTTTAATATCGATTCGAAAAAATTATGCTTAATTCTTTTCACATATGATTTTGTGTAAAAAGGAAGATGAATAGGTCGAAATATTAAACAATGAAACTAAACACTTATTGCCACTAAGTTGACTAAGGGGGAGGGGGGGTATCGGTGAGGGCTTGGTTGTGGCTTCAACTCTTTTGCACAATGAAATTCATGAATTAAGCAAATTTATTCAAAATTTAGAAATGCTATTCTTTCATGTTCCAAATAAATTTGTTGTTGTTGTTTTAATTGGACTTAGAGCGTTTAAGGTGACTGAGAACGAATTTTTTTAAACTCCATTTCAATTATTATTTATTTTTTTGTTTTTTATTTTTTATTTTTTTTTTATATTTATTTATTTATCTATTTATTTTTTCTCTTTCTTTTCCTTCTTTTGGTTTGTTTTCCAATGGGCGCTCCAATCACGTTTCACTCAGGCCTATAATCGCGAAAACAGGCCACACCATGACACGTCTAATTTTTTTATTCAAGACCCAAATCGACACAATATAAGCTTCTTTATTTTCCATGAATCCCAAAAGTATGTCAGCAAAATGAAAATTGGGGGAGGGCTCAATTTTATCTGAGCCAAAAAAACAACAAACAAAAAAACCACAAAAAAAAAAAAAATAATTCGGTGATATCTCAGCCCACCCCCCCCCCCCCCCACTCTCCCATTTTTTTTTCAGTTTTTTTTTTTCTTTCTTTCTTTTTTTTCGGAAGGTCTGTAATTATGTAGGCCTAAAGTAATTAGACATCGTGCATCCTAATCCAAAGAGAGAAAAGTTGAACATTGTTAACCTTACAGTCAACGCTAGAGGTCTCACTTAAATTCAGGTTTCTAGGCTTTGAGGTCGAGGCCAGCATTTAGTAACTACTACCATGGAGTAAAAAGAGGTACTACTATTAGTATTAGTAATCAATTTTCAATTTTTTATGATAATTATAATGAAGCAGTGAGGGCATTATTTTATTCAAATTGATCGAATAAGCATGCTTCATTGGGGGTAATGTTTATCAACTATATTTTGATTATGTGCCTAATTATTGTTCATATTGACAACTCAACTAGCCCCTAGACCGAAGGATTCAGTCCATTATTTAAATTATAAAATATTTAAAATATCCCAAGAACGGTGGAATATTTCTGCCTACTAGCCCCCTAGCCAAAGGCCTATTTGTTCCTACTCATTTGGAAATTTTAGAATGCTCTTTATTTTTTTTTTTTGGGGGGGGGTGGGGGTGGGGGAGGGGTTCTTTCGATCAGCATGCCATGCTTACACCAATTCTTTACACTGACACTGTCGAAATGGGAATAGACCCTGGCCTCATGAGTGTCAAATATTCAACAAGATGGGGGTGATAAATATCTTTTTTTTTTCGTGTAGGCATTGTATTCTAAAATGTGATATTCAAAGAAAAAATATCGCTTTTCTTATCCTCCAAGCGATTACTAGAATTTCCGTTGACAAACATCTTGTGGGCCTTTAAATTGCAGAACATAAAAGAGGCGTAAACAAAGTTTTACCGCACGAACCTCTAACGCATGCGCAAAAGTTGTTTACGAGATGCGATTTGTGACAAGTCAAGTTGTGTCACATACAGCGGCTCGAGCTTGCCCTCGCAACAACGTCGAAAATTTGCATAACTGGGGGCTCGGCTTATTAATTATTCAAGATTTAAAAACCGCAGGCCAGGCAACCACGTTGAACAAGGAGGACAATGCGGTGGGATGATTTGGACGAGTACATTCAAAATAGGGGTTGTAGTAAACTTGCACAAGCGTATTCCGTTTTTGAAATCTTTAATGGCAGTTTGATGGATATTTTATTTTAATGAAAGACAATTCTGGTTTTATAGATCAATTCAAGAAGTACTTAAGAAAAATAGAGCGCTATTTGCCTTTTGCAAGGAACGTTGTAAAAGTTTGAAATCCTATTTTTGAATGGAGGATGCGATGCAGGTCGCGTTTTGCATGTGATTGCCAGGCGAAACCATTGAGCCAGAAGAAGCTGGTTATCGTTGCCAGCCGCGCTAGCTCATCAGCTGTTCGATGTTCATGCTGCTAGCTGCATGCTGCATGCAGTGTGAGAAAATGGCGAGCCTCCACGATCAGCTGTTCTCTAGCACTGGCAGGATGGGTGTACATATTTTACCAACAGTCTTTCTTGCTGTATTTTCACAGCTTTTTCATTATGCTCAGGTAAGTTGGCAGCTTGTGCATGTTTATATTGTCATTTTATATTGCATTTTAAGCGTGTGAATGTAATGTTCTCAATGATTAACCTTTTTTTCTTTCCTGAAATCGAAAATCTGTTCTGATGTTCACATTCCCTTTCAGTTTCACAAAGTCAGTCAGTAACTCGTTCATTTGCAGGTGGGACTAGGCCTACACTGTCACTGATTCAATCAGTGACTGTCTGCACTGTTCTTTGTATGGTTTTTATCCATGTAAAATAAGTTTTGTAAGATCTGATTTGAATTGCTTTTAATTCTTCAATGCAAGGTTATTTTTAATGTATGGAGCCAGGCCCTATTTAAGAATCAGAGTGATGACATTAACAACTTGTCATACTAATTTTTCATTTCACTAACTTTTCACTTGCTTGTCAATGTAATGTCACTGCCACTTGTGCCAGTGCCACAGACAGTGTCTGTCAGTTGAAAAATATGTTTGCCATGTTTGGTATTTGGATTGAGAGTTTATTTTCAAGATTGAAACTACAAGTGAGGTAGGAATAATATTCCTGGATCTCTACTTCTATTCCAGACCATATCTTGTCTCCCGCTTCTAATTGTAAAAACGATGTTAAGTAACTTGAATATCAATCCTTTGGGAATGAGCTAGGCTAGGTCTTTGTTTTACAGACACGGTCCTGGAAAATAGTAGATTATATATTGTGATTGTCACTTTGTTATTTTGTCACCCACCATTTGGATTGTGTAGAATTGTATACCCAGTTGTTGTATGTCCGGACGGGTTGTTTGTCCGGACAAGATGGCAATTTTCGGAGCTTTGTGATCAATATTCCATTAATCGATTGAAAGTAATATCAGACAAAATAACAAAGCATAAATATTCATAAATATTTTTGCTAATTACTTCACAAATTTTGAGAAAATCCAGAGCAAAAGATGTTTTTATCTGCTTAAGTGTCCGGACAACGGACCCCCATCCTACTAGAATATCTCTAGCTCTAGATGTAGATCTAGATCTACCTTAGTTATGATTAATATCATATTCCTCTTGATCTTTACTTCGGTGTGTTTTACAAGATCCTTTCATTGATGTTTCTACTTTCTAGAGACAATTCGTGATGTGGATCTAAACTAGACTGAAGCATCCGTCTTCTCCTGGATCGTACCTTGTAAAGGGTACAATCCCAAAGATGAAGAATACTTTGGTTTAGATCATGAGACATTTGCCATTTAAAATTTTTGTAAATGAAAATTTGTCGCAAAGTAAACCCTGAACACATAAAAGGGGAATGTTTTAATTGTGTGATTATTCTATTCTTTATCTTGTCATTTTTCACATCCCAAACTTCAAAAATTTAAGAATAACGAAAGGCAAGTAAAAGTCTAAAATGTCACATGGATCATCAAAATAATTTAGGTCGATAGGGGCCTATATGAAAACAGTTAGTGATGAAGTTTTCTTTACTATTGTCTCAGTGTCAATGGGATTGACAATTTACTATTGTTTAGGTACAAACTGCAATGTCCTCTCTATTTATAAACAATGAGTTGGTGACCTAGATCGATATCTTGCAAACTAGGTTTTATTCCCAGGTATGTTTTTAGCTAATCATGGTCATGTTTGTTTTGAAGAGTACAGGTCTATTTAGAGATGGAACCCATTATTATCTCAGCTTGTACATCATGACTCGAGGTCTGCTATTAAACATGAAGGGTGTATTTGCAGTAATTGGATGTTAAATCAAATTTAAACCCTTGTATTTTAACATATTAAATGTAGATAGAGGCAATGTAATTTGTAGGTGTACGCCTCGTGAAAACCCGTCATTCTTTGAAAATTAAATGTAGGTCTGCCATTTGTCAAGATTGTGTAAACGATACTGGCCAAAGTAAACTTGTTCCTGTCGATTATACCTACCCTTTGTTGTTAGACTTGTGATATCCATCTTGAAATTGATTATGAATCTTGTCATTAGCCTATCTAGTAGTACAACAACCTTCAATGATGCTCAAATGCGTACTGTCAAATATATAGGAATTTTAGTAATGCCAAGCATAGGTGGGGTAAATTATATATTTATGGGATCATCACAATAGTTTTTTATTTACATTTTAGGAATTCACTCAAAATGTTGAGTGAGGACATTAAAAATCTAATATAAAGTTGTCGAAAGCATCAAAACAATATTGTGAGACCTGAAAGTGTGTAGGAAAAAAGGGGGGAAAAGAAAGAAAGGAAGGTGGGTGATGAAAATATTTTACCAATTGCCATATCTTGCAAACTTAGAGAAAGACCAATATTGCACGTTTTTGGAGAAATTTTGTAAACTGTTATTCATATGTGGTTTCACAGGATTATGAAATACACATCAACAGGTATTGCCCAAGCCAAATCAGGGGTTCCCCAATACTACATTACACACTTGTATTGTAACGTGTTGCAATCGTGCAGGTACCTAGCTACTTGCCCAAAATCCCAAAACATAATACTGTAGTTTCTTTGTACAAAAAGTTGTTTACTACAAGCTAACCCTGTTTTGTTTGTATATACTGTATTGCCCATATATAGCATACTTGACATGTACATACACGTTTTGCACACAGACACACACATGGTGCAAGAAGTTTAAATGCCCATGCCTGGGGAGTGTGTGCCTTTAACGGTCACTGACTGATCTCCCATTCAAAATCTAAGAATAAACAGGTTACTGAATACCCTTTGATCTAAGCTCCACCCCCGTGAGAAAGAAACTGCCCTCATTAGCATACAATCGGGCCCAGCTGTCGCATCTGAGCATGCGCAAGTAATAGTAATGAGGCAATGCAAATCATGGTGAAGGCTTCCACCAATGGGAGCGCAGAAGAAGGTTGCTTTCATTGGCTGCTCGCTTGGGTCACATTAAATATGCATTGACAAATGGGGTGGACCCTGGGAAGCTGATTGTCACATGTACTGTTTTTCTGTACTGTGTGAGCTTTTATACACGCTATGTATACTAAATAGTGACCCACATCTTTGTTTTGAAGTAAATGTTTAATTTTAATGTTATTTCCGACCTAGATATAATATAATTAAAAACAACATTAAAGTATTTTGTTTCAGTATGCCTACACAATTTCATGATTTCTGATACGCATTCACTTAGCATTGGCACCTGTGTGAAAACCCAAATTTTAGTTAAAATTTGTTCAATTCAATCAGTTTTATTTTGCTCGAACTAATTTTCAATGAAATTGTTATTTGGAAATTCAGTTAAGAAATTTGCCTTTCAACCTGTACTTTTGGGACACGTGTATTGTTCCTTTATTGAGGAAACCCCCTGTACAATAGCATGCATGCATTTCATCATCGTGCATGCACTCATCGACCAGCTGGTTCGAACTGGTTTTCACTCGACCCTCTCTCACACACGTTTTCAATGCAGTGCATGCATGCAGTGAATGACCAATGTGTCATCCATGCACTTGTTGTGTAGGGGGTTCCTAGTTACCCCCCATCGGACATTGGAAGTATTTAATTGACATGCTATTTACACAAATAAAAAAATAAAAATATGTAATAAAATCAAGTTTTAGGCTCATATATATATATTTTTAGTACCCATGTTTCAATAATTCCTTCAAACTGTGAACATACAGATGATGGATTACTATGACTGCACAAGATATATCAGTAGAAATACTCCTACCATTTTTCCTACCAAATCTCACCTGTGCAAAATAAATCTTATTTTTGGGAATGTATGAGATCAATTATCTCTATGATAATTCATATTTTTTAATTCAACTTTTCAAATTCTATTTCAATGCCAGGCTTGTCTTTTGTGTCTTCATTAAATTTAATTTTGTTTTTTAAATTAGACCCTTGAAAATGAATCAAAGTGGTTATTTTTTAGTAGACAGTCAATAATATTTGAACGGTCTCCCTCATTTGAATATAACTGTAGAAAGAGCAGCCTATGTGTTTGTTTATCTGCACCTGGGCCATTGTATTTGTGTAGTCTTGGGATAGATAATGTCCAGTGTCCCCTTTTGACACAAATCCTTTGAACCAATAAAATGGAGGATAAAAATACAAGAGGGTCTATCACTGTTCTCTTGCATGGGACAGATCAATACAAAAGAAGACGCTATTGTTGGTGCTAAAAAGAAGGGAAAGCACGCTAGGTACATTGCATGGAAACTGTATTGTTGAGTGGTTAGCATCTAGACTTGTTCAGTCTTGTATTATGATGCGTAGGCCTACATGTACAATTTGATTCTAGGCCCCAAAATTAAACTTTCAAGTACCGAGGATGGGATGTAAAAAACAAGCATTGCACACATATTTGATAGCTTTCGACATTTAGGGAAATTTTCGTCTTGTATAAATTGGTTGCTTTCTTGACCTCTAGCACCAGCCATTCATTTCATAGCAACAGGAAAATACATTCTCTTCATTTGAATCCACAGGCACATGAAGACATCACACTCATAACCTGGCGAAAGAAAGTTGTCCAATCATTCATGGGGGTTGATATGGGTTAAACCTTGATACACTTTGACCAAGTTGTGACCAACTGTTGATGTTCCTTGAAGACCCAGGCAGCGGACACGTGGGTTATGTAATTACATAGGCTCACATAGTCCTAATTGTATTCATGTTTACTTCATGCAAACGAGAATGACCTTCTATGATGAAGTATCATGTCCTTATGCAGCTTTGTCATTTGTTACAATTCAGTCATGAAATATTAAGAGGGACACATTTAAATTCTAAATCCTGCAAATTTTGTGGAGACAAACCTAGGGGGCCTTTGCATCCATGGACAAAACACCTGCCCCCCCCCCCCCACAAATATGATAATAACAATCCTCATTTCATTGGAAAACGAAGTGTATTTTTATTTGAATCAATTAAAATAAATTTCTTTGTGTGCTTAAGAAAACTATGTTTATCCAAGTATTTTGTTTAAAGTTGTTCAATCCAATAGCTTGGAACATGCCTTTAACATTATTGGACCCTGAATGTTAAAAATAAGCTTTATTGTAGTGGCATTGCTTTGCTGACCTTCGCTTTTCACAGGCCTTTTGTTCCCTCAGATTCAGACCTTTATTTTCGGATCAGTGTTATCGATTGGTAAAAAAAAGGCAAACCTTGGGTCATTGTTATTTCTGTAATGTGTCTCAAGTATACTAGGCTATGTGCTACCCTTTAGTATAAAGTAAGGTAATCAGATCATGCCAACCTCTCATCAATGTCTACAGTCTTTGCTTGAATCTCCTTCGTAACATTTTTTATTGTACACCATGTTTACATGAAGGTCACATGGAATTGAAAGGGATAATTTAAGATTTAAAAGGTTCACGATTTGACTGTCATTGGATTTATAATCTGAACAAGTGTGATGAGATTTTGTTATGATTAAAAGGAACATCCCATGACTGCCGAGTTTTTATTTCTTTTTCTTTGAAGGTTGGCATGTAGTCCTTCGAAACAATATGTTTTCATGCTATGATAGTATAAAGTACTTTGTGCATGACTGACTATGATAAAACTACTGATATTACCACTATATTTCAGTGGACAATAACAAAAGATATTTTAATCTCTAGACAAAAGGAAGTAAACACAAAGTTAGGGAAACAAAAATGTAGGTCAGCCTGGGCAGAGCTTCCGGTACCAGTAGTTTTAGAAAACAATTGATAAAAATGTCAAGTGATACTGTCCAAGTTTAAGGCCAGGTGAAGTGGTCAATCAACTCTCCTCGTGAAATATTACAGGTGCCCTAGGTGGGGCACGCCTTTATTAGGAACCCGGTGCCCATGGAACCTCAGCGGTTTCCTCCTCAGAAAAAAAAAAAAAATTATTGGGCTATAGTAACCAAGGAGCTTGGCACATACAGCACTTGTACACTTATTTGGGCTCCCCCAAAACAATGCTCAACACTAATATTTTTTAGTAGTTGCCCTACAGGACAACCAAATATTTGATTTTCCTCCAAAATGGTTGATCGAATGAAAAATCTGGTTGCCCTGCCAAAAAAACAAAAACATTGAAGATAAAATGTATGTCAAAAACTTTACATAAAATGTGATTTACAATGGACTCATAATGTAATCTACATCTAGTTTAACTGGGCAAAAAAATAAGAAAAGCCCAATAATGTACATTAGTATGTCATGTAGGCCCTGACATTAGTCTCGCGAAAAAATGTGGTTGCCCTGTTCGGGCAACTACTTTTATCATTTCTTCCAAATTTGGTTACCCAATTAAAAATCTATGCTAATGTTGAGCATTGCCGAAAAGCAGATGGGCTGTATGCTAATGGCCTTATATAATCAAATTGATTTAGTAAAGTTATGTAAAATTGAGTATTAATATTTTCCTTTTGTTTTGTATCTCCCTCTTTATTTCCTCCTCACAGGCACGGGAGTTCTGTCAAGTTGAAGGATATTGGTGTGAGACAGGACACTGTTGTGGGAGTGGAGAATGTTGCACATATTACTATGAACTTTGGTGTAAGTATACTGGCTAGAGAGCTAGCAATTTACTTTGCTCTTGTGCTAAAACAAAGTAATACCGTAATTGGGTCACTTCACATAGCTGCATGTATTGTAGTTGTTGATTCAATCAGAAATATCTTGGAGCTAGGCCAAGTAACAGGTGATTTATTCCATGGATAGGTCTTTCTAATCATTCTTCTCTCAAGGTTCTTACTAAAAAACCAAGTACATGTACCTGTACATGGGTATTCTACCTTTAATCGTTTTAGTTTTGTTTACTAATGATGAGGACTTAAACAAGGTTTTTTTTTTTTCTGACCATTTTATTTTATTTTATTTTATTTTATTTTTATTTATTTATTTTTTATTTTTTTTGGGGGGGGGGGGCAGGGTTTATATTAAGAAACATGAGGTCAGGAATCACACAATATAAATAAATTGACAAATATGTGCACACCATAACTTGATAACCTTTAAGATTCCAAGAGGTGTTACTGATATAGCAACAACGTATATGATCGAGAAAAAGAGACTTTACTTGATAATCACTTCTTAAATTGTCAAAAGCAATTAAATGTAAAAGAAATATGTTGTTTCCAATGGAGAGTGGTTCTCATTACTCATCTGAACTACGTGCTTCACCTCATGATGATTTGTACAAAGAATTGACAAGTTGCGTTCCTTGAAGTCTGTTTCTAGAAGCCCCCAATAGAGTCTGAATGGGAAGAGGTCCAAATGTCATAGTTAATGCATTTTGCTCCTGCCATTTTCGGAGAAAGATTACTCAACAGTACATCTCCAGCTGTGGGTTGCGTACAAACAATTCGGCATTATAGCAACGCCATGTGACTCTGAACTTTCAAAAGAGGTTGTGTCTGTTATCTGCCCATTCTTTCCAACTAATGATATAGTTTGGAAAAGTGAAGAACAATAAGGGTTGATCAATTTCATGTTATGTTTGAACGACACAATGAAACTTGTAAAATATAAATATGTAGTGTTTCTTACAAATTAAAATTCAAAAAGCAAACTAGGCCTGTCTGTTCCACTACACAACCTTCTGAGGGTTTGTGAAGTAAAGCTCTTTTAATCTGTATCAATTTTACACTTTTGGCCCTGACATTATTTTTAATGACCATTAAAATATGAAAATAATATTGCAGGTATTGTGCCTGCATGATGCACAATAGAAATCAAAATTAGTGAGTAGGTGGGTGATTTTTTGAAGTTTCCCAGGTGCAACTTGGCTTCTCCTGGTTGCTTTCTCCAGGCACATCTTGATAACCAGTTGATGATGGACACTTCCCTTTGACATTATTGTTTGCTAATATGGGTTGAAAAGTCCCAGGGTGCATCAGTGATTAACAGGCATGCATTAGCCAGTTTCCTCACCTGCAGGCTAGTATCAAAGAGCAGCTCAAATTTTCACTTTACGAAACAAGAGTCCTCAAAATAAGAGTATAATAGAGGTTTGATTCCCATTTTGTTATTTCCATGAATCTAAATTGTTTAAAGCAATTTCCATGGAATCAATTTTGGAGATCAGTTCAAATGTGTGGCACCTACATGTATGGTACAATGTAGGAATTCCTAAATCACCTTAAAACAACCAAATAATTAAGAGATCGGGAATTAAAAGAAGTGTTTGATTTCTTACTGCGATTACACGCAAAGCTACACCATGGTTCTTGAGTCAAGACCTGGATCCTCTTGTTTTTAGTGAAGGGAGTGTTCAAAGCATTATATTGTTGACTATCCTGTCACATTATCCTCAAAGAACTGGGAGATTTAAATGATCTTTGTTATCATAAATCCAGGTATAGGCTAAATCTATCCAAAAGATCACCAGGTCAGGAGCTTTTCTCCTTCCTTGTTGTTTTCTGCAAACCTCCTATTATTTCACTGGTTGCTGGAGGGACGGGGTCAAAGGCCAAATTGAATCCCTTTCTTACCCTCCCGGCCAGGCCTCCAACCTTGTTTACTGCATACAGAGAGGGTCACGTGTCTTTAATCTCTACCTTTAAACATTGTGGTATCTGCACTGCACATGGGTGTGTTTCAAGAAGAGCAAGGTTTACATGTAGGCCTATGTTGTATGTTGTAAGTTTCAGCAATGTACAACATGAAAAACTGAGGCCTGTTTACATAGTGGGAATATTTTACAGTTAATCTTTAAACACAATCTTGCACAATATCGTTGATACTGTTTATGAGCATGTTGTTTTGTACCAGTAATTATTAAAAAGTGTCATTATAGTACTGTAGCCTCTTATGTAAGAAGGCTACTGGCATTCAAAATTAATGATGCAGAAATCAGCACAATCCAGGGTAGTGTGATGTTGAGCAGTTACAGTTGTAGCATTAGAAGACAAATAGCTCATCTCGTGAGTTTTGTGGAGGCTGTTGAAAGGTAGCATAGTGTTTAAAAACATCTCTAATACAAATTATGTTGGCCTACTCTTTTCAAACCTGAGTCGGCCTACTGCATGTAATCTGACATGTAAAATTGTATGAATTGTTAAAAAAAATAACAAAATAACAAAAACAGCAAAGAAATAGTGCTACATACATGTACAAGACGTAGCTAGACTCTTGAGAAAAGCTGTGCTGGAAAGGCATTGTTCTTAAGTATGACAACATATAACAGCTGATCCAAAGATCATTTAATTATGAGGAGATACTTAAGTGGTCATTAATAAATTTGCTTGTGGTTTTTAAATGGCTTACAAGGTGCCCCAATGAACCATCTGATCTAGCGGTTTCCCAGTAGCCTGGATAATTATCGTACTTCGTAGTCTTGTTTCTTATCGACCTCTGCTAATGTACATGAACTTGTATTATGAATTAATTGATCTTGCATGGTTTTGCATACAATCATTGAAACATGATACACGTAAAGACCAAGTCGTCGGCTAAGAACCAGGAGGGCGCTATTATAGAACAAAGATGTTCCGTTGAGAACCAGAAGGGCGCTGTTACTATTGACTTTGTACATCAATAGCTCCCTTCTGGTTCTCAACAGAACATCTACAGACGAAGTAGAGTAGGAGTTTTTAAATGTGTAGCTTGCTACCACAATGCAAGAAGTACAAAGGCCTATATGCCTACATGTACATGTATATGTTGCTGGCAGGAAGACTATAGGCCTATATAGCCCACTTGCTGGGAGCATAAACAAGTGTTGCTATCACTTCCCTTTGAAAAAGGTCCCAACCCACGCTGTTTCCCTATGGACTTATCCCTGAACCTCTTCTTCTACTCTATGCATGCATGGCCAGGCCCAGGCCATTGCCTTGACAATTGCTTTTGAATGATGCTCAAATCTAGGTCGGGTTCACCAGTAAGAATACACTCTCGATTGTAATCAGAGTATATCATGACTCCTCACTTGAGAATGACTATGTCGGCTACATTACATTGAACTACATACTAATGATCCTTTGCAGCTCTATCTATTATGGAGCTGATTTTTAACTTTATAAATGTTTCATCTACAATGTATAAACATCTTTATTTTGTCAACATCTTTAAAAATGCTCCTGAATGTAGAATAGTTTTGTTTTGATCGAAGTTTAACATTACAGGGAAACAAGTGCAAACATTTACCAAACAACGAATAGTCACATAAAAGCAACCACTTGAACATATTAAAAATTGAAATAGGGCTATCTCCTTTATCAGAGTACTTCAGAAATATTTTATTGTCTGACACTTGTTGTTGCAATTAGAGACTTTGAGCTTTGGACTTATATGTTTGTAGGGCTGGTCAACACCTCTGCCATATTGTCTTGATATCAAAGTTTACATTCATTTTGTTTATTGCTCACTTTTTTCTGTAATGCAGTTGCTGTATTTGTTTGCACAATTTATGTGCATATGAGGAAGATATTTATAGAAAAGCACTACATTTTTATGTTTGCCCACACATGCTGCCTTTGAAAGTTATAAAATAATGTTTGCTATTTTAACTAAAAAAAAACCAACATTATTCAGTTTCACAAAGGGAAAGTTCAAATAAGTTATTTTTGTCAAGAGGGGAAATGATCGCTAGTTACTTGATTGGGTTAATAAATGATGTTGGCCTTAATGGAAGGCTTTCTTAGATATTAACAAAATCCATTCTTTACTAATATAAAGTATTTGTTTTGAGGTCTAGATTCAGCCATCACAATGTTATAATCCAACCTGTTTTGGATCGAAACAATAAAAAAAAAAATAAAAAAAAACAACAAAGAAACAAAAATACATTCTTTCTTGAACTTCTGCTAATTGTTTGATTTACATTTGTTCTTGATACAAGAAACACACATTCTTTTTTGAACTTCTGCTAATTGTTTGATTTACACTTGTTCTTGATACAGGGTTCTGGCTGGTATGGTTCCTGATTGTATTCATCATTGGGTTTTGTGTATGGCAGAGGAAACGCTTTCACCCATGGAGAGACAACCGATGTGAACGCACCTGCTCTATCCAGGATATGTTCCTTGGCAGAGGATATAATTTCCCAGATGTTACTCCAGGTAAGTCACAGGAGCCTGTACTTCAAAAATTTTCTTCAGGTAGCCATTGGCCCCATGCGACTTTGCAATCCACATGGGTGAATGGAGTTTTTGGTTTATTTCAGGTGGCCCAACAAAGTTTTAGGTTTTACTGCTAAATTCGAGCCCTGTAAGTTACAGGAGCTATTTCCACATCAGACCAAGTTTTCTTGAGATTCTAGTCTAATTAGGTTTCATTGAGAAAATCCTTGAGGTTCTAGAAATCTTCTGTAAATCAGCCTAAGTTGAGCGATGTTGGACTCGAGTGAAAAATTAACCTGGCTATGACACTATGAACGCAAGAAATCCAAATGGCATGCAGTTTTGCAATGTGGTTGGACACCATCATTTTATCTCAAGCCAATACGCGAGTCAATCCACACCTTTAAAATTTATTACCACGATAATGCTCTACAATCTGGATCAAGCCCACAAAATAGCCTGCTCATTGCATATGACATCACAAATAACCTTGAGCTAATTCTATGTTATCATATTGCTTTATTGTGAAACTGGTTCATTTGATTATTAGCCAGTGAATAACATTTCTATTCTTTGTTGTTTCCCTACAGTACCACCATGTAAACTACCATCTTACTCCGAGATTGGGGAGACTGTGTCGTACGATACTCCGCCCCCTCCTTACAATGTGGAAGCTGCCCTACCATGTCTCGGGGAAGGACCCAGCACAAGTCTTCCAATGGGGGTTAATCATTGTCCCCCGCCACATCGCAGCCTCCAAGCAATAACTCAGTAAGTTCAAACTCTCTTCAACTATTTCATAATTGAGCAATTCCATGGAATAATTAACCTTTTTGTACTGCTGACTGCCATTTTCACAGTCTTACTTCACTTTGATGAGTTAATCCTGACATGGTGATATGAGAGCATTACACCTTATCATTTAAACTTGAAAGCAAAGACCAATCATTTCAGGAAGGCCAGCGTACAGAAAGTCAGACATACATGTACATATACATACTTTATGGAATTGCCCAATTGTAATTTTAGGGATTAGAAGATAAAATTTTTAAATGAAATATGATCGCCAGGATATAATATTCCTTGATTTAATCTCTAATGATTTACAGTATCTAGATAATTTGAAGACTCTATCGACAAATATCTCTCTAGTACTGATACTCTCTTTCAGCCATTCTGTCCAAATGCTTATCATGAAAGTGATCTTCAAGACACTTATAGTAAGGGGCTACATGTGTTTTAGAGTATGAATCATGGTAGTGTGTGGCTCTGAACAATCAGCTGTTTTGAATTACAGCCTGTATCCTCTAAAACCTCCTCCAAAGTGCATTGCTAGGCTATGACTTGTGTTGTCTCCCTCAACAAAAGATCAAAGTTTAATTCTTCTAAATACCGGTATATTTGGGCATGAAAATGTTGAATATTTCCTGATAGGAAAATCAACAATTCTTTTTTTTGTATTTGACGGCAACCTAAATATTAGGTTAATTCCTCCACAACATTTTCAGTGAACTATTGACTAATTATGTCCTTGTAGATAGTTTTGATATGAGGTAGAAAACATTAAAATTTAGATTCGGAGGGGAAATGGATCACAATGGTTGAGAAAAGTGCAATGAACTGAGCATTATGAAAGCAGCAGCTGAATTATTGGGTGGCGTGCCAAAAGTGGACAACCTGTTGCTGCCTAATGCCCTCAGAGGCAAGGCTAACTTATCTGCTTCTCTTGTACGAGTTATGCTTGATCATATCCTGTCTCTCGGGTGCTAGGTTTTCCAAGAAACAACCTTGTGTAAACACTTTATTTGTCATGGATAATTTTAAGGGATAGTTTTAGTGGACTGTGAAACCTATCTGATCCAATTAAGTTTTCTTCTCCTTTCGGTAATTACATTAAACTTTGCAAATTATAAGACAAGCTGTTGCCCATTTCTTTCATATCACCTTTCACTTTAAATCGTTGGTTTGCCAAGGTATCATTGAAAAGAGTTTCTTATTGTCTTTGTAAATATAGTGCTATGTGGTGAACCAGGGGTGTGTTTCATCAAGTCATTCTTCAAGTTACGGATGACTTAACAAACGACTTGACCATGTTCTTGAGTGCTATACTTAGTTCATTCTCAATGGTTAAGCACAAGAATTGATCACCGGTCATTTGTAAGGTTTTTCGTAACTTACGATTGACTTTGTGAAACACCACCTAGACCTTTTTGTAGACCAGGAGAAAATCATAACTAATTTTTTTTTGTTGTTTTATTTTTGTTCTTTCAGGAGTGTCTCTTCATTAAACAGTACTCCAAGTCCCACTGATGCTCCTCCAAGTTACTCTCAGATCATCGGCAGTAACACACCAGTTTTTGCTTCGATGCCAAGCACACAGATATTATCACAACCAAGACTTTCAACGGGAACACAATTCCCTGAACAACTACAGCAGCAGTTACAGCAACAACATCAGAATCAAAACAATAGTGGTAGCAACACAACCCTGAACTCGCCCTCAACTCCTGGGAGACCACTGTCTACAACTGTAACCCAGGTCTCGGGGGTTGTTGCCACCTGTGCGTGTGGATCGCCGTTGCGATCTCCCGTCATAACGCCACATTCTAGAATGCTGCCACCACCTGTCCCCGCGTCGCCCAAGACGACCGTGGTTTCCATGGCGCAGAGACCACCGCGTTTCCTCAGTCCGCATGGATCACCTCAGCGCTTCACAACATCTGTCATGTCATCTTCATCTCAATCATCTTCTAGTTGTAATTCAAGTAGGCAGAACTCACCGTGTGTTGGACACTCACCTGCTGTTACATCAACGCACCCGGGGACAGCTGTCCGTTCTAGTCCTTTAGTGGATGATAGTCAAGGCGATGATCCTAGTCATGGTCATACTGTAGTGGACATGAGAACTAATAGTAGAAGGGGTCTCGGTTTCCTATCGCGATGGAGACACCTGCGATGAAGGAATCAGGAGTGAGGTTGGATACACGATTCCAACTCGGATCTCGACTAGCTCTGCCTGGGGCGCAAGAATCGCCCACTGGCAGTAGAGCAGCTCCGTTTTATGGAGTGTAAGACTCGATTTAGATGATGTTAATGGAAATGTCATTTCCTTATTGCTTGGATGATTATGATAAATGTTAATGAAGGAGTAATCAATTTATTGTGCAAGATCAATGTGTATCTTACTGAGGTTAGTGTAGAATGGGGTCTAAAATGTCCCCTATGAGCCATTTAATATGCTGCTTCTTTATTTTGACTTTTTCTTCCTTTTAAGTTAGATACATTCAGCATTGACTCTAATTCATGTGACTTTAAAAATGTGACTATTTTACATCTTCTAATGCATATTTTCAAGTAAGGCATCTTGTTGTTACAGACCATGTAAAAATGAACGAGGTACGTGTTAAATATAGAACAAATGATATGAGACTAAAGGAAAATTTCGTGAAGATGAAATTAGAAATTACAATTCATGTTATTGTTGACAGTATTCGGACAGGAACTTTAAACCAGTGCCTTTCATAAAAATCAACTTCAATTCTCAAAATTTGTCTGAAAGGTTTTAATCTTAGAATTTTGAAGTTATGGTTTAAAGCAGGCTCTGATTTTTAATCGATCAATATTTTCCATTTTTTTCCTTCAACAAGTTGTCCTTTAGAATTTTAATGTCTAATTTCATTTACTGTTGGTCTAAGGAGTGGGATAACAAATTTAAACTCCAATATTGTGCCTTGTGACACTTTTGCCCTTTATGAAAACATGTCTGCAAATATTTTCAAACTGTTGGCATTAATCATGTCCGATACCCAGCAAGATATTCACATCTACAGTGCAATGGCCTCCCACATATATTTCAAATGGCCATGTGCATGATAAAATGGTATCCCCCTCAATGTTTATGTTTGATAATATTTGCATCCATGTTTGAAGTTCCCATGCTGTATGTTCACAATGAGGTACCTCACAGTCAAAAAGATTTCTGTCTTACTGCAAGTAAGACTCTATATATTTTAATAATTAAAGAAATATTTTCTTGATTGATTAATTGATGTGCACATGGTTGTATAGTTGAATTGAAATGCCTGTAAGCCAATCAGTATTTGTCTGGATTCTAATTAGTTATAGTAATTAACATTACCTCTGAGCTAATGAGAGATATTTTCACCATCAACATGGTATCCCAGATATTATTTATGAAGACTGGGAATGGCTTCTGATGTGAGTAACTTTAATTTTGCATTTCCTTGAGCATTAGTTAGTCTTTAATGGCAGTCTTTCAATGTGTCTATTTTGAGTGACCAAATTCAAGAGCTAAAATTAAAAAAATTAAAAAAAAATGAAAAAAAATAAGAATATTGCTTATAAATATCAGACATGTTGGGCTATCATTTTATGCGAAGTAATTTGTGTGTGCATCTAATACTGGTTTAGAGCGTACAGTATGTAGAACTTATTCAATAAGCAAACTGTCAAAGGTAACTTGATTTTGTACAAATGTATTTTGCTTTGAATGTTAGTTCTTTTGTTGAATATTTGGATACCTCAGTAATGTATACGGACGTACAAAATTGCTGGCATTGTCTTATTGCTATTGAAGTATTAAACAAATAATTAAAGCTCATATCATGTTTGTAAAAATGTCTATTAACTGTATCATTGATCCAAACATGCCTTTTTGTCAAATCACGTGTTGTCAAATATTTTGACAAGAAGAAATTGTTGGATTCTTAAAAGTAATGAACAAAAGATCCTCAAGTATATTTTTTATGTAACATGTGTCGGTATGATGTATTTGATTGATTTTGAATAGGCTGAAAGTGATTGCAATGTCGCATTATTGTACCTACAATGTACGTATAGTAACGGCAATCACATTTTATTTTTATGCTACAATGCATTGTTGGTAGTGTCGAAAGGAAATTATAAATGTCTTTCTACTACATAAGTAGCTAACTTTATTGACTTTACTCATTGACAGAATTTTTGTTGTTGATGATTATCATTACATACCATCTACATATAGGTGCTTGTAATGCATTATTTGATATACTGTGTATAAAGCATTGATGCTTTTACTTGTGTTTGTATTTCTTTTGTGATTTGATTATGATAGCATTCACATTGTTGCACCAACAGGTTTGGTCACAATTTGAGCTTGATATCAAATATTGAAATAACTATGTTTTTGTAATGATTTGTAGACCGTTCTGCAATGTACATGTGAATTATTTTAGTTTTAGAAGTTGAGCTCATAGGGTATTTGTGATAGCTTATAGCAGTCCTCAGTTAATTACTCCTTCATGATTACTCGTCATAAAATTCATGCATGTAACACGATTTGTAGAATGACATGTTATCGCCAGTCACATTATTATTGTAATTGTCATGAAATGAACTTTCACTATTTTGAGAAACCAAAGAAAATAGTTAAAAAAATAAAAAAACAATTGAAATATAACTCATGGATCTTTTTCTTGTATTCACTGAACCTTTTAGTCAGTAATGTTGTTTTGGTAGTGAATGGGTTTAATGCTGAACGATGGGAGTTATACATTATGAAGTTGAAATGAGAGCGTTTTGAAAATAGAATGAAAAAAAAAAGATACTTATCATTGCTGTTTGGGAAGAATGAGGAGTTTGTGAAATATAACAATATGTTCATGATTTTACATTGTTTTGTTTTGTGTAATAGTGAATGGGTTTTATGCAGAGTGATCGAACTTGATATAAGGTTGAAATGAGAGTGTTTTTAAACTCAACATTTGAAAAATCAACGAAAAAGAGAATACTTGGAAGTTGTGATTGCTGTCTTAAAAGAATGAGGGGAGTTGATGGAATAGAGCAACTTATTCATGATTCTATATTGCGTGAAATGTGTGGAACAAATTAAGCTCAATATTTTGCCTACAATTTGAATGACAAGATAAATAAAAGTTCAGACATAATACTTAACATAATTTATATATAAAAAAATTAAATACCTTTGGCTCTCGTTATCGTTTTATAACAAAAGTAAAAGTTTGGAACAGGTGGTGTTCACACCCTAATTGGACATTTTGAAATCAAAAGTAAAAAGAAATCCCTTTTAATTCTTTAAAATAAAACTAAAGTGGAACTGACAATTTGATAAACTGCTTTGTTGTTATGACCATTAAAAAAAAAAGAAAGAAGAAAATAAAAAGAATTTGACCTAGAATTTTATCATGCCAAAAACTGACAAACCATGCATACCATTATTTTATTGCATAAAGAATAATTTTCAGGCTAACTGGAGCATTCTGAATAACTGGGCAATCCCCCGGCGATTTTGCCTTACGAAACACACACACACACAC
>CALNVZ010003432.1:6664708-6686548 GCA_940671915.1 Paracentrotus lividus | reverse complement strand
AAAAAAAAAAAAAAAAAAAAAAAAAAAAAAAAAAAAAACAATATATTCTAATTTTGGACATGCTGTGGTGAAGAAAGCAGAGTGAGCCAACTCAAAATATCTACGATGAAATACTTGCTTATGGGTAGCGTAAAGTGAGAGATAATTTTTTCTACTTGATATTGATCCTAAACAAAGTTCGATCATGCGTACATGGTTAGTCATTAATGGCGACCCCTGTATGAAATCTGAATGAATTTTGTTCTAATCATGATAATAAAAATATCTTTACTTGTATCCAAAGAAGCCAGGACAATGGCGGATACGGGATTCGAAAATAGGGATAGGGCGGTGTGGGGTGGGGGTGGAGTGCGGGGTGGCGCCGAGTATTCAACATTTTATCTGCGATGTCTAAGTATTTTTCTATGGTTTATAAACCATCTTATCATAGTTATCTTTTTCTACTTCATAGCTGTTGATCCGAAACAAAGTTCGATCTTCGTACAGGGCATGGCCATCCCTATATGAAATCTGAATTGATATTTGTTTTAACTATGATGATAATAGAAGCTTAGAAGGCCGTGCAGGGCAGTTGCGGATTACAAGGATTTTAAAATAGGAAAGGGAGGGGGGGGGGGGCGTCGCCAAATAGGCCTATTGTCCTATTTTAACATGTCGTACAGTCAAAATGTTTGAGTTTCAAATTATGGGAGCGACCCCTGCGCCCCGCCCCGCCACTGCGGGGGAGTGTCTAGTATTTGGTATTCCCTTCCTCTATCATTGTCTATAACTCTATACCGTACTTTGGGAAGGGTTGGGAGGGCGACGGAAAATATGAAAGTAAAGACTTTCCCCTTACCCCGCCCCCCCCCCTCCTGCCGTCTAATAAGCCTAAATAAATCACCTTTTCTTCTGAAGTGCAGCGTGATTACTAAAAGTATGTTCTCGCCTAGATTGTGGCTATCCAGGCGGCACATAAAACTTCTTGGTTCATTGAATTAAATCATATTCTCCTTTATGACCCGAAGTTTTATCTTACATATTTTGGAAGAAGGTGAAGGTTATTCGTATATCAGATTTGATGTGTCATATGCAACAAACATGTACTGTAATCAATGGCGAATCCAAGATTCCGTAAGGGGGAGGGGTGGGGTTGGCCCGCTTCCCCTACCTCTGTATCTGACCTGTTAAAATTACGACACTAAAATATAGTTTTAAGAAATTTTCATGGAAGTTTCAGTCTGAAACAAAGAGTCATATTACAAAAAATAAAATATTATTATTTTCATGGAGAGAGAGAGAGAGAGAGAGAAGGGCCAACTTTTATTTTTTGCTTTGAATGTAACATAAGGAAAATATACAAAAATGGACAAAAGTATTGATATTTTTTTCAGATAAAGCAGACGCAAGAGGGAGACATTCAAGTAAATACCACGGTACTCATTGATAGAATCCGGAGATCTACCCTTTAGCCTGCATGTGATTAGCTAGTCTTGCTCAATATACCTTTTTTTTTCCTTCTTTTAAAAAAATGTATATCCTTTCATTGGATTTATATTGGAACCAGGATGGGGGATCAATGCGCCCCTACCAAACTTATGTACGCCATTTCTATACTGTTAGTTCATTTTCAACTAAATTTGTTTTCTAATCTAATCCCGAAAAAATTAGCAAAGAAAATAATTAAGGTTTTATGCATCCCCTCTTGTGGTGATATTACGTTTTTCTTTTTCATTCAATTGCACAAAGCGTCTCATTTGGATACTACTACCATCAACTACCTTAAATCATTTTGATATGAGTAAACATTGAATGCATCATAAAACATATTTGTAACAGCCTCCATCATCCAATTATAATAAATATCAAGTTAACCCGCTTTAACAAATTTTGTGCCTTTTTGCTATGTAATAAAGAAAAATGCAAAACAGCACCCTCATTATGGTTGGACCTAGAGAAATTTTGTTATTCTATCATCTATAGCCAAATGTGGAAATAATGATAGCAAGGGGGGGGGGGGGGCTGGGTCTAAGAACGTCAAAATATATTGGTCTTGATAGGGGTTAAATTCAAAAATGCTCTCAGATTGTGTCTCATTATTTGTTGCTTATAATCTCATAATTTCAGAACTTTAGTTGACTAAACTATTTGATTCCATTTTTTAAAAATTCTAGTATCCATTTTCACTTCTGATAAGCAGCCCCTATTGATAAAACATATCGACCAAATACAGTACTATGAATTTTATTTTAGAAATATCATCAGAACTATAATGCCATCAACAGTGGCAGATCCAGGATTTCAGGTGGGGGGGGGGGGGGGGGGGGGGGGGGGGGGGGGGGTGTCACGGGTGCAAACATGTACAGTCAATGAGTGGTTTTAAAATCATAGGGGGATGCTTTTCCTTTGCACCCCCATCTGCATCCGCCACTGCATCAATCCAGTAATACACATGCACATACATGGAAAAAAGGACAATGTCTTTTCATGATGTTATATAACAGGTGTTTAATTCCTTGTAACAAATTAATATATTATAGAATTCATTTAATATGCAATTCATTGAATATACAAACATCAGTAATCAAAATCACTTTAAGGAAATGTTCCTCATTGATAATCATTGTAAAGATATATTAATTCACACATTGACATATTTTTGGAGGAATGAATTAGAATACCCAAATGAAACAACATTACATGGAACCATACAAAAGAAAAGAAAAGAATACAATTTTTTTTTAAACCACTGAAATGGACTATTCTTGACATAACCTGTATGCAACTACTCCATCATACACTTCAAATATACTGCTTCTGTAGAAGAATAAGTTAAGCAAGTCAACTGAATATTAACCATTCATTGTCAATTCCTTTTTATAATTATGAAAATATTTCAGAAATAATTGGAAGACCTAATTTACATTTTATTAAACTTTTTTAGAAAATAATGCTAATCATGGTTTAATTTTATTTGAAAAACAAACAAACCAGTGTTCAACTATTCTGATATGTTGTTATAATCCTCATTTAAAAACATGTTATATACTCATGAGTATTTATATGATTGACAATAGTATGATTTACAATGTTTAAAGAACTCAATTTCAGATTAAAGATAATGTTCACATCTTCATTATTTACACATTTCAAAATATGGTTTTCTTACTTGGCTCTTCTTAAGAAGAAGAAAAGCAATAAATACATGGTGTCAATTATGTAATATTTAGGTAGAGTATGAGCTGTAAAGTTAAAAAAAAAAAATATTACACGATTTATATATATCTAATGTATATGGACATGTTAAATCTTGCATTTTGTTACTCCTACTTTCATTATTAAGTAAGAAAGATTTACTAAACTCTTATATTAAATTGCTCATATTTTCAAAATATTTGGCAGTTCTGCATTATATACAAATAAAATGACATTACAATGTGAGACAGTAATCAGCTATTAATTAACACCTAAAATGAATTAAATAAAGCTTCTACAGTGTATTATTACCCTGTGTATAGCACTCAATTATATTCTGCAATTTAATATTTATGTGCACACTCGTCATTTGTTTAGGAAGCATTCCAAAGCAGTTCTGTTCCCAGCATTCTTGTTTTATAAGACCCAATTGGTAAACAACATAATATACAAAGACAAAGTCATATGATCAACTCGGAGGATTTTAAAAGAAAGATCAAATAAATCATATAAAAACTCTATTGACAATATTGTTCATGACAAATTTCCACCCCTAAGGCTATGTCAAGTTATATGACAAAAATTCATTTTGCATAAAAACAAAATAGCATCATCAAAACAAAGCTTTGAAAAAGAGTAAAGCAATCAAAAAGAGTGTACAAAAGTGCACTAAGTGTTAAGAACAGTTGTCAACAGAGTTTTTTTTATTAATCTATTTGCCCGATCTTTAATATGGAAAGGCATACATTTACAATTATTATGTACACGTATATGCACCAATATATATATTTCCTCTTGTAATCAATAGAGGAACTGTAATAGGATTTTGGAATTAGAATAGAGTAAAAAATGGAAAGACCAATTTTAAGAATTATTCTCATATCAAAGTACTCATGTATAAAAATAAAATTACACATTATATGCAAAATAAACACTCTAGTTTTAGTTCCCTCATATTCATTTACATGTAGGATAGGTACCTGAAGCTAGAACTGCTTGCATTTATCTTTGGATTTATAAATACATATCTATATTAATTGGCACTAATCTATAGAAAACCATAAGAACAACTCTGTATAACCTTCTTTACGTCAAATAATCACCTAAGTCAAAGCAAGTTTTCAGTCTAGATTATACAAGACATACTATCCTAAGTAAAATTTCTCATTATTTGACTTAATGCGGCAGTCACAACTCGCCGTACCTTCAACGTGCAACTCCCTACGACGGATTTAGTCTCAATATTTGTTATCACATTACAATACCCTTACGACAGAAATGCAGGAATCGCAGAAGTTGACCCAGGACCTGTGCGTGCATTGTACATGCAACGCAGGCTACGTTGATGGCACGTGCCCCGTAGCCTACGACGAGTTGTGACTGCTGCATTAGCATAATTGACTGTATATTATGATCTGTATGCAGTAATTATTAGTGACTGTTTAACTAATCTCAGTCATCATGGACAAAATGAACATAAGCAACCACGTGAAACATAAAAAAAAAAAGAGTTCTCCATGTATGACTTGCCATGCGGTGGGTCTACATCATTAGAGATCTTAACTTTTACAGTTGAACTTTATAGCTTTCCTGAAAAAAAAAAAAAAAAAACAGTCCTATAAAAAGGTTAATTAAAAAATGTACTCATATATCTTTTTTCCCTCCCTATTTAAGTTCCCCTAAATGACATCTTATGACGAAGGGTCAATACTTCTATATACAAAAGCCATTTCATTTTTTACTTATTCCATTGCATACAGTCATGCAACACATAAAAACAATTTTTTTTTTAATCATATCTTTATTAGTTATATACATAGTAATACAAAAATAAATATATATTATAGAGTTTTAATCATATAATTGCACTAAATATGAATTCCCACTGATTATATGCATGGAAGGTAATATAATGAGCCATAACTTCATAAATATAATTGTGGAAAACTTTCTTATGTAAGCAAAAATACTGTTACAGAACCTTGTTATTACAACTTATCATCAATGTATTATGCAGGCCATTATTATATTTGATATAAAGCTGTACATATACTCATGCTCAATATGAATAAGGACACATGAAATATTCCAACAGTGAACTACCTTTTCATAAAAAAGTAGAGCTTTTTGAAATCATAAAGAGCATAAACGGTCCATGTCCATGAAATTTATAAATAACTTTTCACATAATTTGTAGGGTCCAGAGTTACAAATTTGGGCTAACGATGTGCATCGTGCAGTTTTAAGTGTTAAACCTGATTTTACAGTACAGTCTACTCCTGTTATAAAAGGCACAGATAACAAGAATCCATTGTAACAAGGCCAATTCTCGCAAATTTATGTGCATGTGTCTATGTGATGTGCTCAGTATAGCAAGATTTTGTTACAAGGTAATTTCCTTGGTCCTGACAACCTCATTATAACAGGAGTAGACTGTAAATCCAGGAGAAATTGATTGAATTTGGAATAAAAAATGCATGTGCAGAATGGATACATTTGTTGGCTGTGGTATTTTGATTCAGTACTTTTTTTTTGTTGATTGGCAGCAAATTTTTATACCAAAATGCACTAAGAATAAAGATTCATTTCCAAAAACTATGAGCAAATCTTTTTTTTCGAGTACTGCATAAATTTACATATCATGAATGCACAGCAGAGGCAAATATGGTGCTACTAAGAAGCCATCATCTTCATTATCATAAAATCAATTTTAAATATAGCAAAAATGGAAATTTGAACCATGCCTTGTTTGTCAGACTTAAAATCCACTCTGGCATAGTTGTATTATTTCAGACTAAGCAGTGGTGTTACGTATGGTTTCATGCCAGTCTCCTAGTTAAATAGATTGCATAGTATCACTTAAGTTTGCATTATGTGGTGTACATTTGAACAGCTCTAGGGAAGACACATTAACATGAATGTTATTATTCCTGCACCTTCATTATCCAAGGTTATATCTAAAAGGAATTACGTGGTTTGGTAAATGAGGAGTGTCAGGAAAGTCACTCACCACATGATGTGCTACGCAAGGGTGTCCCCAAAAACCGTCGAAAAGAGTCTGTTTTCAGCCTTTCGGCGGTGTCGATGCTTTCCTTAAAATAGGGGTGTTCAGTCGCCATTTTCATAAAAAATAGGGGTGTTTTCAGCAGGAATTGCCTTTTCGAGGTCAAAATTTCACGGTGTTTACGCCATTTAGGGTATGTTTTTCCCAGTCAGACATCGAAAAGGGGTGTTAATTTGACTACATGCAATGAGACGTTTAGGGTCCATTTTCAGGAGGCGGGGACACGCACGGGTAGCCACTTTTTTCTTTGAGTTGACCCACCCCCCCCCCCCCCCCCCCGCCCCCCCCCCCCCGGATACAGACCCGTCAATCTGTGCCTTAAAACATCAAATGACTTTAATCAATTGCAGGGCTTGCATCTATGAGACTGCCACAAGCAAAACCGACAGTTCTAAAACCAATGAATGAATATTATATTTTCTGCTCCAGTGGTGCTATTGCAGGGCGCGGTCTGAATTTGGTCCATTCCAATCTACTCCATTTCTATTTAGATACACAAACAAGAGTCAAAGACACTAGTCCTGGAGTGTTATGGACAGGCAGTCTTCCAGAATATTTTGGCGTTGTATTACCGATACTCTTTACTTGCTTTGCCAGCTTCCTCTGATGTAACCTTGGTCTATCTTATGCAGGCTAATCAATGTGAATAGGACACTGGTCTCACAGTGTGACAGGTTCATCTGATGTAACCTTGGTCTATCTTATGCAGGCTAATCCATGTGAATAGGACACTGGTCTCACAGTGTGACAGGTTCATCTGATGTAACCTTGGTCTATCTTATGCAGGCTAATCAATGTGAATAGGACACTGGTCTCACAGTGTGACAGGTTCATCTGGTAGTTGTTCACAACAAACATTATTCTGTCTCTTTTGCTGCTAGGCATGGTCCTCTTTGATTAGGATAGACCTCACGCAAGGCACAGATGTCTCACGACTCTATTGAAATGGCATGGACTAGTCTGGAACATTCCATTTGAGATCATCTACTTGTTTTACTGCTAGGCCTGGTCCTCATTGATTTGGAAAGAAGGCAGACCTCACACAACAGGTGTCTCACGACTCCATTGAAATAGCATGGACTAGTCTGGAATGCTCAGCTAGAGATCCCATCATGTTGTTTTTGTGCTAGGCCTGGTCCTCATTGTCGTTTATTAGGAAAGGCAGACCTCACGCAAGGCTCGGGACTCCATTGAAATAGCATGGACTAGTCGAGAATGCTCTGTTAGAAATCATATCTAGTTGTATTGCCTGGTCCAGTGATTAGAACAGGGGCCAGACCTCCTCTCATGACTCCATTGAAATAGTATGGACTAGTCTGGAACATTCTGTTTGAGATCATATCTAGTTGTTTTAATGTATTAGAACAGGGGCCAGACCTCCTCTCACGACTCCATTGAAATAGCATGGACCAGCCTGGAACGCTCTGTTACAGTTCTTACCCTTGTCTGGCAGATAGGACAGGTCTCATGGGAATCAAGCCATCTTGATAGGCAGCTGAAAGAGAAGAAAAAGATTTTGATCAGTATGTCAAGTTTGATAATGTTATTGGTTTAAAGCTAAATGTTTTCTTTACAAGCACAAAGATTATTTGCACATTCCTAAGTAGAAAACATAATAAATTACTACGACCAGAATAAGCATTCAACCTACATGTGCTATTGTATTCTAAAAGTAAGTGCCTCTTATGAATATATATTAATGCAATGCTGACTGGCTTTGACAATAAAAAGATTTTGCATGGACACTACCCAACTCGTTCAATTTCTCTAATTGAACATTATTTGATAATACTTACACAACATGGAACTTATATTTGCATGGACACTGCCAAACTTGTCATTTTCTCTAATTGAACATTATTAGATAATACTTACACAATATGGAACTTACGTTTGCATGGACACTGTCCAACTTGTTTAATTTATCTTTAATATTGAACATTTATATAATATTGGATGCACTTGAGTGCAATATATATTCCATTCATCAGTATGAATATTGTACGAGTCGAAGACGAGTGCAATATTCATACTGATAAATGAAATATATATTGCATGAAAGAAATCCAATATTATTATAAATACATACAAACAATTTTCTATGACAAGAGCGATGCTATCAGTTTAAACAAAAAAGAGGTTAAATGCTCAAAGTATCAAATCTGCCTGCTCCCAAATGATAACCTATTATGACGTAAATTGTTGCTCAATGTATCCATTGTTATAAGCTGTTGTGCGCAGCATTTTACTGTTGCACACGCATGAGCTGAATAATGGCATTGCAGAGTTCAATATTGCAACAATATTGCACTCCTTTTCTCCATTGAAACGGGTAATGTAGAATACATAGATCATACATTATGCTAACAATATTGAATGCCGACAAGCAAAACATCTGGAAGAATATTAAAACATGGTTTTAATGTATCGAAAAGGAGACTTATATGTGTAATAGTATTTGATAATTCTTACCTAACATGGAAGTTATGTTTGCACGGACACTGTCCAACTTGTTCTCTTACTTTGAACTCCTCCAGACAGACAGCACAAACCTGTTAACAACAACAAGAACAAAATAAATAAATACATAAAAATACAATTTAAAAATTTGTCTGCGTTGTTCAAAATACACAATTATACCCTTCGAAGACCACTGACCCATTGTGTACTAAGTCCGCATACAATACGTGGGGTTCATAAATAGTCATCATAGTAGTAATTGTGCATGGTAATTGGTTCTAGGACAACTACCCCTGGACAATTGCCCCCTTTACCCTAATTCTATTTCTAGGAGTAGTTGTCCTGAGGTAAATCCTTGTTCCCTAAATGTAATTAGTTGACAACTAGCTTTAATAAGGTTTTATGAATATGGGTCAAGATATTTCACTGAATCATAACCCTTGAATTAATGCACAGTTGATGCCTAATAATTATTATTATTATCCATACAGAGGGTTTTAGAGGCCAAATACAAGTGTTATTTTGTGTTATACTTTACAAAGTTCGTTGAACTTGCCCAATATTGTGGCCTCGCTGCCCAATATCGAAAATATTGGGCAGCAAGAGGGGGAATCCCCAAAATGCAGCGCCGCGTTACAATTCATTTATCTTAATTCCTTTGTTACGCCACAATCACTTCAGCCCATTTGAGCTAGGCATACGCGTCAAATGAATTGCGCGCACTTTATTTGTACGCGTTTTTAACGATGGTTTTTTTGGGGGGGGGGCAATTATTTTTTTTCTGTGGGGAATTTTTTTTTTTTGAAGGGGGGTTCTTTTTGGGGCCACTTTTATTTGTGGGAGCCCAATTTTTTCAGAATCAAAAAAAGAAAAAAAAAAAGAAAAGAAAATAAAATTTGGGGCATTTTTGGGGGCTGATTTGTGATGTGGGGGGGGGGAGGCCTATTTGTAAAACCCTCTGCATAGATAATAATAAAAATATTAGATGTCCTATTTTCGGTCAATACAAGAAAATATTGAACTCGCTTTTCAAAATATTGAACTCGTCTTCGACTCGTCCAATATTTGTGCAAAGCTCGTCCAATATCCCTTGTATCAACCTCAAGGCCATCCAATATTCTATAAATAACCTACATGTAAGTGCCTTTACAAGTACATGTAGCCTATTACCACTATCATGTGTTACCCAAGGAAAGGACTTTGGAACCGCCAGATAGGAAGTCCACAATAATCACAATATTCTGTTTTTGACATTCTGGTATTTGTTTAATCTTTCCTATGAGTGAGTAAGTATTTCCTAGGGCTATACTTCTTCTCCTTCATCTCGGGGCACTAAACTATGTACTTTGATCAACTAGGTTATCTATGATACATTACATGTATATCAAGCTTATTAAAACTTTATTACAATCCTTAAAGCTGGTGTATAGTTTCGGGAGAAAGAAAAAATTAATTTGGATTCACATTTAGAAAAATTATGAAAGATTGAATCCAATAACAATAATAAAGCAAAATATAATACTTGAAATCTTGTTTTAGTGTCTTTATTTCATAATACAAGTATAAAAAAAGATAAGACGGGGACCCGACTCATGTTAGTGCTCACATGGAAAACCAATGGGGATTCTCTTGCGTGGGTGTTACACACAGATTGTTCGCAATAATTCACGCCGTAACCTCCGGCGTGCGAACCTCTCAGCAGAGGTCAAAACGGCAGTTAAATTACGCTTCATTAAACAAATTTCAATGAAATTCATTGGAAATAATGAAAGGAATGTCATAAGATCTCTCACACATATCTTTTAGTGCAATGTGGACAACATGTAACTACATTTGATTGGTTTTGTGCAAATTCCTTTTTTGTTACCAAAACTGTACACCAGGTTTAATAATCCCTCAAAATTATTTAGGGCTTCACATAACGTTTTTTTCAAAGGGTGTCTGGTTCACACAATGAACTTTTTAAATGGCTGCCAAATAAAAACAAAATGGTTCACAAGGAAAAGGTTTTCATGTAATAGAAAGCTCATATCCTCAACCATCAGCTCTACTATAATTAACGTAATGTTGTACGTATGTTAGTATAAGGGCAGTTCCAAGGTAACGGAGTGACATTCAGAAGCAACATTTCAGCATTCAAACAAGTTTATCATCCATACTTTAATCTTTATGTACAAAGAAATGGTTCATGACAAAAGCTGATGGTACCTCTTTTCAAAATGATAATTTTTTTATAGTGATCCTCTCAATTAATGAGATATGAATATTCATAATCGTGGTTACGGAGTGACGCAAAATGGACATGCATATTTGAGCTGAAAACATTTTGCTTAAACTCTGTGAAATTTAAATGGCTATCACAATTTTGAGTTATTGATTGGATTCTATGTTATTCTAGGTATAATATGCCACCTTGCATAAAAAAATTGGTTGAATATTTTGTTAATTATGACTTATAACTTGAACCCATGTCCGGTTACGGAGTGACGGTTACGGAGTGACATCTGGTTTCCCGGTCTTTTTCGTGAGGAGAAATGCATTATAAAGAAATATTAATACCAAAATTTGTTGGAGTAGTCCATGATAATTATATTAAGCCAAAAAAATTGGCAAAAAGTGACTAGATATAAGAATTAGAGGCATTTAAAGCCCCATAGTCCCATACGTGCAAATTTGGGTTTGATCAATTATTCAGCGCAAGAATACTGAATTCCAAATTTTTTTAACTTAAATGATTGGTTGTATTGTAAAGAAGCCTTTGTGGTAATTTCAGATCCTAATTTGCATTTTCAAAGACACAGCGGCACATCAAAATTTCAGCTCCATGTCATGTCCTATGCTTGGAACTGCCCATAAGGCTCCGTCAGTTTTTATTCTAATTCCGCCAAATTGACACATGAGTTAATAGAAACAGTGGCCGGGTTTTAATCTATATTCGATTGAAAATTTAAAAAATTTAGGCTGAGAACCAGAGGTAAAACATGATTTTTGTGTTTTTTTTAATTGTTTGTTGGGGCGGGCAGTGAATAGACGGGCCGCAGAATAGGCTTAATTATTTTAGTGTTTGTTGTTTGTTCGTTTTTCTCTCACACGTTTACTGAAAAAAAGTGAGGGACTGGTCTCTAATAAAATAAAAAATTTTGTACGACTCTAGAGAAAGTCAGAGCGAAAACGAAAATAGAAATCGTCAAGGAACTTCGATCATCAATGAAAGTTGGGAATTCATCATTTAAACCCGCGCAAATATCAAGATATCTATGATTTCAAATAATATATATCTTAGGGAGCACTGTCCACTTTTGTAATTGTCTCGAAAATGAGGCTGCACAGGAATTCAACAATATTCTCTATTATGGGTAACCATAAAGGCCATAATTAAAATTAGCATAAATCAGCTAACGAAGCAAAAAAAATAAACCAAAAGTCAGAAATAAACATCAATATCATGAAAAAGAAAACTTAGCCTTATTTCTTTTTGGCATAATATTGATGTTTTGACTTTTAGTTTATTCTTTAATTTCTTAACTGATTTATGCCAGAAAGAGATGGACAGCTTTTTGTCCATATGTCATAACGTGCCTTAGTGGACAGGATGTGGGCTCTGTAATTACAAAGACTTTATGGCAGAGAACACGCTGTATGTTCTGTGCTACAGAGCAAGGTACATGTATGCTGACCTACAAGCTCCAAGCACCAAATTTCATTGTCTAAAACAGAAAGTTATTTTGCCTCATTGATTGTAGGCCCGCAGCCACTGAAGAGCACAAGAACGATGTTGCTCTATCCCTTTCTTGTTGAGGGCCGTACAGGGTAGCAGCAACTCCAATATTTTAATGTATATTAGGTATGACGCAGCCGGGGTTAAAAACCACAAGGTCCTCTCGATTAGTGCATGGTGAAAATCATGACCGATATTGGTGTTCAGAATTTGAATTTAAAATCATACATATATTGACAACAAGGTAAGCAGTTGACTTGTAAATTTGAAGATTAAAAAAAAAAAAATTTCTACAGAGATCCCTTAGGCAGCTTAACCAAATGATAAATCCGTGGCCTTCTGCGTGAACGCCGCGCAACGGCGCTTGAAACCAGATGTACTAATCCCCTCCAATCAAGTCAATGGAAGAATAATAAGGGAACGGTATATCCGGCATATAATTTATATTATATATATAATTTATCTTTTGGTAAGGCGCCTTACTAATTGGAATCTCATTCACTCTTACCAGATCCCTTTAAGTACCTCATAATAGAACAGTATCAACTTACATCATTGGTCAGCTTTGTAGAGTATCCAACCTAAAGGAAAATAATGAAAAACAAAGAGAAGAGAAAAGATGTTATATGTTCAGTCTTTTAACAATGGTGCATGGGGTAAATGTTTTTTTCTACCGAGTGAGTCAGAAAAAAAAAAAAAAACACCTCAAACTTGCCAATTTAATGAAAATGCTTTACATGAAATTAAAAAGTATTATATATGCCCTGAATAAATCATTTCCCCCCCCCCTTATCCTATTTTTTTAATGGATACTATACATGATCGGTCACATCAAACAAAGAATGAATCCCATGACAATTAGCCTACAGGACTACTGCCACTATCCCCCAATGCTTACATTGCCCTAAACAGATAAAACAACTTAATATGTAGTACAATCCTGTTATAAAAAGCACAGGTACAGAGGGATTTTGTTGCAGCATCCTTCCATAAAATTGGGAAAAGATTCACATTCAAGTTATTCTTAAGTTATGAACAACTTTAGAAACATCTGGAATATGAAGAGCTCAATGAGATGCTGAAATCACTTTTTATCCTACATTAAGTTGTAAAAAATGCAGGTATAGATTAATCCATATTTGAAGTTGTTCGTAAAATTGTTCATAACTTACAAATGACTTGGTATCTGCCCCCCCCCCCCTCCTGATCTTACATGTATATGTTCCTTACAAAAATTCTTCTAAGTGGGTATGACTGTATGAAATTAACAATAAGTTGCACAGGTAGGCCTTTACATTTATGTTACATCCAATGAGGATATTTATTTTCAAATGCAGAAAATATAATTACCTGCTTATATCCCATTTCAACTGCTCCATCTCGCCTCAACCTAAATATTACAAGAGAAACAGAGAGAGAGAGAGAGAGAGAGAGAGAGAGAGAGAGAGAGAGAGAGAGAGAGAGAGAGAGAGAGAGAGAGAGAGAGAGAGAGAGAGAGAGAGAGAGAGAGAGAGAGAGAGAGAGAGAGAGAGAATTAGGTATTTTCTTGTGGAAACATATAGTGGGGGACCCAAGGTGGTATTTCACCAAGTCATCGGTACATGTAAGTTACAACAACGTTATGAACGACTGGTGATCAGTTCTTGTGCTAAATCATGAATAGCACCCAAGAACATGTTCCAGTCATTCATAAAGTCATACTTCACTTTACAAAAGACTTTAACACCGCACAGGATTCGGAACATAAAGGGTTGCAGAAGGAATATTTGAAAATAAAGGGGTACCTAATGAAATTTTCTTAGATATGTTATCAACATTTAAGCTCAATGTTTAATTCTCAAAAAAATTGACACCACATAAACATAGAAGAGGAGATTAAACCAGTAATTTTTTCCCCTGGTTATAACATTTTCTTAAAAACAGACTGTGACATTATTTTCAGAGAAAAAACAGTAGAAAAATTAAAGAGATTAGTGCAAATATTTGAAACAGCTGAAGCAAAGGACTTCTCAATAGAGAAAGTATAAATACATGTAGTAACTTTTTGCTCTGTCATTCAACTTTGGGAACGCATTCAAATCAATACTAGATTTCTTTTTCTTAGTGTGGGATCCTATGTAGTTTCGTTTGCAAGTCATGTTAATGTTTGGCAACATCTATATATGTGTTCTACTTGACCACACGAATCAGAAAATATATGTCGCCAATTTTTAAATTGACCTTTTGTGACCCAAAATGAAGGTTAAATGTCAGGCTTCATTAACATAAACATAATTTTGCTCAAATTGTGTCAAATTTGCTATCATATTGTAGGTAATGTTATAACTAGCAATTAAGTCAATTATTATCTTTCCACCCGACCAGTCAGTTTTGAGCAATATGCAAATTAGTTTATTTATGCATAACTGAATGCATATAAATAGAGTCAAGTTGAACGGCCTTCAGACACAACGTATCCATAGACAATATTAATAAAAACTAATCAAGATGAAAACGTTAATCATACTAGCCTAATATTGTTGCCACATTCTGGTGACCCTTACAACCACTTTACGATCCTTACGACCTTACGACCCTTTTCCACCTGACTGGTCGGGTGGAAAAATGATAATTGACTTAATTGCTAGTTATAACATTACCTACAATTTGATAGCAAATTTGACACAATTTGAGCAAAATTATGTTTATGTTAATGAAGCCTGACATTTAGCCTTCATTTTGGGTCACAAAAGGTCAATTAAAAAATTGGCGACATATATTTTCTGATTCGTGTGATCAAGTAGAACACATATATAGATGTTGCCAAACGTTAACATGACTTGCAAACGAAACCTATATTTTCCCCACTGGATGCCACACTATCTTGTGAACAAGGCATAATTTGTTCAGCTTTTAATGTTCTATTTATTCTGTAGGGTTTGCATCTCCAATCTTTTCTGTTTGTGCCTCAACTTACTTCATGAGATAGCAACAGAAGAGGATGTTGAGAATGAAGATGAAACCGGCTACCAGAAGAAACGGGAAGATTTGTTCAATAGTCATCTCCATCTCAAGTCATCCTCCCCAATTCAGAATAAATGAAGATTCTCTAGGCCTTGACAGAGGGGGTCACTAATATGGTGTTCACTGCCTGACAATGTCATCAATTCTGAAATTGTAAGCATCAAACATGAACAAAAATGGTATGAGAAATAGTTAGACATTTTAGAATCAAGTTTATTTAATGTAGCAAATAAATCCAAGTCAGAGGGAAACACACTGCCCTCTTGCGCAACAGGGCTACTAGATCTAGCCTAGTTTAGACCGCTCGATTTCTATTAGCATTTGTGAAATTGTAGACCCTGAGCTGACAAAACCAACTAATAGGATAATGTCAATACATTAGCATTGACCTTAATGCAAATGGTCTATGGCCCGGGTGGCATGTTTTGCAACTTGGGCCATCATTTTCTCCAAGTTTTTTTCAATCTTTTTTTTTTTTTGCAATTGAGATATTTCACTCTAATTTTAAGCCCGGCTATATTAGAGAATAGGTTTTCAATAAATTATATGATTTTAGCCTATCACTATCATGAAAAAAAATATAAAAATCACTTCCCATTTTTCCATAGGTATAGCCACTTGTCATAGCTACAACGCAGACATAGCCTAGATCTGGACCCTCTATGAAAACTTCCTCAGGATACTTGTCATGAAATGGATTCAAAATATTTTCAACCTAAAAAAGATACTGTCGTTTTAGACAACACCAACTCGTAAGCGCTAAATCACCTGTGGCTTTGACTAAGTACGAAGTCTGTAACATGGATGGACAGAAGAGACCACAGCATTGGTTACAAATGTAGGTACAGTCCGAGGGCACCGTTTGAGATAATGAGCCAACAAAGCGAAATTTATACAACTCTCTCAGTCCTCTATCTGCACGCTGCGGAGCTGTGCGGGCTAAAACAGAGATTTTGCAACTCTTGTAGATTTTGATTTTGTGAACGGAATTTCCTGATTCTTACATATTTAGAAAGAAGAAATTCTAAACCTACATATCATGCACATTTTATGGTATTTTATCATATCTGAGTATTGTAAAAGTATTGGTGAAAGATATGGAACAAAAACATATGTTCCGTTCGGTATAAGTGACAAGAAAAGTAGTTATTTTTGCATGATTCCAAAAGAAAATTGCATATTTGGAAAGAATGAAATCTTAGCTTCAAAACGTAGTAACTTTTATTATCCTTTACTTTTTATACCAGTCAGGAGCTAGCAAAATATAAAGCAAGTCCAAAATACAGAAAATGCGGCTTTCTGATTGGCTGCTTGAATCAAGGATTGATACGAGCGGGGATTTTGAAACACGTGGGAGCCGTTACCTGACCGCGCAGTGACCTTTGGTGCGTGGTGAGATTCGCATCAGCCAATCAAATCACACTCAAAATCAGACCAGCCAATCAGATCGCAGTAATTTAAGCAATTTTGTATTTACTGCACATTTAGCTAGCTCCTGACTGGTATAAATCTTGAAATACTATGTTTGGTATATTTTTGGAAAGCTGAAGAGTTGCTGAAGATTACAAACCTATTTTCTCGTCGAATCATTGAAAATGAAGCGTATTTGTGGCTAGTTATTCAAAAAATTCCCAAACAGATTTTAACGCAAAATATATTCCACAATTTCTACTATTTTGAAACCTATTTTTAATAATAATAATATAGAGTATTTCTTAAGCGCTGTCTCCACATTAATCATGTGCTCAAAGCGCTGGAGAGAGGAAAAACTTACATGGAGAGGATGGTGATACATATATAAAAATAAATGAACACGTAATGAAAGAAAATGATTGGAAACTACTTGAAGGCAATTTTGAACAGATGAGATTTGAGTGCAGTTTTGAAACATTCAACATTTGTAATATTACGAATTTGTTGTGGCAATTGGTTCCACAGAAAAGGACCAGCATGTGCAAAAGAACGATCCCCCCATGATTTCTTAGATTTTGGAACAACAAGTAATTTCGAGTCTGAAGATCTTAGACGTCGAGGAGGATTGTAAGGCATCAACAATTTAACATTATACTCAGGGGCAGATCCATGTATACAATGAAAAACTAGCAATAACAACTTAAATATAAAATATATATTTTGATAGTATGATTTATTAATGCCGAAAATTTCATGTCAAATATTCATTTCTATGCAGAATTAGACCCGCACAAAGACAGGGGTACAAGCTGCTAATTACGCATTCAAACACACAAACTCATGAATACGAGTTGTATAAATACGAGCGATTTCGAAAGCGGAGCCCGTGGACTGGGTAGGGTCTCAACACTTATGCATGGTCAATTCATAATTTGATCATAATTCATAATTCAATTTTGATCGGTTTTGTGCCAATTCCTTTTTTGTTATCAAAACTATACACCAGGTTTAAGACCCAATACTAGTTAGTTTTAGAGTATGCCGTAAAAAGAAGATCCAAACACCCACTTATTGAATAATGACAAGTAAACAAATGTGTTAAGTCTTTCTTTGGACTTTTGTACCAGCCACTGAAAGTGTACCTGTAATCATCTCGCAATAGTCCCACACATGGCTTTAGTTACTGTCTGCGTGAGTGACAAAACCCAATTCGTTTGCAGGTTCGTACGCGTACCGACAAGAGTTCCAAATAAATTTGACAACGATTACATCATTTATTCATTGCTATAGTAGACTATTTGAATTTAGAGTTAATAATACCTCATATTTGACAGTTACCAGTTCAGCTCCTCGATCCTAAAACGTCTCATCACCGCAGGCTCAGCCTCTTTAGTAGTCCCGTATAAAATGGTTGTAATTATGCAATCTGCATTTCTCAACTCTTATGATATTGCATTGGTGCAGCGCAGGTGCACGGTGGTGATGCCGCGCGCTCCGATCCAGCTAGCTATGCAATGAAAAGATATACCGGTAAACAAGAACCGAGCCAGGGGTCGCCCTCGGTGTAGCCTATCTGATATGCGCCGGGCTAGTGGGCAAGTTACTGGTCGCGCGAAGGAGACTGACTGACGGGCGAGGGCGAAGCCCGAGATCGTCAGGCGAAGGGCGTTAGCCCGAGCGCCTATCATCACTGGTAAAGTTATCATTATGCATATATGGTTATCGTATGCGTGACGTACTTCTTTTTATGCATATTCATGAGACGACCCTTATATGACGATCGACCTTATTTATTCAACCAATCAAATATCATCACAAAGCTCCGGTTTTTGGTCGAGTTCATTCATACATGGTAGATTTCACTCATTGCTACGAGGTCGATACGTAGTACGACCTCGTTAACCAAGTCCTTCATATTCGGTTGAATATTTTTATGAACACACTTTTCCCACTGTTTTTATGGCAAGTGCATCCATAAAGGATGTAGAAAATGTTCTACAGTGCTTCCACAGTCCATAATATAGATTAAGCTAGGCCTAGGCCCTGGAAAAAATAATAATAAAACACTAAAAAGGAGAAAACTCACCACTCGTTCAGGCAGCCTCACACCATCCGAGCGCCGTCATTCACTATGATTAGGATGCAGCTAGCTGCGTGTGGCAATTGCTATATGGTTAAAAGAGTCGTCCCAAATCAACTCAGCCAATACCAAGAGTCGGCATCGCCACAGAGAAAGTTCTAGTTACATTGCTCGTTAGTGTGCGAGCTAGCTACGTGCTAGCGATTGGGCTATACTTTCTCATCGGACCTTTACCGAATCAATAATTTGGTATAGGTAGAGTTGAATCAAGCTTCCTGTCCATAGCAAGATAAAGTAAACGTTGTTTGGACTATTAGTCTTTTTCAGCCGTTCACATGTTTTAATAAAGACGGGGAAGCAAATGCACTTGATTTTGTTTGAGAATCTACTTTGGTTCAGTTACGTTTAGCTTCTCTGTGGTTAGTATGTTGCTAATTACATTTATGTTTGTTTCATTTTCGTTTCATATTTAATAACGAAATTCGATAATATAGGGCTTGAAAATAAATATATTAGCTTTGAACAAAGACTAATTCCAATTGAGATATCGCTGCATGATAATCATAGAAAGTTTCTTGGCGATCTCAGCAATGAAAAACTACTTCTCGGAAGTAGTATTTGACTTAACTTATATTTGAACGAGCGCAAGGCAGATATCTGCTCAGATTGTGTTTTCGCCATCTACGTTCATTTTGAAAATAGTTTGGATTTGTTTACCGAAACGTGTGTGTCGTCTCTGCAAGTTTACACAAACACTCATCAAAAGTGATTCAAAACAGAAGTTTTAGGAGTAAAAACAGACGAAACGGAAGTTAATAAAGACCTTGATATCCAAGAAATCATCCATCGAGAAAACGGTAGCGTAAAAAAACTGTATTTTTTACAATAATTATAAATTTTTAAAACGAAGTCTTCGGATTTCTAATGACAAAATGTTCTTGCCTCGCGGGCCCGCTAAAGTTGCATGCGTGGGTAGATTTAGAAGAATCGAAAAATTTAACTAAATCTTTTGTTTCCTAATATTTTCTTTCAATTTCTGATGTATATAATTTTTTTGTGACAATAAATAACCCTTGTGTCAAACATTTACTTTATTTGGAGTATAATTGAACAATTATTGTGTTTTCTCTAAACATGTCGTACCCGCTTCGAAGTAGTTCGAAGTAGCACTAGCCATGTAGCAAAATACTGCGTGGAGTAAGATCGAGGGGTCTTCCCTGAGACAGCTAGCTGCCGAAGCTTCGGGCGCATTCAGCTTCGCTCGGTCGGAGAACGAATTCGAAGGAAGTCAAAAGACAATGCATGGTAAAGCCTGATAGATCGCACTCTTTCAGAATCCAGTAGGCAAACTCACAAAAACATCCTCTCCACTAAGTACCACCGAATATATTGCAGAAGCCTGTAGATCCTTAAAATCATCTATTTTGAGCCTTTGAGCTGCATATTTCAAACTTCAAACTATATTGGAAATCTCTCGCAAACGCCATTTTCTTCGATTCGAATTTTGAGCGAGAGTGAGATCATTGATATTCATGACTACGTCATGTTTCAATCCTCATCGCTTATTGGTCCGTGTTCGCAATCAGGTATAAATATTCATATCAAAGCGTAGCTGGGTTTCGTAGATTTTCTACGAACGAACAAGGTTAATAAAAGAAAATTCATTTTTCGTCTTCACCAGTGATGATAGGCGCTCGGGCTGACGCCCTCGCCTGACGGACTCGGGCTTGCCCTCGCCCGTCAGTAGTTTGCCCACTAGCCCGACGCATATCGGATAGGCTACCCTCGGTGTGACCCCCTGGTTGAGCTTTGTACAAGAGTCTGTGATGATGAGCATTTTCATTTTTTCAGGCATAAATAATTAATAAAACATAAAAATATTTTGAAATTGATATTCAAGTAAAATGTAATTGTTTAATCTAGTCAAACTAAAAATGTTTTATATCGAATATTGGAGGGGAGGCAATGCATGCGCAGTGGCGGATCCAGGATTTCAAAACAGGGGGGGGCCCAAATCGGAATTTCAGATTTTGTTTGGTACACCCAATTTTTTCCCGTTATATCGGCGAGCAAAAAGGTACACTCAATTTTTTTTTTTTTTTTTTTTTTTGTGGGGGGGGGGGGGGGGGGGGGGGGCGCGGGGGGGGGGGGTGGGGGGTAGGTGTTAATTTTTTTTGGCCTTCGGCCATCAAAGAGGTCATCATGTATCAGCTATAGGGGTAGCGGTTGGAGGTCAATCGGCCCGCTCGTCTATTTTTGCTCTCTTTTTTTTTTCCCCCTTTTTTTTTTTTTTTTTTTTTTTTTGGCTGGGGGGGGGGGAGGCCCGGGCCCGTCGGCCCCCCCCCTGTATCTGCGCCTGATGGTTGTAGATTTTTCGTCATCATCATCACTATCTATCATCTTCGTCACCACTCATCGCACAATCACCACCAACCATCACCACCACACACACCACCACCACAGCATCCCCACCAGCCCACCACCACCACCACCAGCAGCAGCACCACAGTAGGCCCATATTTTTATGACTGAATAGTAAACAAGCATAATTATTGTGATGGGCATCCCCCACATCAGCCTGCACCCGACATGAATCCCCCCTCCCCCCACACACAATAAGGTTCATTAGGTTCAATTGGGGGGGGGGGGGTATATTAACCACCCATGATAGAGGAGGCCCCTATCTCCAATAAAGCTCATCTGCCAGTTTGAGCGGAGAATTGAAGCAATTTTACTCCTTTTTTTTGGGGGGGGGCTATAATCGTAATACTAACGCTACATCGTGTTATGACTGTGTCGTGTGAATCATGTTTTTAAGGAGCCATGTGAGAAAATAAAGTTTTAAAAACGTTTTATTCAGGTCCCGTAGGTCCTCGTCTGAAATGAACGTTTAGAAAACGTTTATATAACGTCCAAGTTGGACTTTCA
>CALNVZ010003432.1:6613973-6663081 GCA_940671915.1 Paracentrotus lividus | reverse complement strand
GACTACTGGGGATTAACATTCGGACAGCACGAACATGACGAAGTTGACCGAATCCAGTCAGTCAATAGGGTCAATAGCTTCGGATTCTCGAGTCCTCAGTTATAGACTCTCAACGGGTCTCTATTCGTATTAATTCAAAGAGAGGACTTGTATCATGCTCCATTTCAAAAACAAAACATAGGTTAGATTTACTTCGGACTTCTGGTTAGTTAGTCTAGCGATGAAGGATTATACCGGATTATACTCCAGACACCCTGTCGCCCGAAATTACGCAACACGCCCCAGGCTCTGATTGGAATGTTATCATTTCACCCGAGATAAGGTGAATTCCCCATGTTTTATCAATTATACGTTCCTTTAAAACGTTAAAAAGTTATCAGCTCAATGCATGTAATGTACTAATTGTGACTGCTTTAGCGCCATCTAGTGACCTGATCATCAAAGTTGCTTGGAACAGATCATAAAGAAAATAATTACCTGTCTGGGACTTCACCATCCGAATATCACGTTACTGGGAGTCAAAATATAATTATCCAAGGTTCACTTAAAATTTTTTAACAATATAGGATAAAAATAGTTGCAGCCCCAAACGCTGAAGTTCACAGAGATAAAAGACAAATTCTGATTGTTATATCAAAACCAACACATATCTCCTGTTTGTTATGCGCTAATTGGCCTTAAGGTCTTAGCAAATTTTATACTCAAAACAATTAACACAAACACAAGTAATTGATCATAAATTGATTAACACTTTTTATAGGCCTGGACCCCTTTTCATAATCTACATTACTAGATTCTACTAATCTACAACTAGTCTGCAAGCACAGACTCAAATTTGACACTTCCATAGATTACTGTCGAGGGTACTGGAGACGAGCCTCCAACTGAGAGCAGCTTCAGAACGTGAGTGAATATGTTCTCCTACTTCACACTCTTCACTGTGAAAACTATGGGCTTTGGCCTGCAAAACTACTCATCTGATACCAGGATGTTTGGGTCAAGTTACCGAATGCTCATACATCCTCTTAATAAGTGGAATTACTTGAAGAAGATCCAGGCGGGGGCACAGGGGACGCGCGCCCCCTATAATTTGAAAACCGCTCAAAAATCCCAAAATTTCGGCGGCGCCCCCTAATAAGGCCTGGCGCCCCCTCCCCCTATCCTGAAATCCTGTGTCCGCCACTGATAATAAATCATTAGTAAAATATAGGTTACTTCACAATTAAATCACATGCATACTCCTTGTTAGACCTATCAAGACTCTATCAGTGGCGAATCCAGGGTAAGGGTTCCATGGGAAACATATCAATTCTACTCCACGTGAAATGTAAATCTAACGTATATGGCATTAAATCTTAACATAAAGACGCGTCCATTATTTGAGGAGGGGAAACGCAACATTAAAATTCATGAGTTTAGTGGAAATACAGCTGAGCGAGCGGAGCAGAAAATTATACGGCTCTACATTATAAAACCCGCGCTGACGGCGGGGAGCGAACAATTGACAACTGCATACAATATTATTACTTAGCGTACAAAAAACTCGCCTAAGAAAACTTCCCTGTGGTGGAATGGTATTGTCCGTCGATCTGGGGGGGGGGGGCATTTCATCAAAGGACTTGTCGGACGTTTTATCCGACAAACTGTTGTAAGCTATACTGAAATGCTTACATCTAATTAGATGAGAGCAATTTGTCGGATAATATGTCCGACAAGTCCTTTGATCGATGAAACGCTCCCCTGTTTGAGCAAATTACTCGTGGACATGAAAGAAATAATAATATTGAACTTTTATCATAGTTTTCGTAGGTAGATGCTTCAGACCAGATTGGGGGAAAATACATTCTGGCAAGCCTATAACACTATTGTGCTGAAGTTGTAATCAGAATCTTTATTTCACATGGATTGATGTTCCAAACGATTATTGATATAAATAGTGATCTTGTCACTTGTTGCGAAGACACCGTCCACATGCGATATGCATGTGATATGCGGAAATATTGACCCATCGAGTAAGATTCTTTTGTGATAATGTTCAAAGTGACAGGACTTTTTCTTAAAGAGGAATTATCCCCTCAGAGAAATTTGGCTTCATTGAATGGAGACAAACCCTTAAAGCATTTTGGTAAAAGTTTCAGAAAAATCAGGCAATGAATAAGAGAGATATGAGTTTTTAGATTTTGAAATCACTTATGATGAGGAGATCCTCCAATTGGCAACGCGACCATGATGTGTGATGTAATGCTGGGAGATCTTTCCCATATCTATTGTACACATTGTACTCAAATCCTCTTTTTTCTCGATTCTAAAGGGAGAATAAAGAATCCCTCATGGGATGACATGAAAAGCTGTTCTATCATTAGAATGAAAATAAAGAGACATTTTGAATAGTTTTTATGCACACCATAATGGGGAGTTCTCCCTTCGTGACATAAGTGCATCACAAATGGTGACCGCGTTGCCAATGGGAGATTTCCTATGTCATTAGAGATCTCTACATTCAAATACTCATAACTTTCTTATCATTTATCTGATATTCACAAAATCTTCACTAATATGCTTATTTGATTTTTCTGCATCCACAGTAAGCCAACTATCTACAAAGGGACAATTCTCCTTTAACCAATTAATCGAAATGAATGTACTATCTTTGGAAAGCTGAGAATTCAAGCTTTTAAAAACTGAACAGTAAGGTGTAATGCGTCATCGAGGAAGATGACTATATGCGCAGCGTATGAGCTATTTTCAAAGCAAAGTTGGCCATATTGTACAGGGATTTGATCTGGCATGGCTTTCGAATTGACACAATTAAGTGACAGAACTTTTTCTTTTCTTTCCAATTTGTTATTCCTGTTATTAAAAAATTCAGAATCTTAGCTTACTTAATCAGAGCGAACATTTATTTGAAAAATTTGTTGCTCGCTATAATCAAGAAAACAAAGTGAAAAAAATGTGCAAAATACAAAATGTCTATGGCCGCTTTCGCTTTGAGTAGAGTGATAGCGCCCTCTTTCCCTTAAGTTTACAACTAGAATATTGATATGGGGGGACCACAGAAATTTTTCTCTATTTCTGTGGGGGGGACCCAAAATTGGAATTTGAGATTTTGGCCACACCCCGTCACCAGATATTAGGTAGCTTTCTAAGGCACAGACCGAACGTCAAGCTACTACGAGGTGACGTCATATCGCCACTGCGCATGCTCAAAGGCTTTCATTCGGTTCGTCTCAAAATCCTAGGACGGGAGTCGGGCGAAATTTGCCCGATTCCACGTCGTCGCGACAACGACAACGTGAGTGATGTTTCTGTCTTCTCCGATTCATGGATTGAAAAACAACGGAATACACTATAAGGGTTGAAGAGAAAGTGAAAGTATAAGATAAAACAAAGAAATACATAAGAAATAGTGAAAGAGAGAGTGAAAGAAGGATTAAAACAAAGAATACATAAGAAATGATGGAAGAGAAGATGAAAGAAGGAAAACAAAATAAATCATAAAGAAATATTGAAAGAGAAGGTGAAAGAAGGATTAAAAACAAGAAATACATAAGAAATGATGGAAGAGAAGATGAAAGAAGGAAAAACAGAAATACATAGAAATAATAAGAGAAGTGAAAGAGGATTAAAAATAAAAAGATACATAGAATGGTTGGAAGAGAAGATGAAAGAAGGAAAACAAAGGAAAACAATAAAGAAATAATGAAAGAGAAGGTGAAAGAAGGAATTAAAAACAAAGAAATACATAAGAATAATGATGGAAGAGGAATGAAAAGAGGATAAAACAGAAATACATAAGAAATATTGAAGAGAAAGTGGAAAGAAGGATTAAACAAAGAAATCATATAAGAATAGTGAAAGAGAGGTGAAGAAGGATTAAAACAAAGAAATACATTAGAAATGAGGGAAGAGAAAGATGAAGAAGGAAACAATAAATACATAAGAATAATGAAGAGAAGGTGAAAGAAGGATTAAAAACAAAGAATACATAAGAAATGATGGAAGAGAAGAGAAAGACGGAAAAACAAAAAATACATAAGAAAATATTGAAAGTGAGAGTGAAAAGAACGATTAAAACAAAGAAATACATAAGAAATGAGGGAGAGAAGATGAAAAAGAAAAACAAAGAAATACATAAGAAATAATGAGGAGAAAGTGAAAGAAGGATTGAAAACAAAGAAATACATAGAATGAGGGAAGAGAAGATGAAAGAAGGAAAAACAGATAAATACATAAGAAATAATGAAGAGAAAGTGAAAGAAGGATATAAAACAAAGAAATACATAAGAAATGATGGAGAGAAAGGAAAAGGAAGGAAAACAAAAATACATAAGAATAATAAAAGAGAAAGTAAAAGAGGATTAAAAACAAAGAAATACATATGATGGAAGAGAAGATAAAAGAACGGTTGAACAAAGTAATAATAAGAAATGATGGCAGAGAAGATGAAAGAAGAAAAACAAAGAAATACATAAGAAATGATGGAGAGAAGATGAAGAAGAAAAAACAAAGAAATACATAAGAAATGATGGAGAGAAAGATAAAAGAAGAATTAAAACAAGTATACATAAGAAATGATGGAAAGAAGATTGAAAGAAAGAAAAATAAAGAATACATAGAAATGATGGAGAGAAAGGGAAAGAAGGATAAAACAAAAAGTACATAAGAATAAATACATAAGATACTATACAAACACATAAGAGTAATTCAAATAATTGTCACGGTCCAAAGGTCCAACATCTTTGTCACGTGACTATCGAAACTACCGTCGTCAAAAATACGAAAGCGCTTCTGCGAGGGAAACGAACGAGGTCTGCACGACCTCGATACGCTCCAGTTAACTCGTTGTAGCTGACGTTCGGTCTGAGGTTAGAAAGCTCCGTATTTTCCCGTCACACCGAGCGAGCAAAAAGTGCATATTATTTTCACGTCACGCTTGGGCCGAGTAATGAAGGGCATATAGGTCACATTTTCCTCTTTTCCCCCTTTTCTTTCGTCTTTCTCTTTCTTTTTCTTGTTTTGGATCACGCGCTAGCTGCAACCATTATATTCACTCACTATTATCCAGGACGGATCTAGGCTTTTGCTAAGGGGGGGGGGGGTTTACCCGGAGTGAAAATTGTAGCCAGGCACTGAGAGGGAGGAGAGCGACCAAGCCCGAGAGTGCGAAGCGCCGAGGGGGGGGGGGAGGTGGAAGGGGGGGTATCTTCCCCCGGGGGGGGGGGGGGGTCACTCACACACACAACAAAAAGTGCTACCCATGCGTGTCCCCGCACCCTGAAAATGGACCCTTAACGTCTCATTGCATGAAGTCAAATTTGCACCCCTTTTCGACGTCAGACTGAAAATGGACCCTAAACTCCATTGCATGAAGTCAATTTGCCCCCCTTTTCGACGTCAGACAGGAAAAACATACCCTAAATGGCGTAAACCCCGTGAAATTTTAACCCCAAAACAGCGATTTCGCTAAAAACACCCTATTTTAAGAAAATGCGATTGAAATTAAAAAACACCCCTATTTTAATAAGGAAAGCGTCGACGCCGCCGAAGAGCTGAAAACAGACCCTTTTCGACGCTTTTTGGGGACACGCATGAGTAGCACATCATGTGGTGAGTGACCCCCCCCCCCCGGGGGTATATCTCCCTTTTTCAATTTGACATTTGAAATAGTGTTATCTGATGCATACTTTAGTCATCGTTTCTATATACAATTCAGAATAGGTGTATTAGAGTTTGGAACCCCTCTCCAGCCCCCCCCCCCCATTTTTCGTAATTTTTTTTTTTTTTTTTTTTTTTTTTTAGGGAGCCCAAGGAGGGGGGGGGTTAACCCTCTAACGCCCCACCACCACCCCCCCCCCCCCCCCGTAGATCCGCCACTGTTAATCGCAAAATCCCCCTTTGTGGGCTAGCTCTGTACTGTCGATCTGGGCTAGTATAGCTCTGTCAGCTCACCACATGCACAATCAACCTGCGCTTCTCTACGAGCGCGCACTTGAAGTTCGGGAAAACCCCACTGATCGATCTCTCTAGAGAGCACAGCTAAACCCCCGATTTGAGAGAAATATGACGTCATCTTATCCACACGTCTGGAATGGCCCACTTATCTGCATGAAATGCAAACACAAAATCTGGATACACCGTGTTGTATTACGAAATGAATTGCCCACGCATCTGATCTGACCACGCAGTATTATATCCATATTCCTTAGGCCAAATCCGAGGCAATAATGAGGGAGGAATAGCGGAAATCCCTGACCTGGCTATTGTGACTGACATGATTGTGTTTGCAGACCATCAAGATCCAGATCCAGACTATTAATTTCTACGAGGTAAGCTAAGTTTATAGTTCGTAGTCACAGTGTCAACACAAACAAATGCAATGGTATGCCAATGGAATGGCTAGTCTGGTTACTTAAAAATGTTTGAGCTGAGCATAAGAAGGGATATAAACATGATAAAACATAAACAGAGCTGAGTGAGCATGAGAAAGAACTTCTCCAAGTCTAAGATTTGAGAAGGAGATTAAAGAGCTAGGCCTAACTTGTTAGGTTTATCATTATCAATAATGTTCCATCATTCTTATGCATGTCAAATTCTCTCCATCAGTAGATCTAGTTCAAAGTATCTGAATCTGAATCTGAATAGTTTTGTCAGCAAAATGTGACATCCACTCTAATGTTGTTGATGACAAAGCACGCTGTGCGTGGGTAGACTTTGTCCAGAAATTATTGAGTAGATAGCCTATAGGTTGGTTTTGAAGTTAGATAGATGTAGAGATGGACTGCTTACTATTGAGGTTGGGAGTTTATTAAAATGGTAATGGAGATACTGGAGTGAATATTGAACATATAGAACCACCTGCATACACCTCTTGTGTAGTTTACCAATCGTGTTTATGTTTGCATGCATGTTGCCCTCTTTGTTCCTGAGGAAACTTCTCAAGAATAATTAGAAAAGCCAGCCATAGGCTAGACTACCTCAAAATATATTATTGAGAGGATACCCCAGGGTACTATTATTGCATTGGTCATATTCAAACTAAGTGGGACATTTAACTGAAATTTTAATGTAGAGCTGTGCCATTGAAAATGCAAATTAGGATCTGAAATCAACACAAAGGCTTCTTTATTAATACAACAAATTATTTAAGTTCAACATGTGATCCAGTTTTCTTACGCTGAATAATTGATCAAACAGGAAATTGCACATATTGGACTATGGTGCTTTAAATGCCTCTTATTCTTATATCTTGTCACTTTTTTCAGATTTGTTTTGCTTAAAGTAATTATCATGGACTACTCTAACATGGCATATAAACACGGGTAAATTGGATCTAGTTATTTACCGGGTACTTGAAATGTTGAATTTAAGGCACTGGTCATGTCAATCACGTTTTGGATGTCGTGTCACTCACGACACATAGAGGTGAACCATTTTCCACAGAGAGGGAATGATTGATAAGGACAATAAATGTCAGAGAGGTACACTATTCATGTACATATACCAGCATTTATGGTACCCTTAGAGATCTACTTGGGCACAAATCCAACCATAATCAATGATGGTCAGAAACCCATGTCTTTTTTTTTTAATTGTAAAATTCAGATCCAACTGGTAATGACACATGCCACTCCTACATTATACATATATGGTAGTCATGATCTATTCATAACCTACAAGTGCAAAGATATGCGCCCTTCTATCGGTCCAAATGTCGTGTCACTCACGTTTTAATATGACCCATTATGGTTTTTCAATCAAACATTTTTAATTTGTTTAGACCAGTAGAACATGCCTCATTCTTGAGCTTGTAAGTCAATTTGTGATTTTTTATTGGTAATGGTAGTAAACTGTAGCCTACTGAACAGCACTTCACTGTGCATATTATTTTTAATTTGACCATGCAGATATTATTAAAAAGTATAAATGGAGAACCCCCTAATCTACATAAACCTGGCTTTACAAAATGCAATTAGACCATTTGAAAATTTGACAACTCAGCAATTACACCAAGTGGTCTTCAGACCAAATGAGAGTTAGACCAAATAGGCCCCTTATGTATTAGACTAAGGGGAACTTAGATGGGTTTAGCCCATGTGATATTAGACAATCAGAGAATTGTACCAACTGTTGTTAGACCAAGTGGATAGCCATTCATGAATGCTAAGCCAGGACCCAAGTTCAAACAAAGTTTGTTGAGCGGAGTATGGACAATCTTGAAAATATTTATACTGCACAGTGCAGGACAGGCATTCTCTACTAGTACTACATGTACGTCAATCATGATGTAGTGGATAAGGGTGTATTTACTACAGGACCAAATGCAGCATTCTAAATGCCAAGGGCAAAGAAAATCTAGTCGTTTTGGTCTTTGACTTGAACACCACATGAACTATTGACTACTTCCTGCGGGATGTGGCTCTAACATCCTTCATGTTAAATCTAAACCTAATTAAGGTCTTAAGGTTGAAGCAACACCAAACCCGAAATCACCTTTTGTTTTTTTGTTTTTTTATGTGAAGCGCCTTGAGCAATTTATTTGGAAGGGCGCTATATAAGAATATGTTATTATTATGTAAATTATTGTGTTTTGGGCCAAATGATTTTCTTACAATTGAGTCTAAATTGTAAAATTTTGGTATCGAAAGACATAAAATTGCTCTGTAAAATACTTGAAAATGTGATAAAAAATTAATTTTAAATGATTGTAAATTTCCAAAGTATTTTTTTCTGACTCACCCTGTATACAATGCAATATTTTTTTTTCAACCCTGGGAAAGGAAATCCCCAGTTACTTTATTTAGAGTACGGCAGTCAAATTCAGGAAGCCAGCTTTGATTTTTACTTCCGTGTAAAGACCCGGGTCCAGGTAGTTTAGATTCTGGACCCATTTTATGAAATCTATATTCCCCGAGCTGTTAAACACACTGTACGCGCAAGGCCGAGTGATGGCGCAACCCCAATAATCTATTTGCACGGAGTACAGGTTCTCGGGGGTTGCGCCATTAGTCGGCCTTGCGTATACAGTGTGTTTAACAGCTTGGGAAATATAGAATTCATAAAAAGGGTCCAGACTCTAGACTAGGGTCCAGGGTCCTCATCACACACACATGTTTAACCACTTTCCGAGTGCTATTATTTGCCTTAAAAGGACGCAAGAGGTCTTTCAAAGTGAAGTGTCTAGTAGATTGACCTTGGAGGTTTATATAAAATTTGATAAGTGATACAACATGTTTAAAGTTCACTAGTATATGCTTAGAAATATAAATGTTAATTTTTTTTCTACCGGGGTAAGTCTATTTTTATTTTCTCATTTTCCTTTGCAGGTTTGAGATATTGATGGTATCATCATGGCGAGAAGTGAAGATAGAGCCAGAAAAACCCGATTAAGAAATATGATGGTAGACTTGCGGAATATTAATCCAAAAGAGATACTTCCTCATCTCACATGCCTAAGTGAGCAGACTGTGGTAAGAAGAATGAAGAAACTTACTTTTTATCTATAACCTCAGATGCTTAATTATTAAAGATAAATTGGGTAGGCAACTTGTTTCATCATCTTCCCTTAGTGTAGTGGGAAGGTGTGGGACGGATGAAGAAAATTATTGTGAGCATTCCTGTTATTTTCATGCCACATGTGGGAAGCGTATCATAATAAAAAGCTCCACAATGAAAGATTGCTCTCCAATTGCCCTAATAGTTATAATATGACCCAAAATATACCAAACAGCTGATATGTTCGGGTCCCAAACATTTTGTGTTGCCCCATACATGCATTTCTGTGTAAGTCCATGTGACAAGCTGAATTGGGTTCATTTCTTACCATTTTGAGGATACCATAATCCCACAGTAAAACTGATGCTTAGATGAACTGTTATTAACATTTCCAAAGCACTTTTAGACAGTCTCTTTCACATTTCAATCTCTTAATTGACTAGAACAGAATTTTCACTTTAAATGTGCCATAGTCACTCTCAAGGGGTACCCCTCTCTGTGTCTGGGGTGCTTCAGATTTTGTAGAAAACTGATGTTGGATTCAATGAAGGTGCATATGTCTGCAGGATGTTAGTTTCCTGCCATTTTAATGTTGGCACTCTAGCTACAGCTAGAACGGAAAAGAAAAGGGGGAATTGGATTGCCGACCTGATTGACCATATATAACCTTACCCCTATGGCCGATACAAATAGACCTCCTTGATGGCCAAATGCCCCCAGTGATACCAGTGATTCAATATGCAAACACATTCAGAAAATTTAATGTCAATTCACTACCCATTATCAGCTCTGAAGATTGACTTTGAGTCATCCATCTTGTTTCTTTGAACTTTATAAATCTGAATATTATTTTTAATTATTAGAATTTGTCTTCAAATGCATTTTTTGGCTATGTAGCAGGAGATAAGATGTAACGTGAGAAACAATGGACAAATGGACGCAGTCGTAGAGATGTTTGAAAATCTGCCTAAGAGGGAGAACTGGTATAGCATCTTAGTGAATGCACTTCGAGAGATGGGAGAAGATGAACTTGCAGATAAGCTGGAAGGACCGGGTGAGATCAGTATGAAAGCAATCACAAACTCAATCAAAATAATTTTATAGCAGCTTAGTATTTTTGATAGGTTGCGGTTTATCTTGCCCTCACACATGGCCGGTAGCCTAATCTACCAGACAGGGATGGTACTGTTGTTTACATGTTTCTGTAATGCGACACGTGCATTTGAGGAACGCATGATGATTTTTTTACTTTTATTAGTATCTGTTAGAGATGCAGTTCATGTTCTTTTTATCTTTAAGATTGACGTTCATTGTGAGGTATGTCAAAGGGACCAGACAAATTTGTGCCAAGCGACTAATGTGAGAGCCACAAAAATAATAAATGATATCATTCTTATCTTGTATGTAAAGCTATTTGGCCATGTGCTACAGGGGCATAATCAGCAACCTAGTACAAATACTCATCTGCAATATACTTCTGGTGTTATATATGGTCTTAAGTGGAATATCAAACATATAGATACAAGTTGTTTACACATGAGAGCCCACTTTAATTACATAATTCCATGAAATTTATTTACTGGTATAAGACCAAACAAGCTTTGTCAAGAGTGTTTAAGAAACAAATTTACTGGTTTTTTATGGATACAGCTCTTTCGTTCGAAAGCAAAATAAGTTCCTATAATCTGGAAATAGGGTTTGTTAATCAAAAATAAAATATCCCAACATTCTAAGCCTATTCCATATCAAATAAAGAAAATGAACATTCAACCTATTAGTCAGGCAGCCAGCTCGGTTTTGGTTAGCTGAACAAGGTACCAGTAGTAAAGTATTGGAATATATGGGGAGGAATCCCACATTTACTAAACCCAACGTCTGGCAGTGCACCTCTGCTGCATAAGGTCCCTACAGCCGGGGGCGTCCAAAATGAGTGCCCATTTTACAAAAAATCTATTTTAGATAAAAATAGCAGAATTCATTTTCTAAACACACTATCTTTGATGTCAAAATAAAGAGTATTAAATTGTCTTAACGCTTGTGTCATTTTGAAATCAGACTGAAATCGAAAACTGAAAGTTTTGATGAAGAAATGTTTTTTCTCTCATTTTTTTTACGAAAATATTTTTTGTTCCTTTTTTCAATAATTTTTTAATAAATAGTTGAATGAAACATTAATGTTTGTAACTTTTCTAAAAAACTTCCTACGTGCACGTAAAAAGAAGGGAGTTATATCTTTCCGATAAAGAATAATTATGATGAGCTAAAGTCAGGAACGCAATATAGACAAAAATCAACAATTTGCCCCGTATCGAAGAAGAATCCCATACCCGTACGTGTATTAGGAAAGGCCATTAACATGCGATAGCTTTTAGCAGACAAAACAAATGTCGAAAACTTGTACGTAATGTTCCGCATTTTTGGCACTTTTGTTTGCCTACTCACAGCCATCACGTACAATCAGCTTTTCATAATACACGTGCGGGTATTGTGTTACTAATGAGCTTTCGGGAACAGTACGGTAGGTAACAAGACGGTGGGTTTAATCGACCGTACTCTCCTCGCACTCACACTACCGTCGTGACTTGTAAGCGCTTTCGCAGTCTGCCAAGACGACGGTGAATAGCATTTCTGTGTATCTCTTCTGTATTTCTTCTTCTTTAAACCAATTCCTATGTATTTCTTTGATTTGTCTTTCTGTTACCTTCTTTTCTATCATTTTAATGTATTACTTTGTGTTGTCTTTCTTTCATCATCTTGTCTACCATTTCTCATGTATTTCTTTGTTTTATCCTTCTTTCCTCTTCTCTCCTATAAAATCTTATGTATTTCCTTGTTTTATCCTTCTTTCTTCTTCTCTATAAATTCTTATGTATTTCTTTGTTTTATCCTTCTTTCCTCTTCTCTCCTAAAAATTTTAATGTATTTCTTTGTTTTATCCTTCTTTTCTTTTCTCTCCTATAAATTCTTATGTATTTCTTTGTTTTATCCTTCTTTCCTCTTCTCTCCTATGAATTCTTATGTATTTATTTGTTTTATCCTTCTTTCCTCTTCTCTCCTATGAATTCTTATGTATTTCTTTGTTTTATCTTTCTTTTCTTTTCTCTCCTATAAATTCTTATGTATTTCTTTGTTTTATCCTTCTTTCTTCTTCTCTCCTATAAATTGTTATGTATATCTTTGTTTTATCCTTCTTTCCTCTTCTCTCCTATCAATTCTTATGTATTTTTTTGTTTTATTGTTCTTTTCTTTTCTCTCCTATAAATTCTTATGTATTTCTTTGTTTTATCCTTCTTTCCACTTCTCTCCTAAAAATTCTTATGTATATCTTTGTTTTATCCTTCTCTCCTCTTCTCTCCTATCAATTCTTATGTATTTCTTTGTTTTATCCTTCTTTCCTCTTCTCTCCTATGAATTCTTATGTATTTCTTTGTTTTATCCTTCTTTCTTCTTCTCTCCTATAAATTCTTACGTATTTCTTTGTTTTTTCCTTCTTTCCTCTTCTCTTCAATCCTCTTCTCTTCAATCATTTCTTATGTATTTCTTTGTTTTATCCTTTTTTCCTCTTCTCTCCTATAAATTTTTATGTATTCCTTTGTTTAATCCTTCTTTTCTTTTCTCTCCTATAAATTCTTATGTATTTCTTTGTTTTATCCTTCTTTCTTCTTCTCTCCTATAAATTCTTATGTATATCTTTGTTTTGTCCTTCTTTTCTCTTCTCTCCTATAAATTCTTATGTATTTCATTGTTTTATCCTTCTTTTCTTTTCTCTCCTATAAATTCTGATATATTTCTTTGTTTTATCCTTCTTTCTTCTTCTCTCCTATAAATTCTTATGTATTTCTTTGTTTTATTCTTCTTTCCTCTTCTCTCCTATAAAATCTTATGTATTTCTTTGTTTTTATCCTTCTTTTCTTTTCTCTCCTGTAAATTCTTATGTATTTCTTTGTTTTATCCTTCTTTCCTCTTGTCTCCTATGAAGTCTTATTTATTTCTTTGTTTTATCCTTCTTTTCTCTTCTCTTCAATCATTTCTTATGTATTTCTTTGTTTTGTCCTTTCATTTCTAATAAATATTTCTTCCTTCCATTTGCGTTTATCATTGAAATGTATTTCTTTGATTTTATGTACACAAAACATACCAAGACTTTGCCTACCGTAGTCATTCTACACCGTACGCTAAATCGCTCGACTACCGTCCTGTTTGGGAAGAAGACGGTAGCAAAAAGGGAGTGGCGCATGCGCAGTTCGATTTTTGCTCTGGAGAGCTACCGTAGTCATGCTACCGTACTGCTCCGAAAGCCGCTTATTCTCAGTCACGGGGCAAATAGTTGAATTTTGTCTATATTGCATTCCTGACTTTATCTAATCATAATTCTTTATCGGAATAAGATATAACTCCCTTCTTTTTACAGCATCATTCACATGCACCTAGGTAGTTTTTAGAAAAGTTACAAACATCAATGTTTTATACAACTATTTATTAAAAATTATTGAAAAAAGGGAAAAAAAACATTTTCGTAAAAAAGTGAGAAAAAAACATTTCTTCATTAAAACTCTCACTGTTTTCGATTTCAGTATGATTTCAAAATAGCACAAGTGTTAAGACAATTTAGTACTCTTTATCTTGACATCAAATTAAGTGTGTTTAGAAAATGACTTTTGCTATTTTTATTCAAAATAAAAAAATTTGTAGAATGGGCACTCAGTTTGGACGCCCCCGGCTGTGGAGACCTTATGCAGCAGAGATGCACTGCCAGACGTTGGGTTTAGTAAATGTGGGATTCCTCCCCATATATTCCAATACTTTACTACTGGTACCTCGTTCAGCTAACCCAAATCGAGCTGGCTGCCTGACTATATTGCATCAAATGCTCAACTAAACTAACCTTTATGTTATATTTCAGATAGACAAACATTAAGGAATAAGAAATTTGTTCGTAAGAGCAATGAGTGACTCCCGGATTATACCAACATTCACATGCATTGAATTTATTAGGCACATTTCCAAGCTAAAACCTTAAAGAGTAGAAATCTACAGAAGTCTATACATGTAGATCTATTTCTTCTCAAGATAAATGTAGACCACCGTACTATAAATCTAAATCATTGTACTTAATCAAGAAACAAAATCAAAAACAAATAACGAGACCAGAAGACTAAAATCTCTTCAGCCTATGTGCAGTGAGAAAGAAATTATTATCTGAGGAGTCAGAAATTTGTCATGGAATTTTTTGAACGCCTGCAAGTAGCCTACATGATTTTTTGTTGTTGATATTAAATCTGAATGTTTTCAAGTGATTTTGTGTAATGATGTTTTTGAACAGAGAGAAGATCAGACCCATCAGGTCCATCTCAGAGTGTTGCTATGCCAGTAACAAGCTCTCACAGTGCTCATGTGAGTCAAGGAAGACAGCTCTATCAGTCACCTCCAGGTATCTTACTTTTGATTGAAATTTTTTTTTTTTTTACCCTCCATTATCTTGTATACAGTTGATCCTATTTTACATCAATTGTATAACCCCATTGGACGTATATCCGCTTAGTTTATTACTCATTGGTCCTATTTCCATTTAGTCCTATTTTCCATCAGTCCTATTTCCTATTGGTCCTATTTTCCATCGGTCCTATTTCCTATTGGTCCTATTTCCTATTAGCCCTATTTTCTGTTGCACCTATTTTCCCCTTTCTTATTTCTCACTGGTTCTATTTTCCATCTGTCTTATTTTTTTCCATTGGTCGTATTTCCATCTGTAGCTCCTTTTTTACTCTTTAACATTGACATAGCGTATGAGTGATGGGTGTCCCACTTTTCTGCTTTTGGCTACTGCATTTTTACAATTGTATTTATACAGGGTGTTTCCGAAAAAAGGAAACCCAACTTTGATCAACAATAATTTCAAAATTATTCCAATGGTGATTATGAAATTTAGATCACTATAAAGTGCAACTCATTCCATTCTAATGATACCTCGCTCATCTCACCAATGTCACGCATCACTAAACCCCATTGTTTTAAAAAAGTCTTGTGAAATTGTGCGTGGTTCACTTTCATGCACCTTGAGATGGTTTGTGTGAATGTGCCGGAAAGGAAACCCAACTTTGATCATCAATAACTTCAAAAATATTTCAGTGGTGATTAAGAGGTTAAATCACTGGGAAGTACAACTCATATCATTCTAATGATACCTCTCTCAGCTCACCAATATCATGCATCACTGAACCCCATTGTTTTGAAAATTGTCTCGCAAAATTGTGATAGGTTCTCTTTCATGTCTCTTGAGATGAGTTGCTTCAAAGAATCCTAACAAATCTAAGTAAAGCATTCCAGTGACTTAAAATAATGAGTTTGATAAATGGGTTGGAAATTTTTTACTTATTTAGTCCTTAATCTTACCATCCAGGTAATTTCAACATGTACTGCTCACGACAACCCAGAGAACCTTCAGTTCCCCGAGGATAATGTAAGAAGCATGACAGTGCATCAATCACAATTTTGCAAGATATTTCAGAACAATGGGGTTCAGTGATGCGTGACATTGGTGAGCTGAAAGAGATATCAATACAATGATAATGAGTGGCACTTTCCAGTGATATAAACGTCATAATTACTACTGTCATGTTTTTAAAATGATTGATGATGAAAGTTGGGTTCCCTTTTCTGGCACATTGCAGCAACCCATCTCAATGAGCGTGAAAGTGAACCACTCACAATTTTGCAAGACATTTTCAAAAAATGAGGTTCAGTGATGCGTGAAATTGGTGAGCTGAACAGGGTATCATTAAAATGGTAATGAGGTTGCCATTCCATGATATAAATTTTATAATCACCATGGTAATGTTTTTGAAATTATTGATGATCAAACTTGGGTTTCCTTTTTTCTGGGTCACCCTGTAGTTCAACACATTTTCCTTTTTATGACTTCTCCATGGAATAGTATTACTAGATATACGGCACAATATGTACCATATAATGCACAGTTATGAGTGTATTAGTGGCGATGCAGCGCATCGAGGGTATTTACAACATGCGATAAACACGAAGTGCTTGCGATGAGTTTTTTTGCATGATGTTGTGAATACTTGAGATGCATGCATCACCACGAACATCACAAATTTAAAACTGTACGTTACTTGTTTTATAAAACGGGTTGGTATAATGAATTCATAGTGGAATTTTTTTTTAAATCCCTCCAAATTTCTGTGGATCGCACAGATGATGAGGCAACATCACTTTCTATTCTGACATTATAGATTAGCCAGTGTGATGTGCGCCTAGGTGAGTGCATCAAGATCCTTACCAGGGCCTTTCTCTTTGAAAGAAAGTGTATTTCATGGTGTCTCAGTTTTTACGCACCAGAGGTAAAGTGATGCGTCCAAAATGCATAGTGATGCACACTAAATGCACAACGATGCTGAAAATGCACGGCAGGAAGGGCTGCGTAGAATTAAACATGTACATGTGACGTACATACGCGCTTGCTATTGGCTACATCCTTTAATCCATTTTATAAAATGCTTTACATTATTATTATTAGCAACCCAGTAATAAAACTTTCTTATACTTATACCACTCATCCTATAATTCTCCTTCAGCATATGATCCTCGTCCACCTGCTAGCCAAGAAGGTCATCCCGAACCGGAGGCCTCTGTGACTCCTTCGCCTCCTTACAGAGGTAAGAACAGATAAAGAGCAGTGGCGGATCCAGGCGGGGACGTGCGCCCCCCTATAATTTAAAAAACCACTAATTGACCGTACATGTAACACAAAGGTTTGCAAATCATTGTTGCATGCACTTTTTGTTTAAAAGATTGGCCATTGGCCAATTAGAATTGTTCTTTCGGGCCATTCCATGGTGTTTTCTTCTTTTTTTAATGTCAAATTCAGGTCGTTTTGGGGGCTTTAAACTTTTCAGAAATTATTGTTACATTGGGGGATACAGATTAAGTTTGATTTTACCTTTAAATTGCATGTCCTTGTAGGAGAATCCAAACTATACATAGATTAAAGCACATGGGCCTACACAAAATTTTTAACAGTTATTTAGTCTCTGACAGAAAAACTGAACAAATGATTTCTTTTGTAATTTTTCCAACTGGATAATCTGAAGAATCTGAAGAATGTTGAGTCACACCTAAATGAACAATAGAATTTAATCTGAAGTCAAAGATAAGGTATGAAAATTCAAAATATGTCGTGAGGAACATACTGTGCAGTGTGACGCGAGTTACCAACATTAACACTCTTAGTATTTTACCTGTTCATTTTTCTTCACTTTGGTGAAGTTGATAGGTTATAAATATACTAATACATGTATCAATTTAAGATAGGAAAAGTTTTGTCAACAAGGTGTAGTTTGATGACAATTCGTCCCAACATGCGTCATGAATTTAATATGTCCTTTTTTCGTAACGCGAGTTACTGAAGTTCAATGACCTGAGAATCTGAACAAGCTTGACCAATATTTTTCTTTTTCAATCCATTCGGTAAATCTAAGTCTGCTTTACATATGGTGCAAAAAAAGTAACTTGTAGATTCTAGCAGTTTGGAAGATAGAGGTCTTTAATCTTGAAATGTACAGGTTATAAGTAACATGAGTTACCGATGAATGGTCCTTTCAAATTTGCAATTGATCGGAAACCTTGTTGTGTGTGTACAGCGCATGGGGACAGCTGGGATGAGGATAGTGAAGTGGATGCAAAGAACATCACTTCATGAGAGAACAATGATGGAAGTCCTTGACGGGATGGCACAGTTTATGACGATAAAGCAACTCTGATGGTTTAGACATACATGTGGCAAGAAGGGAGGCAAAACACTGGCTGAGGCGGCCTCTTAACTTTCCTGTCACTAGAAAAAAGATACAAGATAAAAAGAGGAAATATTCTAAGTGATCCATGCATTTTATCTGTTCTACTTTTAAGGTGCAGAGCAGAATAATGACAGACCTGCCCATGATGTAAATCCTGGAAAGGTATGAAATCACATTCAATAGCCTTTCTGTATTACTAATGCCGTGATTACAACTGGTCTGCATCTGGGGAGTATTTCACAACAGCTGAAGCAGACTTAGAGTCGCACTTAAATTCTAAGCACACTGTATTCAATGTAGAATCTAATTGATAGAATTTTCCATGGCACTCATCCTTTGAGCATGATCTGACCAATGAGATGATGTGTAATATACCGTACGCAACTACAAATTTAATTGCGACTTAAAGTTTACTTAACACTTTGGGCAACACCCCCCCCCCCCCCCCCCGGCAGGAATGTGGACATTTTTTTTTTCCAGGCATGAATGAGCAAGATTGCAATGCACTTGCCACGGTTATGTCTAAACGCAATCAGGTGGCATCCACCGGACACAGGTCGCATACACCTGATTACGTACACGCACTTGCAAAAACATACCCAAAACGGTTGCGATAGCAGCATAAAAGAGAACAATCAACAAGGCAGATGTCCCATATGTTTGGAGTTCCATGTAATTTTGTTGTGATACAGCCTGTAATTATTGCCCAGGGAAAAGTTCATACAAGTTCAATCTTGAAGTCCTTTTAAGCGGGCTAATTTTGAACATAGGCACATAGGCTAATGTACATGTACAGAACCAAAGTCTTTCTTGTGTTATGTAAGAGTCTGTTAAAGTCTTGTTTTCGAACCATAAGATTTTAGATCAGATGATTTATAATACCGTCAGTTGATTTTATTCATAGCAGGCCACTAAAAATTATTTTAAGGGGACTGCATATTCCCATGAAAATAATGGTTGAAATGTTTTTGTATTACTTGAGCCACATTTCTTTATTAACGATGCTTCAATACAAATTTATACATTATGAAAAGAATAATTAAGTATTGTCATTAATATTATTCATCTATCTGCAGGCTGCATCCCTACCAATGCCAATCCAGGAGAGGAGACGAAAGCCATCTGATCCTCAGTCTAGGCCATCAGCAGGACCAAGAACCAGGAGCAGTGACGAGTCCAGTCCACGACTAGACAATAGACATACAGCAGCAGAAGTACAGGAGCCTGCTATGAGGACGTTGCCTAGCAACTCCTCACCTCCTGCAGGTGCTGCTGATGTCAGCGTCCGTCCGAAAGATGCCATGGATAGAAAAGATGCTGCCCTCAGGAGGATGGAAGAAGATATAAAGAAACAAAGAGAGGAGAGGAGAAAGGAGGTGAGGTATGAGGAGAACAGGAAAATTCAAAATACATCAAGTCCTGCTAAAAATCTTCCCAACATTCACACACCCAAAACTTACCCAAATGACAATGTAAATTTAAATAACCTGAGCCCAACTAAAAGTTGTGGGGAATTTTCCTGGGACGGTAAAACCACCAATTTGGAAGCTCCAAATGTAGTCGAAGAGCAGAGTGAGCAATGCCCATCGGGGGGGCCACGATCATTGTCGTCTCGCGATGATGGTCGTATTGTGAGTGATATTAGAAAAAGTGAAATTCTTGAAGGGATAAGCAAAGAGTCAACAGCCAATCCGAGTGGTGCATCCCCCCAACGGAGAGGCGAAGCAAATGCTGTTTCTTCTCAAGCAGTGCAAGGTGGAGGAGGAGGAGTAGGAATTGGTGGAGGTGAAGTTGAGGGTGGGGTCGGTGGGATGGAGGCAAATGATAAAATTTCATCTCTTCAAAAGAGAGATGAAAGCAGTGCGGTATCAGCTCAAAGGGGACAAGGAGGAGGAGGGGAAGGGAGTGGAGGAGGAGGAAGAGGAGGGAGTGTTGGTGGGGGTGAAGAGGAGGATGGGGTTGGTAGGATGGAGGCAAGTGAACAAACTCAGAGTGGTATATTCGGAACAATTGGTAACTTTGCAAGGGCCATTGGTGGTTCAGTTTTAGACCGTCTAAGTTACTAAAACCTGATGAGATACATAGTAATGGACATGTAGATGACTTTAACGATTTTAGCTATGGATGTTGTTTGTAAGTTGATAAGTGTGGGGTGATTCACTAACATTTAAAATCAATCCCAACTGCGGGTCTATGAAACTATAACACAGCAATTGATCCTAAAATTGATTTTATCCCAGTTAGGATTGATTTTAGCCGTTAGTGAATCACCCCCTGAATTGCAATAGGATCCTTGTGAAACCCGATTCAATAGAATTTATTTATGAAACAATTTCTAAAGAAAGAAAACCTAGATGTATTGCATTCACTTGATCCACTGCCATTCATTGTTTGTATATGCCTATATGATCTCAGGCCCCTATCTCACTAGGAAGGCAATCAAGGATATCTGGGAAAATTTTGTAGAGGGATCGCCATTCACCTCTGTGTGTAGGCAATTACACTGTAACTTTTCTGCGAACTACCTGTGCTGATGCCGAAAGTAGTACTATGAGGGAGCGACACTGATACGCTCTTGCCGCATGAATCGGGGGATTTGAACTGCTGCTCCTGCAAATGGAAGCAATCTTAACTATGTCACAAGGCTTGTACGCTTATCAGGCTATTGTTGCGATGGTGCTATGTTCCTCAGATCTGCTGCGCTCTTCAGATGTTCTTATAACTTATCGCAGTTGTGTTTCGCTCATATTAAATATCAATGGTCTCACTTTGTAAGTTTGAAACTTGTTCAAAATTTTGTAGTGATGTGACTGATGGCAGCGATTCTTGACGCTTCTGTCACACTTACACTGCGATAGAGAAAAATTGAAGCGCTTGAGCCGCAATCCGCCGTGCTTTGTAGCTTTTTTAAGGATCATAGCAGAAAATCCGTCTTGTGAGATAGGGTGAACTTAGCTACTTAAATTTAGATCCATATTGTACTATTTGAATTCACAAGTTAAGAATTTGACAAAATACTTACTTCACATTTTTATGCTTCTACTGCCGAAAGATTGTCCGTCCGCACACCACTTTTGCGTGTTATCGTGATATCTCAAGAACTACTTAACCCTAATCTACCGGGGCTCTTTTTGAAAACGTATAGCCCGGGGGGGGGGGGGGGCTAATTTAGCCCCCCCCTGGGATCTCGGCCGTCTAAAGCGCGATCGCGACGAAAATTTGCACGCACGTCCCCTGTCGCGTAATCTCTGTAATTGCATATTTAATTTTTCCGAAAAATGTTTCGTTTTAATTTTATATGCTAATTATGCTAATTTATGCATGAAATCATACTTTTTGCTCTAATTCACTATATATAGCTCTTAGAATGCTAATTTTTGGTGTGAATGTTCTTTATAGCATTCCTATGAATTGTGCTTGAAAAAAATTCTGGTATCCAAATTAATTTCTTATGTATTTTATTGTTTTTTGAATTTCGTATGTATTTCTTTGTTTTTTCCACCTTTTTATTTCTATTGTTTTTTCGACAAAATTGGTCCGGGACATTATTTTGGTCATAATTAGCAGCAAATCAAATGATTATTATTAATAAAAGCAAAATTAATCACTCATTTATGAATTTTAGCTGAAAACACAATTTGTATTGACTTTGTACATGAAATCAAGTTTTTGAGCAATTTTGGGTGTGACGCACTGGTACAAAACTATGCGTAACTCGCGAACCGGGTACCCGGGGGTCGCGAATTTGGTCTCAAAAGATACGTAAGACTTCAAAGAAAAAACTCATAAAGCGCCGCGGCTTTAGCTTCTCGCGTCAAAAATTTATCGCAAAAAATGTCGAGGGGGGGGCTAAATTAGCCCCCCCCCCGGGCAGATTAGGGTTAAGGTATCAAGTCAAGTATCAAGTCAAAACTTACTCACAGTATGTAACACCATAAAAAGACGATTGGGTTAGATCTTGGAGTATGTAGGTCAAAAGTCACAGAGGTTGAATTCTGAAATTCCAAGTATTGAGCTTCTTCGTTATTGCGATATCTCTATCTCTATCTCTCTATTCTACTTGAGATATAAACTTCAAACTTACGCATAGTGTGTATCACCATAGATATAAGATCAGATTTTTGAAAGATCTTGTGAAATATAAACTTCAAGTGTTGAGATAGTATGCATGACATTCACTGCGGAAAGATGATCTGATAACATTTTGGAATATTTTGGTCAAAAGTCAAAGGTCACAAAGATCAACCTGTGGAAATCCAAGTAGTACTCAGTAGTAGTAGCCATGTTATTATGATATCTTTAGAACCACTTGAAAGTTGGTAAGATAAAGACAATCTGATTGAATCTTTGAACAAATGAGGTCAAATGTCATAATTAACAGAGGTTTATGCCTAGCATTACTGGTCCTCAAGGCAGATGGATATAGGAGACTTTTTCTTGGTTTAGGTTTGTTTGTTTGTTTTTTGTTATGGAACTTGATCACTCAAAATATATTTGAACTCAGTGCTCTTGCCATCTTATTCATCAATTATTTGGTTTTGGGTCTGCATGGTCTACAACATGCAGACACTTAAAAAAAAAAGTTATTGAATAAAATCTTGCTTTATGTTTGATAAATGAGTTATATAATTTTGCCAACAGTAATGCATATGTATCTTTTTATGAAAGTGCAAAATGTTTCTTAAATTTTTGTTATTATAAAGTTTATTTTTATATTTTATTATGATTTCTTGTGTTTCTCTGTACATACGCTTAGTTTCATAAAGTACTTAAAAAGGTATAAATATAAGAGAGGTTGTGTGTGTTCATGATTCTTTCATTGGACCAATTTTCTGACAATGAATTTGTTGATAACTCAAGAAGTGTAAATTGTTGGAAGTTTATCATCAAATGAATTAAGTAATTTTGCAGCATTTTAATTTAGCTAAGAGTGTAACTGTAATGCTAATGAATTTTATTTATTTGCCTATTAAATGAGAGTCTCATATTAGAGTGGACTGATGGAAGTACAGAAATCAATAATTATGTGTTTTAGTTGATGTGCCGGAAAAGCAACAGTTTTGAAATGCCAGGGCATATAAAACTATAAGATCCTCTCTGAAGGACAGATTTAGTATCGTAGCACAATACACGGTTACTCTAATTTCATGAATACTTTTAAAACAAAGGTGTAAAAGAATGTCATGTTAAAGACCACTTAGATTTTGGTTCAAGTTGTATGAAGTTGTAGAAATATTAGGAAAGAATAGGTTCAGTCAATGTTTTCATGAAAAACATGCCATTGACAGACTGTGTACCTTTTGAATGGGATATTGGTCGTTTCAATACTGCATTACACTCCCGTTATTACAGATGTAGACAGTGCAAGATTTTGTTATAACAAGGCAATTTCAAACATGTTCACATGTTTCTCTTTGTTTAGTGTAACAAGATTTCATTACAGTGGGGCGTTAGGCTTGGTCCTGAGTACTTCATTATAATGGGAATGGACTGGAATGAAACTTTATCAAATTATTGTCAGACAATGTCTGTTTTGTTGAATTTTATATTATTTCAATAAGGTATTACCATCAATGTATTTTTGTAAAAATGTTATCGTAATTGTGATTGTATTATGTAAATTGATGGTTGAATGAATGAATGAATGAATGAATGAATGAATGAATGAATGAATGAATGAATGAATGAATGAATGAATAACTTATGTCTGAATGAATAACCTATGTCTGTCAAAGGTTGTTCTTCAGCAGGTCTATGAACTATGGTAAGGAACCATTTATATGGACATCTCCAGTAAAGTTGTATTTATGAATATCGAAAACTGAGTTTGTAAGAATTGCAAGTTTGTGCAAGCTATTGTGCAATCCTTTTGTCTGATTTTGACTGATGCATCAGACAAAAGGATTACACAATAGCTTTGCACAAACTTGCAACCCATTCAAACTCAGTCTTTGGTTCAGAATATGAATAAACATGTGTCATTTTGTAAATATTAACTCTATTGCAGTAAACTTGTATATTTGTAGAGAAAACATTCAAATTTTCAAAAATAGGGACCAATATATTTGAATATTGAAGATTCTTTAAAATATATGAAAATGCATGTACATGTATTATAGCTTGTGTGAAATCTTGATAGTAATAATACTTTGAGAGACATAGGGTACATGCAGGTAATATGGGCCAGCAGGTAATATAGGCCACCTGAAGCAAATCATGTCATGACCAGTGACCGGTGACCGGTGTGAGCGCCATAATGTTGTTCATATGAACTGTATAGGAAAATCTGTCGTCGTGAGAGCATCTGATGCCAAAATTTCTCTGAGAAAATTGCTGAAAACCAACAAGGTAGGTAAAACTTACGGCATTTTTTTACCCTGATGTAAAATTTGATATTTCACAGAATGTGATGGTGAAAGAGTGTTTGAGGGGGTAACCTCAATTGTTTGTATATTTAGTAAGCTTATAGTTTCATTTTGATCATACTAGCGCGTACAGGTCAATTTGTTGTAGTGAAGGGGTGCAATGTGGCATTGAATGCTTACCTGACATAGCAACATTAGTGCAGGTAATATGGGCCGTCAGAAATGGCAGAAATGATTCTGGTACGTAGTGTTGGGATGGCGCATCAATCTTTTTGCTACGATTTTTTTGGGTATATTCACAGTATCTAATTAATATAAATAACTTATTGTAGGCCTAAATTGATTTGTATAATGAAAATAATATTTAAATAATATTAAAAAAGAAATAATATACAAAACAACGATATATATAGTCAAAGTATTTACTGAAGGGTCTTATAATTTCAAATGATATCTTAAAGTTAATGATTTTCAACATTTTAAGCAAATTCCAGACGTAGTAGAGTCATGGTAGTTTTTAAAAAATACATTAAACATATGTGCCCATATTACCTGCACATGCAGGTAATAAGAGCACTTTGGTGATGACGTCAACGTTTGAATATTGCAGACAGGGGGGTGGGTGATAATTGTTTTCCTTCACAATAAAAGTTAGAGCAGTAGTTATCGATTCATATAAACAAAGATTAGACTGTGTGTCATTTTGTAATTTTATGCAAATTAGGCAAATGAGCTTAGGGGGCCCATATTACGCATGTACCCATGATTTATTTTTTTTTTTTTTTTGTAATAATATCGTTGGTTGAGAAGAGAAGGTCGTTAACGTAATTTTTTGCCATTTTTTATTTCCTCAGAGTGAGAAGGGCATTAAGTAATTTCTCGTTCTAAAATTGGAATTGGTCATTATTTAATTTTGTTTGATATGTTGTAAAGATGTATTTTTCATTCATCAACGAACTTTTACTTCTTGTGGAGCTCCCGAAAAGGCACTAAAAATGTGTTTCAACCCCCCCCCCCCACGATTATCTCGCAAACGCAAAAACTGGTTAACGACTTCTTTTCTCAACCAACGATATATATCCTGGATCTAATTTGATCATGCTCCTATACTTTCCTACATGAGCGGATAGTGCAGCATTGATTCTCAGGCACAATAAAATCATCCTTGTTTTGATTATAGCTATATGAATAGGAACTATTAAATTTCATTCATTATTCATGAGTTTCGTGTTTATAATATAAACTTGGACACTTGGATACTTATTTAAATACAAATTGCATTTAAAGTGATGTAAATACAAAGTGCATTTGATATGTTGCTTTACAATATATGGAGTGAAAGATATTCAATAATTCAAATGTTGATTAAATCACTTTAATATACATGTTTTACCTATCGTATATTATTTGGTTCACCTATCTTGTGTAAAGATACGAGGGAAAACAAAATTGTTATATCTGTTAAATTTAATCTTGAACTTGCAATAAAAAACAAACGTGAATGTCTAATATTCATCTGTATAGAGGTATCATTCAAATTTTCATCACAAATAATCAGTAAGCCAAATGTAATATGTGAAGATGTCACATTTTTTTTGTTTTCCAAAGGAATATTAAAACAAAAAGCAAATGTGATTATGTTATTAACTGTGTTTTTGTGAGGGTATGCACGACAATTTTATATCATATTAGCCATAGTAGCTTACTCAAAATTTAAAATATTAAGATGAAAAATGTAGTACAGTTTTAATACATCCAAATAATTATAGAGCGATTTCACGTGACGTCACGTGGTGGGCAGGACAATAAGGTACCGGTGCACCAGACCGTAAAAACAATGACGTTTCACGGTTTGATGGACATGTTTCTATTGTTCTGCCCACCAACATGGATGAATGATGACGTCGCTGGGAACGCTCTATAGGAGTTGAAAATATATCTCCGCCTTGCAAAGGGATGTCAAATATCCATATTATTATAATTTATATTATTTAAAAATGGAAATAAAAGTACTTGATTAATGATATTCTACAAATTTAGGCAAATGTGAAATGTGGATAACGATGGTTGGAAATAATACACAATAGAAGAAACGGACGATATTTGCACACCCCCCCCCCCTTCATTGAATGAAATATGATTTTACTTTATTGGCATACATTTTTTTAAAAACTCTATTGACATTACATTTTTTAAAACTCTATTGACATACATTAATGACAAATCGTCTGTTGGGAGCCATAAGGGCGTTATTCCATCTTATAGATGTTCCGTTGAGAGCCATAAGGGCGCTATTACTGTACAAAGTCAATGGTTATAGCGCCCTTATGGCTCCAAACGGAACATCCTTGATCTGCAATAGCGCCCTTCTGGCTCCAAGCCGACGAAATATCAAATAACAATGATGATAACTCAACTATGAACATGAGAGAAGGAAAAAAAAATGAAAGAGAAAGACTTACCCGAACAGTAGTTTCCCCTGCATTATTATGACAGCTTACTGACTTTTGTTGGAGTCATATTTATTTTCAATACAGAAGCTTGATCAATGCTGAAGGCGTCAGTGTGGGATTCCCTGATTATTGCGCAATACCATATATTTATCAGTCTATGATTAACGGCTTCCAGCAATCGAAGAATGTTTTATAATTATGTTAATACGTAATAGATAAAGACAATATTGACAAGCGTTTTACAGCAACGTTTATAATACATTAAATTTTGGTGATACAAATTAATAACAAATCATTTTGGAGGGGGTAGGGGTGCGGAGAAGAGCCGCCCGTATTCTCGGAGACTGCGTCGCAACCAGATTAATTGAGATTTTTCAGCTCTGCCATCTTGTGTTTCGAAAACAATTATGAAGTGAAATGTTTCGTTGGTGTCTGAATCAGTATTATATATCACTCTTTAGACGTGATTTGTCACTTATTAATTCTGGTTATGATAAAATGATCTTACGTTGATAGTTAAATGCATGAGAATAAAACAATAGAGTGCTCATAATGGGATGTATAACAACCAAAATAACTTTATGATAATTTCCTATAATTATGATGTCCAAATGGCTTTTTTTAAAGATTTTTTTTTTTTTATATATTATTTTATTTATTTTTTTTTTTTTGCCTGGAGAACTACTCTAGATATAAATAGAGATAAGCACCCCCCCCTCACTCAGTTAAAGAGTGAATCAGAATCCCCCAAAAAAAAAACACAACAAACAAACAAACAAACAAAAAACAAAAACAAACAAAACACAAAACAAAACAAAACAAACGAACAAACAACAAACACACAAAACAAAACAACAAAAACTGCATTGTCATTAATGTTATGTCAACTTTCTGGTAATACAGTAAGTTTTTTGATAATGTTTGTAAGCAATCCGTTGAATGTTTTATTAATTAGCCTACACATTTAAGGTCGCTCTATAATTTTTTTTTCTTGAGAGATATAGCACGCTTATTGTAGTGGCATATCCTGCCTCTTGTGATACACTACATGTGTAGTAATGCTATAACCAACCACCCCCGCAATAAAAAGGGGACACAAAGGTGAAAATTGATGAATGATGATGATGGATGATGATTGATGATGATGATGATGATGATGAGATGAAGCACTGGTGTGAGCTGGACTTTCTTTGTTCGGTGGGGTGATGAAAGAAAGTTCTGTACTTAGTAACAAAAGAAATTGATTCGTGACGGTGTTACACCCGTGGATGATTATGATGTGGTGATGACGATGATGATGGTGGTGGTGTGTGATGATGATGATGATGATTATGATCGTACGCATATCATTATAGCAGGACTCCAATAAACCAGTATTAGGGACATTAAGGACGTGCCAAAGATAGAAAATATTTCTTGTGTAGACATAGAAATAACACTGCATATTAAAGTACTGATAACACCTATACTCAAAACACCTACAAGAGGAGAAGGAAGAGAGAAAAGAGGGAGGAGACAGGGGTGTCGGGGGGAGGGGGGGCGGAGGAAATTTAATGAGTTGTACGTAATTTCTTTCTTCATACCTCATGAGGATCACTAATATTCAATCAACCGATACCTAAGTGTGTTTCACCATCTTTCTTTTAAACTTTACAAACAACTGGTGATCATTTATTGTGCTAAATGTTTGTGAATTGAATAGTATAACACTCAAAAACATGCTACAATCATCGTAAAGTCATTCGCACTTTACGAACGGAGTTGATGAAACCAGCCAGCTTGAACGGTTTCGTAATCATCAATCGCGTTGGAGGACACATAGTACTTCAATACGTTCGTTCATCATCGATTGAAGGGACGAATTGTGTGATCGATGTTTACGGCTAGCCACTCACTGGTCAACATGTACGTAAGCTCAGTCACATCGATTGCAAGTCATTTAGATATCCCCCCATCGAAGAATTTATCGATTAATAACTTTCCATCACCCTACAGTTTAAAGACTAAGATGTGAATGATAATATGTAATCTCATATATGACATGAACACGTCAAAATAATTATGTTGACACCCGGTATGTGACATTATTTATAAAGACTTGCTTCACTAATTTAAGAATGTGATTTTTTTTTCTTCTATTTGAGTGTCATTCAGCAGAAATTTATAATTTCTTGCCAATCCAGGCCGGGATCAGTGATGCGGAGAGTTTCGGGCCCGGGGGGGGGGGGGGGGGGGGGTCAGAGGCGGTTTGTATTATAGGAGGGATTGTTCATTATCAATTCTACTCTATGTAACATGTAAAGTTACGTATATACCAAGTGCGGCATTAAATCTGTAATAAGACAGCCGTGCCATTACTAAGAGGCCAGACGCAACGAAGTGACGTTGGATAATACGGCTGAGAAGCGCAGAAATCTATCAGCTGGCTGCATATAAAATTAGCTTCACAAAAATCTGCTAAGAAGACTTCCTGCAGCTGAGATGGATATTGTCCGTGCCGGTTCAGGCAATTCTATCTCGTACTAGTGTGGGATGAAAGAAATGATGAAACTTCTTATCATGTTGTATATTAGGAGATCTCCAGCGCTAGATGAGGAATACACAGTTTTGGGGCAAGCTTATAACATTATGTGATGAAGGTTGTAAGTCAGAATCTTTATTTCAACGATATATGACTGTTCCAAACGTTAGTTGTAATATAAGTGTGATCTGTCACCTCTGTTTGCGAAGACGCCTGTTCCACAATGGCTGTTATGATTTGGCGATTGCGTGATAGTGCGGAATATATCGATTTACCACGGAGTAAAGATTCTATGTGTGATAATTCATAAAGTGACAGAACTTTTCTTAACCATCGAAGATGAATGTACCTCTTGGGAAAAGCGATAATTCAAGCTTTTAAAAATGCTTATCATTAAGCTTAGATATAATTAGCGTATTCCAGAAAGATGATAGTGCAGTATGGCTAGTGTTTGACGAGCAAAAATTGGCCATATTGTACAGGAATTTGATCTGACTAGGATTTCGAATTGACACAAGTGACAGGACTTTTTTTTCCCCTTTGCAATAAGTTGATCCTATTTTTTTAAAAATCAGACTCTTAGCGTATTTATTCAAGTTGATCATTTCTTTGAAAAGGTAGTTACTCGCCATAATCAAGAAAAAAAAAATGAAAAAACTGTGCAAAATACAAAATGTCTATGGCAGCGTTCGCTTTGCGTAGAGTGATAGCGCCATCTTCCTCTTAAGTTTACAACTAGAATTGATATGATTACCCCCAACGTATCCGCACCTGGTAATGGTAAAATGGGGAAAGTTAAAAAAAAAAAAAGATTAAAAAAAAAAAAGTTCGAGCGTGAGTGGTAAACAAATAGCATTGTTCTTCGACATGGGGTACATACACACAGGGAGGTTCATGTAGCGTTCACATTCTAAAATCTCAAACATCTTTCATGACCTTTTAATAAACTATGTGCCATAATAATTATGATTTGTTATCCACAAACCGTTCTCACTGTTTCCTCGTTTTTAGGAGCTTACTTTCAAAAGGCGTTAAATCGTCTATGGTGAAAATTGAATCATTAATTCAAAACGATTGTTTAGACTGATATACCTATCTTTGAACAAAAGTATTAAACTAAAGTTTGGGAGCAATAATATTAATGATAACAAAATTTACCCTTTTATTTCACTTTTTCACAGACGCCCCTAAGTATTGGGCCGTTAGTACAAATATGATTGTTATATTATTTATTATTCATGTTGGTACCTGTCTTTGACTGAACAAAAGTATAAAACTAAATTTTGGGAGCAAAATAAACAAATTTACCCTTTCTTTTATATCGCTTTATTATAGACTCCTGCAAGTTTGTGTGAACATGAGTTTGTGTTTTCTCGTAAATTCAAAGAGTTGAGATAGCGCCTATTGCATGTATTGGTTGCAAACTCCTCATTGAATGTCTCCAAACGGCTGCTGTATTCATGAGTAATAGTGGGCGTTTTGTGGAGACGATTTAATTACGACTTGTAGCATTGTTCTTCATTGATAAACAAGGCCAAAGGTCTGATTTACATCTTCTTATATTCTTCTTTTCATAATGATATGCTCTGCTCGATGAAATCAGAGCGTTATTATTACCCTCTTAAAGTATAACGAGGGGCGGGAGGGGATGTTGCGCCCCGTGAACTTTGCAAGAACTTCCATTTGGGCAACAAGGTACGATAATACACCAGCGGTGGACTGTACCATATTGGAAGAAGAAGAAGAAGAAGAAGAAGCAATGGACTTAATTATATACAGTCCGGTTTCGTTCTTGAAATTGTGAACTAAAATTTGTTTCCCTCTTTTACATTGCTCAGTTGATATTTCAATTCAACAGGCGGACATAGGCCAATCTGGGGGACTTAGGGGCGCTTTTTTTTTTTTTTTTTTTTTTTTTTTTGTTTGGGGGGGGGGGTTGTCGGCTCTGGCCCAACGGCCACCCCGATGTCCTTGTTGTATTGAAATATCATATGCACACATACACAAAAAGGTATATTAGGCATGATAGGGGGAGTGGGATTGTACCACAAGACAAGAGCAAGAAATGGGAGCAAAAATAGCGCTCCTTGCATCCTTCTTTTTTGTCGGTTCATCCACTGCTCAATTTTTCCACCGCCTTTGAAAAGTTCACCTATCTTTGATGTCATAAACCCACTATTCTTTTTGTGTGAAATGGAGGTATATAGAAACATTATTCGGAGACTATACAATGTCTGTAACTACATCATGTCTGTATTCCTTTCAATATTGTTATAGTGATAAAAAATAACATTTTAATGGATTGAATAAAAAAGAAAGGAAGATGCTTTACCAAAGACCAAGTTCTTGTTTTAAGCTCAACTCCACATGCGTGGGTACTATACAATGCCTTCGAGCAAGATCAGTTCTCTTTTATAGCGGAAGCTTTGCTTGTCCCATTTTTAATGGCGGGATAGTATATCCCAAATCAATGGAACAAGGATTTAAAAGCGGGAGAAGTAACTATTTCAGAATTGTGTATAATAATTTGGGGTTCATAAATTGGTTCTCTTTTAAATGACAATTTTCTAGGTGTTTATTTATTTTTTTTACTCACTCGGTATAGTATAACAAAACAAGCCCTCTTCGCCTCTGCTTCAAAACTTTGGACGAATCGACTCCTCATGTTATAAGCGATGTAAATCGTCGAGATCTTCAAAGATAATTATATCCAAAAAAAAAATTCATTTCCATCGTATATCTCCATACGATATCGTTGTTAATATTATGTTGATCCCCATTCTTATTAAGTTAAAATGATTCTAGACAAAGATTGTTTTATTATTTAATATCTTTAATTAAATTGGAGTATATTAATTATTATGTCCAAATACATACATAAAATAAGTCATTACCATTAATACAATCATTATCATCATCATCATTATCATCATCATCATCATCATCATAATCATCATTTTGTTTCAAGCGGCAAAAATATAGATGCACAATAAACACACTTCGGTATGGATTGAGAAATTTTTAATTTATATACATATATCATTCGATGTAACTTGTCAATTCTAATATTTCTTCATAAAAATACAAAATTGTTACATACGGAAGACAAAAACAATGTACGTAATTTCAAGAGATCAGGCTGGTGCTTATTGATTTCAACCATTTTATTTTTTCTCTCTTTCTCTCAAATTCTTATTTGACGTCACGATCATGATGATTTGTTTTCATTTTGAACAGTCAATTCATTTTTTTTTTGTCATTGTCACTCCGCCGCAATCACTCGATAAATTCTCTCAGAGAATTTCAGGATTTTTTTAGCTTTCAGTATTCAAATGAATAGAATGAACATGAGATTTTCCAATCTGAAGTGGTGTAGCTGAAGTCTAGTCGAAATGGAAGTCAAGACAAAATAAATACCAAAATGATGTTTTTAAATACGGGATCAATTACATTTTGAATTAATTATAACACAGAATAAAATAAATAAATGAATAAATAACCCCGAGCAAGACAAGATATACTGACCTATAACAGATATATTTTGATGAAATTTGAGTCTTCAGAATTAACAAATCTAAGCCCTTTTATCCTGTTTTTAGCAAATAAATAAGTATTAAGAATGATAGCTCAGTTTGATTTGTCCAAGGGATCTCGATAGCTCAAAATAATTTGTTTTGTAACTTGTAACTGATAAACATTTGTAAATTTCTCTCCTAACTTTTTGTCTACCATGTCTACTAGAGACGTGAATATCGACGTTTGTCTTTTGAAATCGTTTGTTTTGTTTTGTAAGTGATCACTATTTTTGAGAGTGTATGTCATGGTGGTGTCTAGCTTGCCATGAGCATGATGAGACTGGTTTGAAACGGGATGGAGACTATTTTGAGACGAGTTAATTTGAGACAAGCCACTGAGACGTCTCAGAGGCTTTCCTCAGTATCTGCGACGTCTTATGAGTCTCCGTGATGTTTCATGAGTCGCCGAAAATCAAACATGAGATTATATCTTTGAAATTTTTCCTGTTGCGGAGATGTCTCTGGGACATTTTGAATCTTTGAGACGTCTCCGCGAAGTAAGATGCCACCTTTATGCGGCGGTCACAACTCGTCGTAGGCTACGGGGCACGTGCCAACAGCGTATAGCCTGCGTTGCATGTACAAAACACGCACAGTTCCTGCGTCAACTTCTGCGATTCCTACGTTTCTGTAGTAAGGGTATGGGAAAAACTTCCTGTACGTCGTACAGCCATTGTACCTGCAAGGTACCTCCGCTGCACGAATTTTCTACGAAATCCATCGTACGTAGTTGCACGTCGAAGGTACGGCGAGTTGTAACCGCCGCATTACATTAATAATTATATTTGTATCTCTCTGAACATTCACCAGGCCAAGAATTAATACACCTGTTCAAATTGACGAAAGACACCAGTCACGTATCAGGGTTGGTATTTAATGTCACTTTTCAAACTTTAGATACACCTCTCCCCTGAATATCTGACATTACTCAAAATGTATAATCATCTTTTCAAACTTGAAATAATGATATGATAAATGGCAAAGAAGGTTGAGATAGACCCTGTGTCGATCATAATTCTTCAATAATGATGATACGTCGAATATAAGAGATATTGCCTGAAGCGCCAAAATAAATCGAAAAAAAAAAATATTTTAATGTTTGAAAATCTAATGGTGGATTTTTTTATTTTTTATTTTTTTGTTAATCCGTGGACTTTATACATTGATTTAAAAAAAGCAACATAATAACGTGTTTCATCAATATCATTCGAGGGTTTATTCATAAAACAATAAGCCGATTGTACTTTTAGATATTCAAAATGAAAATCATTTAAAACTTATAGCCTATTTAACATTAGGCCTATCTCAGCCGTAGAGCATAAAAATGTGAACTTTTCAGGCAGCGCCCAAAATGTTTGTGCGTCTGTTCTATTTCTGTTTTTTCTCTCTTTTGAATGAGATAGAATAGATACAAGCGTTTCATCCCCTCTGTTTTTTTTTTTCCTCGCTTGATTCAATTCCATTTCCCCCGGCATTTAAATGAAACCTATTCGAATTACATAATAAAGAGTGTAAACAAACAGGCAAGGTGACACTCAATCAATTACAAGTCAAATAACAGTAGATCTATTTCATCGTGGCAGACAAAAACCTCCCACAATAGTATGCCCGAGACATGTATATTTTATTTTATTCTGTTATTCAATTATTAGGAACATAGTCCAGGGGCGGACCCAGGAATTGGAAATAAATGGGTAGGGCAATTTTTGGGGGAAATAGAGGGGAAACAGCCGAGTTAACATGTACAGTCAATGAATGTTTTTCAAAAAGGGGGGGGGGTGAACGCGGTTGCCCCCCCCCCTGGATCCGCCACTGTATAGTATATCAATAGTATTTGTTAAGAAGAAAAAGGAAAACACCCATTTAGTTTATTTAAAATTATTAGTATTGTAAAGGGAAATCAAACAGAAAATGAGTTTGTTTAAAAGTATTCGTATCATAAAGGCAAATCAAACAGAAAATGATTTATAGTCAAAAATATATTCAAGAAGATGAATACCAATACGATAAAATTCAGAGAATCCAATTCATAATGTAGGTTCTTAATTTGAGTTTCGTGTGCAGTTGAGACATGTCTTATCATAGACCATATAAAACTGTTTTCAAACAAAATGTCATGTGATTTCATGAACTATCTGCACACGGCATCGTGGTAATACGACCGTTGAATTGTTGAGAAAGTTCAAAGTCAATTCATATTGCACTTATCTTTTGAAGACCATAATATTTACAATGGAAAACAGGTAACATAAAACCCAACATGCAAAACATGAAAGTAAATACCTCTTTTGTTGGAACTCAATTCCTTATTTATGAAAACCGAATAGTATTCTATAGTCATGATAGTGATAAATTCAAAACCTTATGAAAGGGAGAGAGAGAAAAAGAAGAAAATAAGAGAAAGAAAAACACTTTGATATGCAATTTTCTAGGGTTATATTTCCATGTTTCTCTTCCTCTCCCTCTTCCCACTCCCTCTCACTCTCACTCCCCCTTCTCATCCCTCTCACTCCCCCTTCTCATCCCTCTCTCTCCCCCTTCTCATCCCTCTCTCTCCCCCTTCTCATCACTCTCACTCCCCCTTTCTCATCCCTCCCTCTCAAACTCTTTCTCTCTCATATACCCCTGCTCTCTCCTGTCTCTTTAACATCGCATTCTTTCCCTCTATCTTGTCTTTTTTACTCTCTTACCCCCTTTCTCTCTCCATCGGTAATATCTTTATTAGCATGGTTGGAGAGAGTACTATGATATCCTTAAAAAATTCTGAACGAACAAAATGCTCATCATATCTCAATAAGAATGTTGTCCCTTTCAGTCTAATAAGAATAGAAGAATTAGTTAGTATACAAACAAATAAAGCTCCTATAAAGAAGGAAATGAAAGAGAAAGACAGAGTGAGAGAGAGAGGGGGGGGAGGGAGAGAGATAGAGAGAGAAAAGGAAAGCGGAAAAGCGAAAGTCATGAAAGTTAGACGGATGGACAACTTCAGTAACTTCTCACCTTTACAAAATCTATCTGGCATATTATACTGCTAATATATCTATATATAAAGATGATTTGCAATTCATAAGGTGTTGATTGTTCCTCAGAGTCTCAGACATAGCTATGAAGAGCTAGAAAATATCGCACTCTTCTTTCCCTTGCCTCAATTTATTTTCAACTCGAACTGATATATTCTGAAAGGTTTAGCTCCCCCATATAAATCGAGTGAGTTAATGTTGCGGCAGGTCTTTTGGGGCAGTTTTTTGGGGTCTATACTTTTGGATTTTTTGGCAGAGAGAAACGATAATTATCTTTCAAAATATACCACAATCGCATGCAAGAAAAACGTGTAAGGTCCGTGTCTGCTTACATAAATCATACGTGTTTTCATGTTTTCTTTACCATGTTTACAGACAGGCAAATTAATCATAAATCAATCGAACAGTCACTAAAATAAAAGCTACGTTTAGAGAGGTTATAAGTCACGGTACTCTCTCGATCAGTATTTAAAGACAATGTCTTATTCTTAGGTTTCTTAGAAATAGAATATAAACAATAGGGTACATGCAGGTAATATGGGCCAGCAGGTAATATGGGCCACCTGAAGCAAATCATGTCGTGACCGTCGACCGGTGATCGATGTGAGCACCATAATGTTGTTCATATATACGAACTGTATACGAAAATATATCGTCGTGAGAGCATCTGATGCCGAAATTTCTCTGAGAAAATTGCTGAAAACCAACAAGGTAGATAAAACTTACGGCATTTTTTTTACCCTGATGTAAAAATTGATATTTCACAGAATGTGATGGTGAAAGAGTGTTTGAGGGGGTAACCTCAATTGTTTTGTATATTTAGTAAGCTTATAGTTTCATTTTGATGATACTACACACAAAAAATAAGAACTAGTTTCCATGAGTAAAACCCGTTTGCTACTCTTGGAGGCGAGTGCTTTTATTCGTATATCGCGTATTTTTACTTCAGAATCTCTGTTTCTGTTAAAAGTACATACCCGCTCTTCCAGAACATGTAACGTTACTAAGGGATACTCAAGAAAAAAATTTATTGAGTATATATACTCAATCATTTTTTTTTTTAAGTATCCCTTAGTAACTTTACATGTTCAATTACGTAAAATAATTGTGCAAGTGAGTTTCTCTTCAACTTGGTACGGATTGGTGGATGATCGGGTGAAAATACTAACAATCGAGTAAAGTGAGAATTGCTGAGAAATTCTATATAGCCTGTAATTCACTAGATGAGTAAACTACGACACGTCTTCGTACGTCTCAAGTCTCGTGAATGTCTTTGAGAGTAATTTTACTGGCTATGCGGTACTTTTACATGTTGCGCCCGGTACGCCTACTCGGATCACGAGTACGGACACTGCGCACGAGGTACTGTTCTACGCGTGCGTACGTACATGTATAGCGGAACCATAGAGTTACACTTTGTGAGCGGAACGGATCCGAGAGCGGAGAGCCTGCATGCTCTTATTGTCTTTGGGTGAGTCCTATTCCTTTTTGTTTGTTTGTTTGCCTGTTTTTATAATGATATTTGGAATGTTCCGATGATATACATCGTCTGATAACACTAACAGCTAGATTACCATGCATGGATTTCCCATTACTTTGTCAGTCATGTACACAGTTTGAGTAATTTGATGCGTTGATGTGAGTAATGCAGTGTATTGGTTTGAGTGAATTGATGCACTGATGTCAGAAATACTTGGATGCACTGATGTGTATATCATCGGAACATTACAAATATCATTATAAAAACAGGCAAACAAACAAAAAGGAATAGGACTCACCTAGTGAGTAACGCTTTACATACTCAGAGAGTCAGTAAGTAAAGGTTGCACAAACTCATCACAAGCAAGTTGATGAGTTTGTGCAACCTTTACTTACTGACTTTCTGAGTATGTAAAGCGTTACTCACTAGATTAGTTTGTGCAATGTACTCAAAACAATTAGTTATGTTACTCAATCAAATGAGTTAATTAAATAAACTCATTTAGGTGTGTCACTATATTGTCAAATTAAAAATACTCGATTAGGTGCGTTTTCAAAGTAGCTTTATTGAGTGAAAGCACTCATGGATGTGTGTCACTATATTGTCAAAAATACTTGGATATTTGAGTGTGATCACTCATATATGCAAGTTCTCATTTTTTGTGTGTAGCGTGTACAGGTCAATTTGTTTTAGTGAATGGGTGCAATGTGGCATTGAATGCTTGCCTGACACAGCAACATTAGTGCAGGTGATATGGGACATCCAAAATGGCGGAAATGATTCTGGTACTTAGTATTGGGATGAGGCATCAATCTCTGTGCTACGATTTTGTGGGGGTATATTCACAGTATATAATTAATAAAAATAAATTATTGTAGGCCTATATTGACTTGTATAATGAAAATAATATTTAAATAATATTAAAAAAAAGAAATAATATACAAAATACATAACAATGAAATATATAGTCATAGGATTTACAGAAGGGTCTTATAATTTCAAATTATATCTTAAAGTTAATAATTTTCAACATTTTAAACAATTCCAGACATGGTGGAGTCATTGTAGTTTTTAAAACATACATTAAATACATGTGCCCATATTACCTGCACATGCAGGTAATATGGGCACTTTGGTAATGACGTCAACATTTGAATATTGCAGACAGGGTGGTTGGTGATAATTGTTTTTCTTCACAATAAAAGTTAGAGCAGTAGTTATTGATTCATGTAAACAAAGGTTAGACTGTGTGTCATTTCGTAATTTTATGCAAATTAGGCAAATGAGCTTAGGGGGTCCATATTACCTGCATGTACCCTACAAGAATATCTTTTTTAAAATTTGTTTTTATAAATTTCTCCATGTTTCACTCTAAATCGGTGTCTTCTTTTTTAAAAAACTTTATGTATACCATTTCATTTGAACATTGATGTATAGATATCTTTGTTTTGTAATCGATGTCATTGTTGTGGAAAATAAAATTAAAGTAACTGAACTGAATTCATCGCCTCCAACGTTAATTCTGTGGATGAAGAAAATACAAACTATTATAGCATGAGGTAACTAAATGGTGTCGTATTTTGTAAAATCATTCTAACATTTGATCATTTGATCATTCTAACATTCTTGTATACATTTGTAATCGATATGATTAATGTGGAAAACCGAATGATTGAAACCGTATAGTCTCAAACGTTGATTCTTTTGATGAAGAATATACATACTATATCATGACATAACTAAAGTGGTGTCGTCTTTTGTTAAAACTTTGTGTAAACCATTCATTCGAACATTCATGTATACATTATTTTGTAGTCGATCTAAATTATTGATGTGGAAAAATGTTAAAATGTATACATAAAGTTTTGTTAAAACTTTGTGTATACCATTCATTCGAACATTCATGTATATTTTGTAGTCGATAATTGATGTGTAAAAATGAAATAAAAAAATATTAAAACCGTCGTCTCCAATGGTAATCCTTTTGACGAAGAAAATGCATACTATTCCTATTACAGCAATACATCGCCATTGATTAATGCGATGTATATCCATTATGGCGCCATGGCTCACAAGCAGTGATTTTCAGTCTATCGTCAGTTTTGGTTTCTCTTTGAACATAAAGCTGTATTTGTTCTATGTAACAAGTCATGAGTTTAGGTTTATTCTCAGAATAAGAGAGCGTTCATGGTCACATTTAGATTTAAACATGAACATGAAACAAGTCATATTATAAAGAGAAACAAAGGTGGCATTCATATCAGTTCCAATTTCAGGTCGTAAATAATATAAACGTCTTTCAGATCTCCATTCTGAGGAAAATTTAGATGTGTATAGGCCTATTGCAAATGCAGTAAGGTTCGCCGAGAGCATGGAATAATTTAAAGACCATGCACGTATAATCACATAAAATTTTCGACCATGAACAGTGCACCGCTGATCGTACTTGTGTTCTGCTTTGTAACTGCGTTTTTAAAAAAATCACGATTCATGTTCTTGTTTGAATTTTGTTTTCGAACATGAACGCACCCTAAAACTTGCATTATTATGCAGCGTGGCACAGAATTTCATGGAAACTTAAAGCTCGTGTTTGTATGAATGCAGGCAATAATTTCACGGAGGCCTTCATGCTGAAGTAGGTAAAGCAACCCCGTCTCTAATTCCTTTGAGATTCATCAGGTCCCAATAGACTGGTTGGAGTGGGTAACATGAACTTAGTGCCATCATGAGTAGTAGTTTAAGTCACAGACCTTTTGATGGTTAGATTCTTTAAGGGGGCCCCCGTGGACAATGTGACGTCACTGTTTATTTTCCCCTTTTTGTATATAAAGTGCGTCCCAGAAAAAGAATGCCGAGAACAACAACCACAATAACACCAAAAATATGGAACAAATCGGCTAAATTCATGACACGTTCGTAGCGGCATGGATATATATCCATGGTAGCGGATAGACTTTTTCAGGCCATGATATTCTGAAATATATTATTTATGTTTATATTCGGTGTTTTCGCTTTAAATTTCGGATATAAATAAGCATCCGCTATAGCAACGCATTCATTATTTAGTAGATCACATCCTCGGCCCACTATAAGCGCTCATATTACAAGAACTAAGAGTCATTAATTTGAAGTCTAAAGGGATATTAAAGAAAGAGATATCATGCCTTGAAGCGAAAATAGATAATTATTAAAATTCTACCTCTTATACAACCCTCAGCTCAGCAGAATGCATAATATCTTTTAAAAGACATATAGACAGTGCTCGCTGAAATTGATACAATGAAATATTAGTTATTTGTGAAGATGCAAGGAAATTGAGATATCCTGCGACAAGTTTTTTAATATCCTAGAAATCGACTCCCTTTTGGGTTCATGTTATCAATTAGAGTATGTAGCCCTTTTTCTTGACCGCTTTGAAGATAATTTTCTTTATTATTATTATTATCTAAAACTTCGTCTTCTTCTACTCGAGTCCTTTCTCTCAATTTTTGTTTATTTGTGAATTAGAATTTGATTCAAACTCTGCCCATTAGATACTGAACGCAGGCGATCCCATTAGGCGAAAGGGTAGTAAGATCAGCTGGGAACAGGGGAAGGCAGAAGAGGGCATTGTAGGAGGTGATCATGGTCTCCTCCTCTCCGCATTCGCAAACTGGCCGTCCTTCAGTGTTGATGCCCCATTTGACCATTAGAGCCTCTGCAACGGCCAACTCCAGCTCGCAAGCGGGTTTAAACACAGCCAGAAAGGCAAGGTTCACGGAATCCTGGTAGGAGGGACTCTTTTGGACTGGTGTTGACACTGTGTGGTGCAGACGCAAGGCGGGTTGACCAAAGGTCTACATTGTAGCCTACGGTTGAGGGGGCTTTGGTTAAAGGGAACGATAGAATGAAGGAAACTGTGCCTAGATATTAAAGACCGTTGACGGAGTAAATACAACCTTACATCGATTGAAAAGCTAAGTAGGCGATAACATAAATACCCCCAAAATAAATTAAATTTTCAATAACAGTATTCATAAAAAGATGATCGAACCTCAACCAGGCCATCCCTCCCAAGTACTCGTAAAAGTACCCCTATTATATAATGCGCGCTGATGACGTCAAAGAAGTTTAAGGGAATGCTACTGCCAGCATGATTGGGTTTCGCCTTTAGAAAACACGTTTGTATTACTATGTCAGAACAATAGAATTCTAGCACACATGGGGTCTATTGTTCTGACATAGCAATACAAACGTGTTGTCTAAAGCCGAAACCCTATCATGCCTGGCAGCAGCATTCCTTAAACTTCTTTGACGTCATCAGCCGCATTATATAATAGGGGTACTTTTACGAGTACTTGGAGGGATGGCCTGGTTGAGGTTCGATCACCTTTTTAATGAAATTACTTTCTAAATGGAAGATAAAAATGTTTAAATTGGGAATTGTTGTATTAGGAAGAAATATTAGCTTTCGTTTTATATGTAATTTTGGTTTTCATTATTTTCTCGGTCCGGTCTGGGACTTTAAGCGCCTAATTGCAGGCATGGCATTGAAGGGTGGAGTGGGTCATTTTCTTGGGTCATTATATCTAAAACTATTGTATCATTAAGATGACCGACCATCCATATTTATAATATCATAGTTCATTAGAAATAACGAGCATTGGTTACTAACTAAAAAAGAAAAAAAAAAAGGAAAACCGAATTTTATAATATGAAATTCGATTTAATTAATTTCCCCCAGACGAAAGCACTCCGTATAAAGATACCCAGTAATTACAGTGCACCATTCAATGTGTTCCGTTTCCATTTTACAAGGTCCCAAGGATCCCCCCCCCCCAACAATCTGCGAGGTAAATAACCGAGAAATTGAATAGTAAAATCCTTGCCCACCTCACGATACCATTTTTTTTTGCCCTGTTTTCCACTTGGGAGTGTTTACCCAGTGGGCAAAGGCCCCCTCAGTCCTACCCAAGAAATTGTCATTCAAATTAGCTCCGGGTCCAGGCTTAGGTCTATTTTCTGGGGGGACAGCTTATTTTGAATGTGCTTCAAAATCGATTTTATTCATTTTTATTCTATGGAAACTTCCATCTCCCCCAAAATGTAATCTCAGCTATACACAAATCACAATGAGAGCAAACTACAGTTACCAATCATGCCAATTTTACAGACTTTTCAAATGGGCCAAAACAAAATTGGGGTGAAAATAATAATAAATGTGAGTTTATGATTGTCCTTGATTTAATTTGTCATTAAGAGTACACAAAATAAAAAAATTCCAATTTTACAACCATTGCAACTTTTGATTAAACTTTTCCCATATTACTCAAACCTAACCTAAAGAACAATCACAAGATAAAATCTCAGACGCGTTTTCTAGTAAGAGGGGGGCCATGGTCCCGGGTCATCAAAAAAGAGGGTCCCTTTAACGGAAAAGGGGCACAAAATGGGCTTAGAGGAAGTGGCCGAACATTTTTTTCTCAAAGTTGATCCCAGGAAGGTTTGGAGAAATATTTGAGGTCATCAGGACCCCTTGGTATGAAAATTTAGATTCGTACGTTGACGAAATAAAGGGTAGAGCAAAATTATATTCTTAGAGCAAAATAAAATAATTATTTCACGTTTATGACAAACAGTGTAAAATTCAAAGTGAATAGTATTCTTTTATTTTTGTATATATCAATAGAAAGATATATTGATATGTATAGCAGTCTACGGTGATATAAAAAGTATTAACCTCTGGAATCTTCATGTCAGCTTGATGCCAAAAGGTGAACATTGTTTGGTGTTCACTGGTGATGCAGAGAGATATATAGGAAGATAGGGAGATATACCGAAGGAAGATAGTCAACATCAGAAATACTTATGTCATATTTTATGTCAGTATAGAACGATAGAAAAATATCGAGTTACCATACCAACCATATTCCATTGTGAAACAGAAACAGGTGCATAGAAGGAGAGAAAGAAGATGAAAGATAAACAGAGACAGAGAAAGAGAGGGAGAGACAGAGAGAGAGACAGAGAGACAGACAGACAGACAGACATGCAGACTGTATGCAAAAAAATGGTAGAACCAGGAAAAAAATTATTTAGGTATGAAATCTTCTCAAACGATGATATTATATCAAATATCAAATAGATTTTCTTGCTTATAAATTTTATTTGTATAATTTCCTTTTGTAAAACATAAATTTCGCAAAATATTGTGCGACTAGAAGAGAATGGAAATTACACAGATACATTGTTCCGGAGCGTTGAGTCCATGGCCTTTATGTGCGGAACCTATCAAAAGCCATACAGAAAAGCATGCTCAAAAATGATCTTTCTTGATTGTAGAAAACTGATCAGATCATCTGATCATAAGATCTACAGTACCACATGAGATGAAAAAACAACTGCAGAAGAATGCCTGATTTTAATGCTTTATGGAAATATTTAACACTACCAGATAGTCATTAATATTCATACTATGAAAAAATGTTTTCCACTGGTACCATTTTATTTGATACAGACATATTTAGGCCCCATGGAACAGATGCTGGAAGAGATGGCATACAGAAAAAGAGACAATGAAGAAAGAAATATAACAAAGGGACATTTAAAACTCAATACCATATATTTTTTGTTGACACGGTCGTGATAACCCTCCTATGGCTGACTCCGTCAACAAACTTTATCCCCATTGTAATCGGAACAAAATTTATTATTTTGTCTCCTTGTAAAAACAAATATCTCGAAATATAATATTCTTCAGCTATACGAAACAAAAACATATATCTTCGTCAAACGAGCAAGGGATAACGAAAGTTCACAAGTTTCTATGACGAGGTCTGAGGGAAACAAAATTATGAAAGAGTGAAATAATATAATTCAGTAGAAACAACGGTATTCTTCATACTTTGTTCTTATTTTACGCGACATGTAGGTTACATTAGATCTCAAGATATACCTCCAAAATATGCATGAATGATTGTTAATAATATAGAAGAGAAATATCACAGAAACCAACGGATATCAATCAAAAGTAAATCTTAAAAAATTAAGGATGGGGGGGGGGGTTTGACATTATTGTTTCCTGAATACTGAAAATTTGCTATTCGATATTTTTCGTTTTTTGAGAGCAAGGCCCTCCCGTATCTTTAAATTACATGCTCGGGTTTGCCGAAGATATGCGGAGATTCCCGAATACTCGAGCCGGGCCAATCTCAAAACCACGATGACCGCCATGTTTGGTGACTTTCGTGTCCCTTTAAACTCACTCGATCTGCGTTCGGCGTAACAACTTACTTTCGATATAATTTTGGTTTTACCTAAGTATTATGGATATCACCTCGCCCCACCCCCCTTCTCTCTCTCTCTCTCTCTCTCTCTCTTTCTCTCTCTCTCTCTCTCTCTCTCTCTCCTTATTCTCTTTTTAAATTTATGTTGTATAATAACCAACCTATTATACTATACGACAACCCATCTTTGCGTGGACAATCATCATCTGTTTATTTGTTATGTTTTTGCTTCATTAATCATGTTTGCAAATAAAAAGTCCCTGCTCATCTTTATAACATCTTTATAACATAACCCTTTTTTTTAAAAGAAACAATGATGGATTATTTAAGGGTATCATTCGCTCTTCGCTAGGCGCCTCAAGTACTCTTGTCAACGGCGTTCTGACACATACGATACAACCTGTACAGACGCAAACTGTTCTTTCATTACTCTCTTGGTACAAGCTGAATATCCGAACAGATTTTAAAATTTCCCTGCTCTTTGAAATACTCTCTATTTGGTAGATTGAGATTGCCATCGAGATATAAGAACAAGATTGATGAATTAATGTTTTCATTGTCACTACAACATTCTTTTTTCAACATACTTCAATATAAAACAGATCTTCAAAGTTCAGATAAGTTTTATTCTATTCAAAGATTATTCTAAAGTAATGTTGTTGTAAAATAAAACAAATCTTCAAGTTCAACTTAGTTATAAAGACTATTCAATATTGAGTCTACTCGAGATACTCGAAAAGCAGTACGGAGGTGTACGGGCGAGACGTTGATTAAAGAGTGTCTCTTTGTGGATATACAACGTCTCTGAAGTGCTACAACAATCAAACTCGTTTTTAATATAAATGCAATTCTCCTAGTAATATCAAGACCACCTGCTAAGACTCGAAATTCAATTAACTTAAAACAATCCACATTAGTTCTTGTCCACTTCAATTAGCACACAACGCTCTTGTTGTTAGGCGATGGATAGATTACAGACTATAGGGAGTATAAACGAGACACGTTCATCTTTGTTTACGGGTCGGTGGGTGTACATGCGTCGCGACAAGTGAAACTGGTCCAAACCTCAGCCGGTAATATTGCCATTTGGTCTAAACCCACATTGATAAAACAATCCACACTTAGTTTTGTTCCACTTCCATTAGCACACAACGCTCTTGTTGTTAGGCGATGGATGATACAGACTATAGGGATATAACGAGACACGTTCATCTTTGTTTACGGTCGGTGGGTGTACATGCGTCGCGACAAGTGAAACTGGTCCAAACCTCAGCCGGTAATATTGCCATTTGGTCTAACCCACATTGACTAATGACCGTTTAGTTTCATCCCAATCTATTTCCATTTCGTCTACAACCAGTCCGTCTAATTACCTGTTGTCTAATTGCCTTTTCGTCTCTTTACCATTTTGTCTAACTCCCATTTCATCCAATGTCCACTCGGTCATTTCAATAACAAACTGGTAATAGACCAAATATTCATTTGGGGATTAGACCAAAGTGTAATTAGACAATTTGGCTATCAGACGAATTGGCAATTAGACCAAGTGAGCATTAGACCAATTATGTATTAGACCAATCGGAAATTAGACCAAAATTTTTGTTAGACCAATGGTTTAGCTCATGTGGCATTAGACAATCAGAAATTGGACCAACTACTGTTATACCAAGTAGATATAATCAGTCAAACCTTCCTACCCTACCACCTACCCCTCTTACTCCGCACTCCAGTCGTACCGTAACTTTATTGTAACCAATAGCGACTCGTCCTCCCTAAAACACTGCACCAATAGGCGTGCAGCCCAGAAGCGATGCGCGCTCTGTACGTGTAGTGTTTTCGTAAATCGCTTCCACAACCAGAACTTCGACATGATGCATCCCACGCACGCGATATCTGCTCTCTCCGCTTCATAAATGTTTGTTTTTTAACCCATTATCATTCAAAATCGCATCAAACCGGAACATCTCGACATGAAAGCTTGTCTCTAGTGCGGCTTTGACGGTGCCTCTGATTTTTATCCCGTAGCTCTCGCAATTCGCTTTTCCAACTAATTTTCTTCTCAAAAATCTATCGCGTGCTTTATTTATTCCTTCTCGTCGTTTTTTCGAAGGTGGTATTTTTCGATCGTGATCAATGTCAGGAGCTTGTCGATAAGGAAATCGACGTTGTGTTCTACAAGTTTAATAAATGGCCCGAAGGACTTGACTCGGATGTAAACTGATTATAACATTACTGACGTCCAGCAGGCTCTGAGGCGGATAATTGTTCCATTTAAATCTCTATTGCCATACATCCAGGAACGGTGATTTTCGCTACTTCTTATTTCTTTTCAATTTTGTTTTGACACATGGGTGCTTTAACGCCACATTTCCAAAAATGCCCCAGTTTGCATGATTTGATGATCGTATGCTACTTTTTGCTTGAGAGGAAAAGTACATTCTATTAACATTATTAACACGTTTTTAGCCATGGAAATGGTTTCAACCACCAACGATTTATTTCTTTATACCCTGATTGATTGTAGCAAATAATGTAGAGTGATGTTAATCCAAAGATGTGAGTGTCGTAGATGGTCATTCGAACCTACAACATTTTGATCTACAGTTTGGATAAGTGTCCACGGCACGGGCCTCTAATTTTTAAACTGACTTTGATAGCGGGGTAATCATTTAAAAGACTAAAACGAGAAAAGGAAGACGCAAAGTGGATTTTTCTTGATTATATAGAAAACTATCATAATCTCCAGATCGGCAACACCAATTTGAGATGGGGGGGGGGGAGCTGAAGAAAACCAAACGCTACCAGGTTTTATTGGTATTCACTCCTCACACTTACTGTTTCCCATTTGTGCAATTTTCATTAGTACATAATTATTCTACATGTAGAACAATTGTTATGATTATGTAGCTGGCGGGAAAGGGCATATGGGTGATTGGGGAATGGTAGGGGAGGGAGGGGGGGGGAGAACAGAGGGAAGTGGGGTGAGATGGTATATAACATGATGGGGATCGGAGAGGGTCAGGGTGCAGGGGCATTATGGGAAAGAAGGTGTGGTAGGACGGAGGGGGCGTGCAGGGCGAGGGAGAGGAGAAGGGGGGCTGTTAGAGGGGGCGTGTGAGGGCGAGGAGAGGGGAATGGATGATATTCGGAGGGGTGTGGCAGGGCGAGGGAGGAGAAGGGGGGCTGTTAAGAGGGGGCGTTTGAGGGCGAGGAAGAGGGATGGATGATATTCGGAGGGGTGTGGCAGGGCGAGGGAGAGGAGAGGGGGGCTGTTAAGGGGGGCGTGAGGGCGAAAGAGGGAATGGATGATATTCGGAGGGTGTGGCAGGGCGAGGGAGAGAGAAGGGGGGCTGTTAAGAGGGGCGTTTGAGGGCGAGGAAGAGGGGAATGGATGATATTCGGAGGGGTGTGGCAGGGCGAGGGAAGAGAGGAAGGGGGCTGTTAAGAGGGGCGTTTGAGGGCGAGGAAGAGGGGATGGATGATATTCGGAGGGGTGTGGCAGGGCGGGGAGAGGAGGGGGGGCTGTTAAGAGGGGGCGTTTGAGGCGAGGAAGAGGGGAATGGATGATATTCGGAGGGGTGTGGCAGGGCGAGGGAGAGGAGAAGGGGGGCTGTTAAGAGGGGGCGTTTGAGGGCGAGGAAGAGGGGAATGGATGATTTCGGAGGGGTGTGGCAGGGCGAGGGGAGGAGAGGGGGGGCTGTTAAGAGGGGGCGTTTGAGGCGAGGAGAGGGGAAGATGATATTGAGGTGTGGGGGCGAGGGGAGAGGAGGAGGGGGCTGTTAAGGGGGCGTTTGAGGGGGAGGAAGAGGGGAATGGTGATATTCGGGGGTGTGGCAGGGAGGGAGAGGAGGAGGGGGCTGTTAAGAGGGGGCGTTTGAGGGCGAGGAAGAGGGGAATGGATGATATTCGGAGGGGTGTGGCAGGGCGAGGGGAGAGGAGGAGGGGGCTGTTAAGAGGGGGCGTTGAGGGCGAGGAAGAGGGAATGGATGATATTCGGAGGGGTGTGGCGGGCGAGGGAGAGGGGGGGGCTGTTAAGAGGGGGCGTTTGAGGGCGAGGAGAGGGAATGGATGATATTCGGAGGGGTGGGCAGGGAGAGGGAGAAGGGGGGCTGTTAAGAGGGGGTGTT
>CALNVZ010003432.1:6601467-6613548 GCA_940671915.1 Paracentrotus lividus | reverse complement strand
GAGGGCGAGGAAGAGGGGAATGGATGATATTCGGAGGGGTGTGGCAGGGAGAGGGAGAGGGAGAGGGGAGAGTATTCGAGGAGATGCATGGTCAAAGGTGGATGAAGAGGTGATTATGCAAGACCTCCATTTCACTCACAGATGACTTTAGCATGTTTAGAATATTACATTGCACTACCATATCGTATGAAATAGTTTGTCAACTTTATGTAACCTTTGTTTTGCCCGAAGTAACTTTTATAAAAAACTGACAGACATCGCTTGGAAAAATACGTAACCGAAAAAAGGGGGTAGGCCTATTCATACACATTATAATTGCATTGTTTAGACGTTCGATTATGTACTTTAATGATTATTTCTTGAAAAAATGGCTAATGAATTGATGCTTTCACTTATACATATCTAGTATCATTGTCTATATTCAATATGGCCTATACAAGACAGTATTGTTAACATGGTTATCGCAAAAACAATACACGGCTGTCGATAAGTCGTATAAAAGTCTCTAGTGCGTGACATGTTTCTAAGCAACGGTTGCACCGGGTTATTGGGGTTAAAACATGTTATGAGATGAAAACAAAAACCCTAAAAATTGTTTTCCAAATGTTGGAGAAGACAGAGTGGAAAAAGATCGTCTGTCATGCGAACCCAAGGTCAATGAAGAATAGAAAAGAAAACCTCACACAAAATAGAATCATAAACTAGAATCTTAATTTATATTGCAAAAAGCGAAGTTAAAGGGGACCAATACCCAAGAAAATAATCATTTTTATAAGAAAGAGCACAATCAGAGGAGCAATTTTAAAAAAGTTTCATCAAAATCGGTTATAAAATAAGAAAGTTATGGAAGTTTGAAAAGTCTCGTTTTACCTTCTATGGGGATCCTCAAACTGGCAACATCGGCTCCAAAATGGCTGATTTTATGGACAACTTTCCATTGGTTTTCAGATTTTCCCCATTTTCTTTCAAAATATGTCTTACCTCCTTCTGAGCTCAACATAATTATGTTGTGTGAAATGTATTTTCCCATGACACATTTTGAGCTCAGAAGTAAATAAGACATATTTGGAAAGAAAACGGGAAAAATCTGAAAATTTGTGTACAAAACCAATGGAGAGTTGTCCATAAAATCAGCCATTTTGAAGCTGATGTTGCCAATTTAAGGATCCCCATAGAAGGTAAAGCGAGACTTTTCAAACTTCCATAACTCTCTTATTTTATAACCGATTTTCATAAAACTTTTTATAAATTGTTCCTCTCATTATACTCTTTCCTATGAAAGTGATTATTTCCTTTGATATTGGTTTCCTTTAATGCTAATTGTATCATACTCCAATTATATGAGTTATTCATATCGATTTGCATCAGATTTCGAAATACATGAAAGAGGGAGGGATGTGTGAAGATGCCAATAGGATATTGATCCATAAAATTAACATTCATGTACAGAGTTTGATTTATCAATGATTAAAAAATAGATAACTCAAACATTGGGATGAGTGCGCCTTTTTACAAATAATTTGAGTAACAATAATTTCATATTGTTTGGATGATGCCTTAGGTACAGTGTTCTTCTTCGTTTCTTCGTCATGTAACTTTCCCAAGTCTTTCCTTTTTTGCGCTCGTTTACAGCGTATAGTTTACTCTGAATTCGTTTTATATGGAAACTGTGCTAAGCCTCTCTTTACCGGGTAGCGGGTAACATACCTGGGAAGTATACTTCCATTTCTCTCACATTTCTCTCTCTCTCTTCTCTTTCTCTCCTTCTCTCTGTCTCTCTCTCTCTCTCTCTCTGTCTCTCTGTAGTTACCTCTTTGTTTTATTATCTTTCTTTCTCCCTGTCTTTTCATATTTCCTTTTATCTCTGTCCCGCTTTGCCTCTCCCTGTCTTTTCCCGATCCACCCCCTTCTCTATCAGGCTCTCTCGCAGACTCTCTCCCTCTCTCTCTCCCTCTCTCTCTCTCTCTCTCTCTCTCTCTCTCTCTCTCTCTCTCTCTCTCTTAATATTATATATATATATCTCTCTTTTATATCTTCTAGGTCTATACCTTTCTCTCTCCTTCCTTCTCTTGTTCTACTACCCCATCTCTATATCTTAACGCTCATTTTTGTGTGTGTGTGTCTCTCTGTCTGTGTCTGTGTCTGTGTCTGTCTCTGTCTCTCTGTCTCTCTCTCTCTCTGGGTCTTTTATGTTATCGTGTTATTGTATCTTTCTTTCTTGTCCATCACTATCACCATCTTTTTCTCTCTCTTCTCCCCCCCCCTCTCTCTCTTTCTCTTCTCACTCTCACCTCTCCACCTTTCTGTCCACTTGTTAAAATAGGAAATAAGATCAGACACAAGCTGCTTTTATGCTTGTTTGTTTCAGGAGCAAGGTTTTTCCATTTCCGGAAATTGTAAGCTGGAAAGATCTAATGTCGCTAAAAAAAAAACATCTTACAAGATGTTAGCTCAAAATATACCGCAATTTAGACGTTGATCTATATATGCCATTTCGAATAAACCGAGAAGTGCTTTTGTTAGAAACAATACAAGCATTGATCACCACCCTGGCCCGAACAGCGTGTATATAAAAAAAAAACCCAACAACAACGTTTTGGCCATTTTCGTAAAGTGCGGTTCGAACGAAAAGGGCCAAAACGGCCCAGTGTTTTCACACCCCGTACGGACTCTGGAGTGATATGGGTTTTAACTAAAGCATGACAAGAGAATATTAAAGTTGTTGGGCAATATTATTACAATTGATTACTGTCGATGAGAAGGTATGGGGATCGAATCCCTTTTTCTTTTCCTGACGTCATGTTGCATGCATTAGTCTACTTCTTCACCCGACCCAGGTGAGGTAACTTAATATTATAAGACTTGGGGGAAATAAACGGAGCACCATCGTGTGACTTACGTGTGTGTGTGTATGTGTGTGTGTGTGTGTGGGGGGGGGTACACACCACTGGCGAAACTAGGGCAAGTGGGGGGGGGGGCAACAAGCGTGCGCCCTGTATATTTGAAACCACTTAATCACTGTGCATGTATAGGCCTAATTACTAAAGTTTTGGCTGTGCCCCCTATTTTCTATTTTTTTTAAGGCTATTGTTTTAGGTGCTATTTTTTTTTTAAATCTGCATATTATTATCTATTTCCATTGAGTTTATTTGTAGTCGAAATCAGACAGCCATTCAAGTGGAAACATATTTATTCATTGTCTAATCATGAGCTAAAAATCCACAAAATTGAATTCTCTCTTTCGAGCAATTAAGATATTTTATTTTAAATAATAGATTCTCAATTTCAATTTACATTTGAACGGGTCATAATTATACAGGCTGTTATTATGTTATGACAGGAGTTTTCTTATTGATATTTTATAGCTGTATAGCCTATCCATAAGTTTATGAATTAAAAGTATTTCATCAATCGAGATGAATTAAATCAAGGAGTTTTTTTTTTTAAGAACTCCATGATTTAACCGAGGCGGAAATACGTAAACCATCTCCTGAGAAGAATTCTGTTTCTGTGGTAGTCCGTTTAACGAATCAAGAAAAGGTCAACTATTTCGACCCTTTTTTGGTCTGACAATTACACTATGTCTAGTCGATAAACAGAACTCTAAATTGTTGGTAATTGGAGTCAATCGATTATTGGAGAAAGAAAGACGTAGGGGAAACGGAATAACGCCGAAAGCGCTAATCGTTTCTTGACGTGATAATATTTTGGCGGCTTTCGTGTCTGAAAAGAGAAGTGTACTCTCTTTCCGTTTTGTATCTGTTCTGTGTTCTTTCCTTAGGAGGTAGTATATCTTTTTTTAATGGAGGGGAAATTAAGAGGAAAGTAAGTCAGAGAAGACAACAAGGTTGTCATGGTTGTCAGGAAAGTTAGGAAAATGTAAAACAAGAAAGACGTCGACTCAGGAAAAAAAGGTTGATTCGTGTAAACTAGAGACGACATGCGAAATAGAGAAAACCCATGAGATTTTTACATTGCAGAGCAAAACACGAACGAGCAACAAACACATTTAGAGTCATCATTTTATTTTATTTGAAAATAGACGCATGGTGATCTGAAACATTGAAAATTAATTCATTGATGTATAAAGCATAAAGCCGAGAAGCAAAAATATTAAACGAGGCCCCTAAACTTATTTGAAAAGAACCATGAGGTTTTGAGGGAAAGAGGCTGCAGGATGGGATCATAGGGAGCACCTGTGGAGGAAAAAAAAAAGTTAAAGTCGGTTCAATTCAAATTTAAAACTTTGTTTTCCCCAGAAACATACAAACAGTTTTCAAGGTAAACCTATTTATATTTTCTCGGACTTGTTCGTCCATTAAAGCTGAAAACTGACAGTTTAGGATTCAGTTATTCCGCTCATGTATTCCTGTGGTCTATCAGCGGGTTATGTGGGGGTTGGGGTTTTCACAAGAAGAGTGAATCGATTAAAAAGATATACAATCGATGAAAGTCCGTCTCTTGAAGTGCAACGGTGTCAGTTCGTGTGTTTTAGTAGAATCATGGATCGCATGGCCCGTATGCTAAACTGAAGACTGAGTTTCTGTTGAGTTGAAGTTTGTGCGTGCTATTGTGCGATCTCTTTGTCTGGTGTATCAGACTATAGGAGCGCACAATAGCACCGCACAAACTGCAACTCAATGCAAACTCAGTCTTCGGTTTAGAATACTTGCATGTTTGTCCTTTAAGCTCTAAACTGATGAGTACTACATGAATATTATCCTCCGTCTTATGGTTGTTAATAGTATTCTGGGTGTATTGAGGTCAATGACGTCTAGAGCGAGCACGGAGGCCTTATCAGGTAGACGACAGGTGTGTCTGACGAGACACTGCAGAACAAAAGATTGTTCATCGTGTCTGGGATAAGATTGATTATATCATTCGACCTTTAAAGATCATTAAGGATCCTATCCGAACATAAAACAATTCTACAATTAGTATGATAATTGTTAATGAGATAAAACGACATGCAGTATATTATCGTGTTGCATTTTAAAAATATCTTAATTTCATTAAATATTGTTTCTTCGTACATTTTTTATGCTATGTAGGCATACTACTTATAATGTTGTTCGAACAAAATATTAATGTATTTCATTTGAATTTTATGAATAATATATACAATTACAAAAAATGAAAAATTAATCAAGAATAAACAATCATTTATTTTTTAGTATATTCATGCGGGAAAAAAAATCAGATTGTCACAGTGGTTTTAAAAGATTTATTCAGTGAAAGTTTGACGCCATCCGATAATAGATATAAGTAGTTTTAATGTTAAAAGTTCTATTATAAGTACCATGATTATGTCACACACAAATTGGCCGAACCCCTCCAGATGAAATACCCATGTTAATAGAGAAAGAGGGAGGGAGGGAGGGGGAGAGAGAGAGAGAGAGAGAGAGAGAGAGACAGAGAGATGGAGAGAGAGAGAGAGAGAGAGAGAGAGAGAGAGAGAGAGAGAGAGAGAGAGAGAGAGAGAGAGAGAGAGAGAGAGAGAGAGAGAGAGAGAGAAAAGGAGATTTTGTTTATGGTGATTTTACCTTTATACCTTCAAGCTTGTAATACATCGGATGACAGGAGATTGAGCATCGAATAGATTTGAAGGATGAGAGAACATCAGGGATTATAGATGTCTTATCTGCGAGGACAATCAGAGTGTCAAAACAATGCTCATAGCATTTCTAGAAGCCGTCCAACCTTTATACCGTTATCTCATGCTGATGTTAAAACATTAATGTGCTGCGCTTGACACATGTGATATAAATGGTATACCAATACATTATTTAACTAAATATTTTTTTATTTTTGTCAGGCAATTAGTCATGTTTTGACTATTCCCATGAAATTTTATGGAGTTATTGTCACTTTTCGTCTTTTTATAGGGATTATAGATGTCTTATCTGCGAGGACAATCAGAGTGTCATAACTATGCTCATAGCGTTACTATAGGAGCCGTCCAACCTTTATACCTTTATCTCATGCTGATGTTAAAGCATTAATGTGCTGCGCTTGACACATGTGATATAAATGGTATACGAATACATTATTTAACTAAATATTTATTTAAATTTTTGTCTGGGAATTATTCATGTTTTGAATACTATCATCAAATGTCATGAAGTGTTTTCACCTGTCGTCCTTTTCCTTCAAACTAGGTTTTCAAAGGGCACGCGAACATTTTGCGAATTGCAATTTTGGAAAGTTGTTTATCATTTCTTTTTTATCATAATTACTTATTTACTCAAAAATATTGAAATTTGCAGTATATTTTTTAAAAGATAAAACAATGCTATGGCAGTTTGCTGATCCATTTTTTAAAATTTTTATTATTGTTTTTTTTTTTTTTTTTTTTTTTTTTTTTTGGGGGGGGGTATATATACAAACAAATATTATCATCATCATCATCATCATTATATTATTATTATTATTATTATTATTATAGCTAAATGGATATTCTTAAAATAAATGAAATAACTATGGGTAATTGTAACTGTCACAGTGTGCCATCTGTATTGCTATTGGGAATGCAATATTTTTAGGTTGAATAATTAGTTTCTGAAAATAATTCACCATCCGTGCGTAACCATATAATTTTACAGACAATTTTCTTGGTCCAATGATTTCAAACACAGCGGTAAACTCGAACAGGCCACGAGGAATACAAGAATATATGGACGCTCGAATTAAAATGACTCCCTTTTGACATATAAACATGTCAGAGACGGATTCGCTTTGTGGTCAAAATGATGACACGGTTTAATAATGGCGGCGTATATCTTTTGGTGTTTATCCTGCTCTGTTGGACAAGGATGCGTCACGTGACTATTGACACGAGCAGACACCAGCGGGATACCTCCAAAACAATTCAGATGAACTTTTCTTTAGGTCTACTGTCTTTATGCTTATATCATCTGATTCCATATGGTTAAGATGTAAGATAGAATTGTACTATCGTCACACTGAAATTGTCACGTGCGTATCACCTCTGTCGCCCGTTACGCTCTATGAAAATTGCAGTTGCGGTCGGCGTTTGTTATGTCTTACAAGAAGATTGCACTTTAATAATAGTAAGAAGGGCGTAAACCGTGTGTCAAAACTATCTCATGTCCTTTCAAAATGATTTAATGACCTTTCAGCTGTAAGAAATTAAAAGATATTGTGATAGATATACAGATGAAACAGCTGTCTCTTTTAGCCGCCCCTCTGCGCGACCATGGACTGCGCGTAATTGAAGCAGCTTCCATCGTATCTCCATGCGTGACATGCGCCTGAAGTTAAGGGTGGTGTCACACTGTCCCGAAGTTGAGCCAAGATGGACGCACAAAATATGAAATATTAGAGTTCGCGCGAAGCCAGCCCCGAACTTGGTCAACAGCCAAACTATAGCCAAAACGAGAACGATGTCTATTATAGTACACGATGGCACTCGAACAGCACACGAAGGGTTCACGAATGGCCCGATGCTTTCGTGATCAGCGCAAAAATTGAAATTTTCCATGATCGTGTGTCCATCCTTGCTCAACTTCGGGACAGTGTGACGCGGGCTTTAGATTCATGCACGGCATAACGGGAGGTGACAAGGACTGTTGGAAGGCACACACGTAAACATCAATATGTTGTGATCTATTTCTTCTTCAGAGAGAGAGAATCATCCATGTGACATGACTTGAAGCCTGGAGATATAGAAGGGTTATAGGGAAATGATGATCGATCGGATCAGATCAGTTCAGCGAAATATGTTTAGACTGTTTCCAATTTGCATACAAATTGAAGCACTTGATCAGATAGGGAAAAAAAATATTTTATGGATTGTACATTATATGTAAAAGGCCTAGTTGTGACTTTTCATACAGTATTCCCTTTACAAGTCCAAATAGTAGATCAGCCTGTAACCAATAAAGCAGTTTTGAAATAAAAACAGCGACCAATTCAGCGGCGGATCAAGGATTTGAAAATGGGGGGGGGGGGTGCGCAACTCGAAAATTTGAAGAAATAGTAGGCACTGCCGAAATGTTCATATTTTAACATTTCAACATGAACAGTCAATGAATGGGTGGTTTAAAAAAAAAATATATATATATATATATAGGGTAGATGTAGGGAATACCGGACAGTAGGGAATATCGGACGGTCACCACATGTCCAGCCCTAGCTGCCAACATAAGATCAACTTAGTTGAAATACCGGCATCTATTGGTCAGGTGGTCTGTCTGGGAAGGTTGAATGCTGTATTCGACAACAACAAGTGAGAAATCTCCGAGAAAACTACCACAATCTGTCAAGGTAGGAAAATTTGCAGCCTGTAAAATGGCCTGATGTAAAAATTGACATTTTAGAGAATGTGATGGTATAAAAATAGAATTGGGGCATGACCTCTATTTCATGCATTTTGGACATGTGTGGAGGGTGGGCCAAACGTGTATGGAGTTTTTGCACTGTACAAAGCCTGTGTATTGGGGTGGCAGTGTGTTGAAAAGTGCTAGTCAGTCATTTTTTTGTGTAGGGAATACCGGACACCACATTGACGGTTGTTTGTTTTACTTCCGGGTTGAGTTGCTAAGCATGTAGATCAAATACTAAGTAGTCAGTTGCATATATAATGTATTATATTTATTTATTAAATTGTTTGACAATTTTGAAATGTCTATTTTTCTATATTATTATTGTGATATGTCATGATCTACATGAGATATAAAGTTATTCTGAGTGTTTTGAAATTTTGTAGTAAAATGCATATGATCTTCTAAAAATGAATAATGTTATAAAAAAAATCAATGCAAACATGTTAAGTTGATGGTTTACATTCAAATCAGTGCTTCCAGACAGATCTTTATACAAAAAAAAGGGTAAAAACATACTGTCCGGTATTTCCTACACTATAGGGAATGCCGGACAATTTACGATGACGTCATTATTTGCATATAACTGCCTCAAGAAATATTTGATTACCTCAATTTTTTTGGAAAATAAAGTTGAATGATGTACCTAAGCAATGAGAATCTTTTTCTTTTGTGATTTTATTGTTTTCATGTGCTAATTAAGCAAATGAGCTTAAGTGGCCGGTATTCCCTACATCTACCCTATATATATATATATATATATAATAATAAAATAAAGTGGGTGGTGGGGGTTCACGCCTGTTGCGCCTTCCCCAACCTGGATTCCCCATTGCAATAATTCAATCCAACCGATTTAATGCTGATTGTAAAATTGTACAAGCTAGTAAGTCCACCGTATAAATAAAGCACTTTAAACCTGGTGTATAGTTTTGGGAACAAAAAAGGAATTGGCACAAAACCGATTAAATGTGGTTAAATGTTGTCCACATTGCACTAAAAGATATGTGTGAGAGATCTTGTGACATTCCTTTCATTATTTCCGATGAAATTCATTGAAATTGTTTGAATAAGGCGTAATTAACTGCCGTTTAGACCTCTGCTGACAGATTCGCACGCCGGAGGTTACGGCGTGAATTAGTGCGAACGATCTTTGTGTAACACCCACACAAGAGAATCCCCATTGGTTTTCCATGTGAGCGCTAACCCCGATTTATCTTTTTTATCCTTATATTATGAAATAAAGACACTAAAACGAGATTTCAAGTACTATAATTTGCTTTGTTATAGTTCTTGGGTTCAATCTTTCATAATTTATCTTAATGTGAATCAAAATTAATTTTTCTTTCTCCCGAAACTATACACCACCTTTAACAGTCATGTTCTTCTTCTCCATGGATCTCAAATCTTATGACGTCATAGCAGAGAAATCATCGACAGTCAATTAATGTAAGTGATGTTTAGGTTTCTTGTGTCGTATTGATAGCATTAAACCAAATAAAGTGCCCTGCAGAATTCACACGTCTAGGTAATGAAAAGAGAAAAACTTTGAATGAACAAGTCGTATAAAATGTAATTGCGAAGTAAACGACGTGTGAGTTGGCGGATTGCGTCAATGGGGATGTTTAAAATCGCATTAAAAATGGTTTGTGAGTGAAATAACTTCAATATGAGATCCAAAAAGGGATATAATACTGTCAACGATAAGTAAAACATGAACAGCGAAACAGACATGCGAAAACGTTTCGGAGAGAAAGAGCGAGCAATGAGGATAATTGGTGTGAGTTAAGAATATGGGAGATGAGTTCTTGGGTCATTTAGTAAAAAGAAAGAAAAAAAAAAAAGGAAAATAAAGTATTAGGCCTATTGCAGTGTTCGATCCAAGTAGGGGCGCAATGGACGCGCGCCCCTAATTTTTTATTTATTATTTTTTTTTTTAAGAGTCACACATAAAGCATCAAGAGTTAAGAAAAAAAAATCTTCTTCACCCTCTATTTTCAAATTTGCTGTATGAGCCCCTTAATTTGCAAATCTTAGATCCACCGCTTTGCAATTAATATTTAATATTAGATATTAAAGTAGAATAAACAGAATGATATTTGAACGGATAACTTAAGTAATTTGCTTTAGATGGAGATTGGAGGAGTAAAATTGATGACAAATGCAGAGATAGATCTAGTTCAGGAACAACATGAATGATAAATGTACCGATACAGCATCGAGACAAATGAAGATATATTGATGGGGCGCGGGGTAGGGGAGGGGGTGGGGGAGGAGTAGGGATAGAGAGACAACCAACAAATCTGTGGTGAGCTCTGGTCGCGAGAATGTGCCGTTAAATGTCTTTAAATGTTAATCATCCTCCAAACATTACGACGCAGAGAGAGATCATTTTATGTTTTCCTCTTCTATTATCATTTAGACCGACGAGAGGATCAATCTGGACACCCAAGTTACAACATAACAAGCCAGAAATATGCTTTTACTACTAGCTAATTTTCATTGCTATGTTACTCATGTTACTAATAATTACTAATAACTACTTAAATTAACAAAAAAGCATAATGCGTTTGAATTTTTACAATTTTTGTCTGCTAGCAACTAATAATACAGTTATTTGGGGAGATATTCCTTACGTTGTATGCATTGTACCATCATGCATGGCCACTGCCTCCATATCACCAAGAGTTTGGAGCACAAATTAAGAACCCTATTTTACACAATTAAGACTAAGTAAAAAGGAATTTCATCATAACATCTAATGGTAATATACTGAATTATAAAGATATTGAACATGCCTTAGCCTCTCCACATTGAATATGCAGGTCCAAAATGTTCGCTGGCGACTCTGTCGTTTTATTTTCCTCATGGATTTCCTGTCAGTTCGTGAACAGTGAAAAGAGAATATTCATTTCCTCATTTCAATTATTATTCTGTCATAACTCAGAAAATGATGATTAAATGCATGGTTTCCGCAAAACAGCCAAACCCTCAATCCGTTCAGTTGTCCCACCCAACCTCCGGGATCTCCAAACAAGGATCTTTCCAGTCTTGAAAGACGTATTATATTAATCTGAATTCAACACGTTCATTTAGAGACATCGTCCTAATTTTTAAAGCTTATGGGGTATTGTGTCTTAAGTGGTTGCTGCGTTCCAAAGGGGAAAAAAAAAAAACGTTTTTTTTTTCTCTTTTTTTCTTTGCATATATGTCAATGTTATTCATGAAAACCAGCCCGTAACTAGGGGGGTTCCGGGGTTCGAACGAACCCCGCTGACGAGCCAAAGGTCGCACTTGACCCCCCCCCCCAAAACCGAAAAAAAAACAATAAAAAAACAAACAAAAACAAAACCAAAAAAAAAAAAAAAAAAAAAAAAAAAAAAAAAAAAAGAAAAGAAAAAAGGAAGATCATGTAAAGACGACCTAGCCTACCCTTGGATGGCCGAAGCCAGAAAATGTTTGACACCTCCCCCCCCCGTCATCGGAACGGCAGCGTAACGTGAAAAAATATGTGATGTACCTTTTTGCTCGCCCGGCGTAACGTGAAAAAATTTCGATACCTTTGTCCACTTTTGCAGATTTCAACCTCCCGCTAAAAAATCCTAGTTACGGCCTAAATCTATATATTATGTCTATTAGGTCAGTTAAATTGCAAGGCTGTTTGTCTTTCTTGCTGTCCCCCATACTTAATTCAATCGTATTGGTTGGTTGGTTTGGTTTTTTTTTTTTTTTTTTTTTGTGA
>CALNVZ010003432.1:6579298-6598525 GCA_940671915.1 Paracentrotus lividus | reverse complement strand
TTACGAAAATTGGCAATACGTTAATATTCACATTTTCAAGCCTAAGTGACTGTTAATGAAATATCGTACATGCTATGAATAGTAAAGTGGCTTCAGATTAGAGGCGTACTGGGTGTGTGGGCAGTCCCCCCACTCCCCGATGGCGTTAAAGGGGCCCGAACAGAATGAAAAAACAAAACATTAACAACAAACAAACAGAACAGAAGGCGTTTCAAAGAAGGAAGACCGTTGTTCCAAAGGCCCATAAGGGGGAGAGTGTCGACTAGTATTATTGATTACTCTTAAACGTGTTGTGTTGCTAAATAATATTCCAGGTAGGACTATGTGGAATTGAAATCGTTGAATTCATTATGAGCAGCTGGCGTAATAGGTCAAACGTGGCCAGAATTAAACATGCGGTCGTTTCTTATTCTATCAATTCTAAGTGGTCCACTTTAAATCTTTTTGCTTTGATTTATGTCATTCGTATAGCAGTCATTGCGAGAGTGAAGCAGGGGATCTCCAGTGGCAGTTTATGATCGATGTTTGAATGGACGGGGGTGTGCTGAGGTGGGCGTCAACTGTATCGAAGTTGAGCAAAGAGGGACAGTTGTGCAAAAAATGTGAAAGGATGTGATGTTAGGGTTCGCGCAATTAGCCCGAAACTTGGTCCAACATCAAAACCGATGCATACAGAAGGTTACCGGAGGTCACTTCGATCAACACACGAAGGGTACACAAATGTCCGATGGCTTTCGTGATCAGAGGCAAGTTCGAAATTTCCAGTGTCGTATGTATCCTTGCTCACTTCGGAACAGTGTGACGCGTGGCTTTGAGTTTAAAGACTGATCGTAAGATCACGTCGAGATGCTGACGCACACTTGTTATACATGTGAGGCACTGTAGCAAGTCGTCATTGCTGCATAGGTACCAGTATAGATTCCATTCGCGATTCGTCGGACGGTCAAGGGTTCGTGTTATGGACCATGCCGAGGTGAATCCAGCGAGTTCGGATGTCAAGCTGATTTGGTGGGTCACAGAATGGGGATTCCCGCCTGAGCAAGGTTGGTTGTTGACTCCATCGTGTCTTGGGTGCCCGGATTCGACTGTCGAACTTGCTAATGTGACCCTGGAGGTGAACGTAGACTCTCGTTCAAGGATACGCAGAAGCGATTGATTGGTACAGACGCTGGACAACCTGGCGAACCAGATGACAGCGATAGATAAGTGAAGGCACCTGTGTGGTGCGCCATGTTCGCGTCGAGATCAGGATACAAGTGTAAGCGGCAACAACATTTCCGAAACTAGAACGCTAGGAAAAGCAGGTCTTTTGTTGTTCTGATCTTCCTTTCGAGCCGTAGCTGTTGGTTGAGCGGGCCATTGTGGTCCCAAGCCGCTTGGTTGGGAGCCATAGTTCCACCAAAATGCTGAGTATAGGAGCGGCGCATGAGTGAAGGGAAGGGACGTACTGGAAGGATCATGGTGCTCCTGGCTGTAGCATTCTGCGATAGTGACCAATGTTTTATAGGGTAGCTCTCGATGCAGTATAACCAGTTTGTGCTACTACCTGATAGGTGACAAGCTTTACAAACACGGCGTACGGATCGCGAGTTAGGAAGGCTGATTCACTATAATATGGCTATCACATCGCTGTGGACATCGTGATCGTGGTCGCAATGGATGAACAGGACACGATGCGATCAATTGGCGATGATAGTCAGGATAAACGCGAGCAGTACACGACATGACTTAACAGTAGTCAACGATGTGCACATAAAAACTACTGCCCATAAGTTCGTTCATTGCTTGGGTGATACCAAACGGGATGTTAGTACGGCATTAAAACATCCGACAATGCTGATTCGGCCAGGAAGAGTTGGTGACGCTACGGCATACGAGATTTCCGCACGACAATATACACACGCCGAAGGTTACCTGAATGAGACGAGAATACCAGCGAATAGAGGAGAGATAAGACGGACGGAGTGCCTATGTTGGTCACGAATCCATCTTTGATCTAAGTTTGATTGTTGTGTGGTTTCATCGTACCTTCATGTCCAGATGGTATAGATTAGCGAGCATTCGAGATAGCGTTGAAGTTAATCTTTATAGGTTTATCGAACTAACAGGACGGCCATTATCGGTGATTGTTCGGCGATTTCTTCGCAACCGTCGTCATTGCCGAGGTCGCATCTGTAGTTGTATGACGTCAGCAAGTGGATTTCGAGTCGTGTCATGGGTAATACTAGTACGGTTGCGAGTCTTTGCTTTGAAAGTCTATTAGGAGGCAACATCCGTATGCTGGAATCTGCGGGGAGACAAAAATATAAACAATAGGGTTAATAAGCAGTTGTCAATATAATGCTTGTTGCGATTTGGGAAATAAAGAGTGTCACGGGAGCCTACTGAAACAAAAATAATATCTTTATATTAGGAGCTATTTCTGCGAACCACTTTGTAAATTGTGTGGAAATAGGGTAAAGTAGAAATGAGAGAAAGGGACGAAATGTCTAAGTTTGCTGAAAGATCTTCTTTCTGAATCCGATATAAAAACGACGTATTTTATGTTTGGTAAATTATATCCTTTTTATGTTTTCTTGGAGAATCTATCGGATTCGGAAAGAGAGGTGACACTTTTGGTTAATTTGCGGTATTTAAATGACAAGCACCAACTATCACATCACAATAAAGGGAAATACAATCCGTGGCGTCACAATGTTTATGCGATTCAATACATAGAAAACACATTTAGAAAGAGTTAGTGCAACCAAGCAATTACCAACATACGCTAATGGATACACGTACGATGTTTTAATATCAATTTTACATGATCATCTGACTCTTTTATTGTAATCAGAGGCGCAGCTCCATTGAACTGCCCATTTTTCATGCACCAAAGTGCCCATTTCAATACTACAAAAAAATATATATTTTTCAATTCTGAAAATAATACTGAACTAAAATATTTAGAAGATATATATCTGAAAGATTCTTTCGCCTTATTTCATCTATCCCTCGAGACAAATAAACATCATATGAGAATTTATTCAAAAATTCTTGATAAGTGGCATTAAAAACAATACACAAATAGTATACTTTCTCCGAAAATGCTTGCTTGACGAAACAAATAAACATGTATAAGTTGGTTGATGTGTGGCGTTGTCTATAAGATATGATGTGGAATAATGTTGCTGAAGTTTTTTTAACGTTGGTCGATTATCATACCATGTTTCAAAGGTGTGTTAAAGCGCCCCTTTTCCGACAGTGAACAGTGCTTCTTTTTGTTGGTCCCCCTGCTCAACTTCATGCGCGCTATATTGCATGAATGTTTTCACTTCCCTATAACCACATCTCACCGATCGAAAGTGGAGTAAGAGGGTATCCTCATCACGACTCCTTATTTGGATTTATCGATGAAATTTGCATCCAGTCACGATTCAATGGCCGAGGGAACGAGCAACTTAACATGCTACGCAACATACCTTATTAGATTTTACCACCAACTATGCGCGGAAATTCCAAAGTCATGTTCTTATATTGATGAACTGTTTTTTTTATATTTTCTTCTTTTTTATAGTAAATTTTTAAAATATGATTTGTAAAGAGATGAGTATTTTGAACTGAGTAAATTCAATCAATTCGTCTATGGTTTGAGATGGAATGAATAATGTGTGATGGTACGGGTGTGGTCTCGTTGTCTAGCATGATGAGGGTTCGAAACCCACAAAGAAGAGTGAATTTCCATTCAATACTCAATTATACCAATCGACCATTGAATCCTCTGTTAATATGTCCTGGTAGCTACATTTTCAGTCATAGAATGTTTTAATATTTTCTTTCGGCAAAAAAAAAAAATAAATAAAGTAAATAAATCGGAGTTAGGAAGGCGAGTGGAATGATTATGTGGGTGTATGAGGAATCTCCCTAAGGGCAATAGGAAATACGAAGATCCCTATATTCTTTTAATAATGCCCAATTTGAGAGTTACTTAAATGCGTAATTTGTAACAACAGATTTTTTTATTTACTTCCAGATTTCCCCTTAAGAATTAGATATGATTTTTTTTTATTTGAAAAAATATAGAAGTAATAAAGTCTGGATCAAATATCATCGCGCGGGGCGTACTGCGCATCAAAAAAAGTAAATTTATAATATAGGTTTTCCCGGTCATTTCATACATTTATGCATCCGTTTTATTTTAATGTTATCAAATTCGTGTGTTGATGCGACAGATTGACTTGTAGTCAAATAATTTCGTGGTCATGGCTGTCAGATTCGTTTTTAGGCAGCAAATTAATGGGTTGCAAAGTGTCGAACTTACGATATAGGCATTTATTTCATTTATTTTTGCAGTTCAAATTAGTGCAAATTTGGAACTGCGACAGGAAGAACGAATTTGAATGTTATTGCGATGTATATGCTTAGTTATGTGAAGTAGACATCGAAATAGAAATCGGGTCACACAATCGTTAATTTTAGATGATGATACGATTTTGATCTGGCATCTACTTCGATGCAGCAGCGTTTTTTCCGAAAATGGATGCTATAATAGCAATTGTGACAAAAATGGAAATTGCCGGGAAACCTATAATAACTCTTAAAGGAAATAACCAAAACGGCTGATTTTTGCACGCCATACAGAAAGTGATGTGTGTTCCAGAAATGTAAGATTCTGAAAGCATTAACAGGCAATGCTTCGGTGATGTTTTAATATGCATCTTGATATTGAAATTCATATTCGGGAAATTAATACAGGAGTAGTGTATGAATTCTCTTTGGCTAACCGAGATTTAAGGTGTTTTGATGCCCATGATTCAGCTAAAATGACTGATATTGATGAAGTTTGTGCATAGTATGGCGTTTGTCACATGCTTTTATAATACTTTTTCAGATTCACAGCAATAGAACATTGATTTCAAAATCCATTATGCCTTGCTTTTGAATGATTTACACCGTGCTCAGACGAAGTCGCATCTCTCCTCCCCCCCAAAAAAAAAAAGAAAAATATTAATAATAAATTTTAAAATAAGTAAGAAGTAACAGGACAAAACAAATCCTCAATATACAACTACCAGGGCCTATTATTATGGTGCAGTGCATATTTGATCTGCAACATAAATGTTATTCTGAACTATTTACACTCGACCGTATGCAAATCGAAAATAGAGACAAGATCGGGGCACGCTTGCCTCACGCAATCGCCATTTTGCAGATCGAGAAAGTATTGGATTACTTCGGTCTAGAGTGCGATAAACTGTCGAGGGATTTGAATTGATTTGTGGAACACGAGGGGATTCCCTTCTACAGATGTTATCAGGTTAGCAAGAATTTTAATGTTACGATGTTAGGTGAAAAGCTTCGACGTCTTAAACAAATTACAAAGTGGTATAGAACAAAAATCTTGGAAAAAAAAATAAATTTTTGGGCCCCGTTTAGTAGTTTTGGTTTGTTTTTACTCAGATTTTGTATATATTTTATTTTTCATGACAGAAAGAAGGCAAAAGCAATCTCAAACAAAACAACAGAAAATGGATCTGTATAGAATTAATGGCGGTCTTTTTCTCGGGTGAAAACGAGAAGAATGAGCCCTTGTTGTCACATGTCACTTTTTTGTGTATTATCATAGTTCTACTGTTGATTCATTTCCTTCGGTGATGGCAAATATTTCTGCGTTTCATAATAATTTATAAAAAGTTTTTGTAGTATGTCGAAAGTAATTTTAAAATCTGTTCTAAATTAACGAGGCACCATCATAATCAACCCTCCAAGTTGTGCTACATAGATGCGAAACAGGGGTATAATTCATTGCATAACAAAAATTTAGGCAAAGTGAAGTTGTGAATACTTGGATACAATCATGGACAAAACGGCAATAGTAAGATCACATCGTATGTCTGCTACAGTCCATATCTATCATGTTTGTATGATTTTCGCTGATTTGTTATATTAATGGTATGAAATTGTAGTCGGGATCGTCATTTTGTGAGAAATCATTCAAATATCCTATTTATTCGTATAGACAACGTGGCGGGATGACAGTTCTGAAATAGTAACGGAGTTTCCATGTAACAGGTTACTTGGTCCACAACCAATCAAAATTTCAAAGTCGAACGATCGTGAGAATCAAGCGAAATGACATTCCAGGTGCAAATATCATGGCAATATGCCTGGACAATATGAGTGTTCGCCTAATTGACACGATAATAATACTCCATATGAAGGTATTGCACAAAATATTCAATATTATGAATTCTTTGAGAGGTTGGAATTCCAGGTGTTGTGCGATACTTCCATTTGCTAGTGTTCTGTTATCTTCGCAGGACATGTACGTATGCAACGGAGAAGGGTGGGTTTAATAGTTTCAGCCCTAGTAGCACAGCAATTTTCAAGTGTGTTTTGCTTGGACATAAGTAATCGGTGACTCGGAAGACCCAGGACAAAGAAGATTATTTGAAGAAAGTCTCACTTTTGTTTACAACATTTTCAGAGAAAATGGGTCGAGAAGACAAAACTCTTGTTCGGATGTTAAACAAAAGAATCCTTCCTTCTTCTGAGGAGAGTATAGAATGTAATTTTTGTCGTATCGCGATTATTAATTTGAACAAGCATAACAGGGCATATGAGGAAATCATGACCGGTACACAACCTTGGTAAGTTTTAGGGTATAAACAAGATAATAAGATGTATGGAAGACAAGGTTTCACAAAAGATAAGCGCCCTATGGGTCAGAAGACTAGTTTGTGGGACTAAGTTCGCGACTCAATTTCTTGAGTCGCGAGAAGTCGCCGCAATGTCCCGAGTCCTCCGTGATTGGTAGAAATTTGACAAAGGTTGATTTTTAGAAAACGTCTTCGAGACGCTTCTGTGGGACAAGATGGACTTCCGGGAATATCGAGGCGACTTGAGGCGCTGTTTGGGCGAATTTTTGTTTCACCTTTCGGGTGAAGTCGCAGATACTTTCTATTTTTCCCCCAGTCTCTGAGCCGAATCCCTCGACAAGGACAAGAAGGACCAAAGCCTGTACCTTACTAGTTTTAACTAAGAACCATGTGAACAACGCTAGCACCTCAGACGCGTGTCCTGGGGTAGGACTGGGAGGGGCCTTAGTCGGGCAGGGTAAGACAAAAAAGAGGGCCTAAAATGAGGGGGAATGGGCTACCTTTATGAGCAGACGGTGTACCATGTGTTGTCTTTTATTTGTATGTTTTGATAAAGTATAGAAAGAAATTGTGTATCAATTTTTCTTTAATTTTTCAATATTTTGGTCAGTTTATCCTATTGTAATAAAAAAGGTACTTTATGTTCAATTTCATTTTCAATTAAGTAGCATATTGCAATATCGTAATTCCAATTAGCATATAAATAGGATATACGTATGCTCTGTTTTTTGGGTATCCGCCGTTGTTTGCTGGAAGAATTAGTCAATATGAGGCAACTGAAAGATTCCCAGAGAAATCATTGCCATAAGCAAACAGCATTTTGTCAAGGAATCTAAGTGATTTCCCGTAGAGGTCGATCGTCTTATTTGCTTTGGGACTAGAAAATAAAAAATATAGTTTCCTATTTCCTAATTCATCACAATACAATATCCAATTTATGAAAGATAATTTCTATTATTGGTTAAAGTGGAGTACGGTAATTTACAGAAAGTCACAAAGTGAGGGACGAGCTTTTCCCAAGGGGTTTTTCCAGCAGATGAATTAGTTAGTTTTTAAAGTTTGTTAGATATCTTTAAATATAAAATTATACGAGGTGAATGTTTTTATAATGATGTCTTGGTTCAGCCAAAAATGAAGATAATTCAAAATTTGAAGCTAAGAATGTTTTTCATACACGTCGATGTAACTACCATTATTTATGTTCATACAGGAAGAGGTTTTTAATTCCAACAGGAGTGGTAAATCCCTTTAATGAAAATGAGTTACTTGATACTTTGAAATCAAAGTAATATACGATTTGATAATAACAATGCTCAAGATAACCCAATCTTAATGGGAAACTATTACCTAAATTTGTATCAGATGCTTTGCCTCACGTGGGTCGAGTGGTGTCAAATGTAGATTAATGTCTGTTGATGACGTCGGTGACGTGGCTGAGCTCGTATCGCAAATGTAATCGACAACCGTATGAGGCGGTCCAAGTCGCCGTACCTTCGACTTGCAATCCCTAGATGATTTCGTAACATTTGTTGCAGCGGAGGTGACCTGCGGTGACGGATGCATGTACGACGTGCAGGGAAGTTTTTGGCAATACCTTCTACAGGAACGCAGGAATCGCAGAAGTTGACCCAGGTCCCCTGTGCGTGCGTTGTAACATGCAACGCAGGCTTACGTTGATGGCAGTGCCGTAGCCTACGACGGTTTGTGATCGCCGCATCCTGCTGGAAAGAACACACTGCATCAAATGTGAAACACAGTGTGAAATCACAGCTGTGTTTCACTGTGTGAATCATAGTCTGATCCACAATGTTAATTGGGGCGTTTCCATGTGGTCACACTGTGAACCAACTGTGGTGTCACAAAGTGTGGTACGGGGATTCCAGACTGTGGCCACACTGGTGAAAGCACGCTGAGTTCAAGTGTGGATAACCGGAAGTTCACGACTGTGAAACACGTATAATTACAGTGGTGGGATAACCAAGATCACACTGTGAACCACAGTGTGGAACAACGCGCATCCACACTGTGACACCCCCAATTTTAACATTGTGGAAGTTACATTGGTGAAACTTCCAACACATGTGAAACACACCGTAAACCATGGACTATGTGAAACAAAAATCAACTGTGAATACCAATCAGCACTGTGAAACGCTCTGATTTATTACTGTCAGCGCATTGTGAACTACATACAAGAGATAAGCACTGGATGCGATCCCAAATAACACATAGCCATTATAATTTTTGCTATGGCTCATGAGTCATTGGCAGTTTCCCCTCCAGCTGTTCTATGGGCTAAATGCCTAGAGCAATCGAGGAATTTTCAATTTAACGTAAGATGTTTTCCCCATATTATTATATTTTTTGATAAAACATTTGTGTCAGTTTATATTTCGTTAAATTCTTTTTTGGATAAATTGCTAAGCTTATTTCTTTATTGGCACTTTTTAATTCTAGTGTTTTTCGAAATTATTTTGTTTTAAAAAAAATGTGTAAAGATTTAAACTGTTAGAAAGAAGCATGATTAAAACTCGACTAATTACCAAATATCATTATTATCGGCTTTATGAATCGCTTACAAATTGAACGACAATAATCACATTGTGGAGCGGGTAAATTCCCAGTGTGAAACCACACCACAATGTGAATATTTGTGGAAACATCATACAATATGAAATCATCAGCACATGTTAAATTCGGAGCATTTTTAACATGTCGCTATGTGAAGCCCTGTTGCGACACTCTGTTTCTTTTCTAGAGGGCAGGTTGTACTAACAAGAAAAAAATAGGGGAAAGAAAATTGAACCATAGAACAGGGTTTTCATATAATTTGTTTTCCAAAGGGGCGAAGGAGGTACATTGTCTATCAATGTACATTCGGGTGCGGTCGATATACTATAGAGTGCGTATCAATAAAACGGGACAAGTTTTGAAAAGTCTGACAACTTTTGTTTCAAATCATGATGTCTATATTTCTATGTAATAGATGGCTCGGTGAAGGTCTTATCTTTCGAAAGGGTAATTTTAAAAGAAGTTTCGTTCATGCTTGAGTACACACAGAACATTTTTATCGGGGCTCACAAAAAGGCTTGCGCACAAAATGGAAAACGAGAAATATGATCATCAGCACTTCTTGCTAATCACAGTCTTCTTGGCTAATTTTCTTTTTCTTTGGCCAATGTTATTCGGATGTTGATTTGAAATTCATTCTAGCAAGCTTTTGTTATTGACTGTAATGTGTTTTTGTTTTTGTTTTTGTTTTCTTGTCATTTTAATATGTAATCGTTTGTGCAATAAAAACTTCAAACTTAAATGCCCTTTTTGGTTGTCAACCAAGAAAGGGGATTGTGGTGCTTGTTAATTGTTTTGATGGATTGAAATTGCGTTTTCTTTGTATTTGTTCGACGCTTGAACGAACACGGAAAGTTTTTGTCCAAGGTTAACAAAGGGGGGTATTATTTATTTTAAATGGGGTACTGACATTCGGATTGATTGTTACTTTACACTGATATATGATTATGGGTTAGTCTAATTTTCCTTTGGATTCTTCAAACGACTAATCAATCATTTGACAATCAATTAAAAAAAGTAGATCGATCAATCATCAATCATTTAAGAACAATGAATTAACAACGATCATTATTCAAAATGGTCAATCTATAATCTTCATTCAATCAATGCAATCAATCGATAATTAATAATCAATCATGCGAGTCAACTCAATCAATCAGGAATTAAACAAACGACAACAAAGCAGTTATGCAATGCATCAATAGTCTTCCAACCAACCAAAGTCCCTTTCTTGGGGTTGATGGACATTTCTTATTGATTTTTCTTAGTTTGGAGCGGAATATTCAGTGCTAAATAGATAACATGTGTAAGTTAAAAAACCAACAAAACAAAACAAAAAGCAATTCAAGGTAAATAAATAGCTTGTAAATGGGTATCTTTGAAAGCAGGATGGTTTTCGAAACTATGGCAAAGATAATGGAAAAGGTAAAAGTATAGTCTGCTGGCAACGGAAGTCTGATGCTTCGTATTTCTATTGTTTTTTATTTGTGCGCAAGAACCTTTTTTGAGCCCCGCAAAGAACGTTCTGTTGTGCGCTCAAGCTTGAACGAAACTTATTGTTTCAAATTGCATTTGGAAAGAGTAAGACTTCATAGATGCATCTATTGACTCAAATGATAGACGTTATAGATTTTGAATGAATTTTTGGCGACTTTTCAAGAGTCTTGTCGCGTTTTTATTGATTACGGCCTGTTATGATCTGTGATCTCGATGAAGTTACCTTCATCATCCCTGTAATTCGACGTCACTGGTGTCTGATTTCTTTTATTGAAGAGTGGACTAGGTGTCTGTTGCAAGGTTGGTCACTGCACGTAATACTGTTACAATTATGCGTTATCTCCTCATAAAGTCACGAGTTTGGTCTCATACACGAAAACATTTGAGGAACACTGTGCCGTAGGGCAAAAATGAGTCTTGACTAAGTCTGAGACTCGTTTGGTTAAGTGAGTTCTTAATCCCTCTTGAAATAATTCATGACTCACTGAGTGAGGAATCAGAACATATAGGCTAATTTTATTCTGCGAGTCAGTGGTGCTCACTTGATCAATCAAGGTGTTCGTTATATCAGCGGCTCCAAAAATCCCACTGATTGGCGCTAAATAAATCTAAGCCGTAAAGTAGTTAATTGTTCTGGTCTTTAGAAAAGACGAACTTGGAATTGGGGCAAAAAAATACCACTATTACAAAGAGCTGTGTTTTTCAAAACCATTGAAGCATTTGAATTTTTACAGCAATCGTAGAATAATGCAAGTTTTTTAAGTGGACATAATCTAATTTGAGTATATAAGGCTGAATGTTGGTATATCATGTTTCATAAAGTTAGTAGGTTAAAAACAAATTAAAAAATTAAAAAGGATTCGCGCTGTACAGCGAGAAGCCCGTGGACTAATTTGTAATGGGGCTCTGAATGGCGAAAGACTGACTTCATAATGAGTCTTTAAGATAAACACCGCTGAGAAGACATCCTATAAATCCCTAAGTGAATCGTTTAATAGATTGAGTTTTAAAACTCATTTTAGTGCGTGAGCCGTAAATAAGGTTAAAGTTGCTTGCACAGCAATGGCCTTTCTTTTATCATTATTTGACAACATTATTATCATTATTTTTATCACTATAAAGTATGTATAAAGAATTTTTTTCATGTTATATATAAAAAAGTAAAAAATTCAATGCACCCTTCGCAGAAGCGATGGGGTGGTATCCTGTGGGAAGAACACCTCATGGTCACATGTAACACAGTGTGGGATCACACTGTTGTTTCACTTGTGAAGTCTGGCTCCACAGGTGTGTAATGGGGGATTTTGGGCACATTGTGTCAACTGTGAACGGCAGCCTGTGGTCACAGTGTGGGATCAATCGGAGATGGTCAACACTGGTGAAACACACTATTTGCCGAGTGTGGATATTTCGGTATATTTCACACACTGTGGCAACTGGTGGACTATAGGCCCTACTGTTGCACACTGTGAAAATGAAGGGTCCTAAGGTAGGGGAGAGGGTATGGAAGTTACACGGTCATTGTTACAGTTTCTCGTGTGCTAGTTGGAAAAGAGAGTTCGGTGCTAACTGGCATTATATCAGCCGTACACATATGCTGTGATGACTTGCGGTCGTGAGGTTTCGGGCCGTGTGTTTTATTAAAAAGTAGATACAAAAACATTGTTTAATACAGTTCAAGTGAATTTTTGACAAAATTAAAACTTGTGTAATAGTTCTTACAAATGAAGGCACAGTGATGATAGGTCTGGTATTGTGAATATGTACATGTATGCGCACTAAATACCCGTAAGTCTGCCTGAATTCTGCTAATGGTTGTACAGTTTGATTTATTGTAAAATCACCCATGGGTAGTGTTGTTACAAGAACTACCTCATTCGATGTTAACAACCTACCCGCAATTACATTACCCATGTAAAGTAATTTTGTTTGCAATTTGTCCAGGGGTTAATATTTTGCATATTTCTATTATTATTTAAGGTCATGCTGGAGCTCTACTTGAAATCTACTGTTACGGATACCAAGAACTGGAAAGCTTGAACCAAAAGTATGGTATAGAGAGATTAAACATTTAACAAATTACGCCCGTATTGTGGTTACATAGTAACAATTTACCCCCGTATGGGTGTAACAACCTAAACCGTATACGGGGTAGGTTTTTCAAAAAATGTTTTCAGTAATTAGGCTGTAGTAATGTAGTGGTTTACATGTTTTAAGTTTGGATGTGCCTAGGTTTTAGCAACATAATAGTACTACACCCAAATGGAAGTGTGTGAGTATGTTCATTAGAAGTTATCTGGCCCAAATGTGAATTTGTACGTCCGTTGTGTTTTACCTGGTCTCCTATTCACACTGTGCAATCTGTTCTCACGTGTGGAAATTATTGTTCATAGTTTGGCCACAGTGAAATCATTGTCACACTGTGAGCTGGGTATAAGAATTTCAACTGTGCAAATCTGTTCTCACAGTGTGAATTTTTTCGAACGGTTTGGCCACACTTGTGAAACATCGAAATTTCAACTGTGACTGGATATTGTTCACACTGTGAAATAAAATTGGCAGCATGTGAAAACAATGTGTAGTTTCGCACATGTGGGTGCGACATCTGTGAATCACCTTGTTCACAGTGTGGGATAGTGTTTTCACACTGTGTAGAGTGGTGAACTATGTTTTACACTGTTTCACAATGTGAATGAGTGTAGTGTCTTTCCAGAGGGTAGGTAATGTAGGTCATCAAGTCAAGTTTATACTGTAGTTCATTACAGAAATATTTTGTTCGCTTTGGAAGTAGTTTATTCATGTATTGGTTCCGATCAGACTTAGAAACTATCAGATGTTATAATATTTCAGTTATATCTTTACAACGTTAAGTCTAAATGCGAATTACAAGCGGAGGATCTGTCTTTGATTGATATCATAGCTGGATCCAGGAAGAATTATGACTTTTATTTGGAATAAGAAGCTCATTGATTTACCCTAGGAGTGGAAGCAATGTACATGTAGGTATTACCCGACTACGACACAGTGTTAATGTTCTCAGGATATATGCTGAGAGGTTCAATTGGAGTTTAAGTAAGTTAGCAAAGAAATGTTTTTAAAAAAGTTTTCGCATGTACAAAACCATAGGGCAGAAAGAGTTAAAGATGGAATTATACCATGGGAAGAGAGGATAATGCTTTGGAAGGTTTATACCGCATGAGAGGCATCTAAATAAACTTACTAAAAGATATATCATTGTTGCAGATGTGGTGGATCTGAGTATCAGCGATCGATGATGTCAGACTATCTCACGCCTTGCATCGGATTTTCTCGCTTGAATAATGCAAAATCATTTCCTCTCTTAGTTCATTTACATATCACTTCAGCTTAAGGAGAAGTTGCGAACACTAAAAAGGATGTTTTTGAAAAAGGCTGGATTGTAGATTAAACGTACACTCTAAAAAAAAAAAAAAAAAAATGGGGAGGAAGGGGTACATCACCCATTCTAAAGGGGCCGAGAGTGACATCCTTCGAAAAGTAAGTAATCGTTGTTTTTCTATTGCCATGGCAGTTAACGCTTTTATTAACTACGCGAAAAGGGCATGCCTATTAAATCTCCCAAAAGACCAAACGTGAAGACAGTAAGTATACGAGCCCTGATCAAATTTCCAATGACCTACGGCTCCTGAGATGTGAAATTTGAGACGTTGTTGTCTAGGTTGGTTTGGCATTGGATATGGTAATGAAGATGGAATTGGCAGGATAGACTTTCAGATTAACCGAGAAGATACATTATAGAGACAGAAAATCAATCTATTTTGGCGTGAAGAAAGAACAAATCTTGGTGGTGAGCTTGTCCGGAGAATGATGCGGTTAAATGGTCTTTAAAATTTAATCATCTCCAACATTACGAGAGAGGGAGAGGGAATATTATTGTTTTTCTCTTCTATTAATACATTTTTAGACCGACGAGAGGTATGTTTTGAAGGAAATAATCTGACACAAGGTTACAAAATAACAAGCCAGAAATCTGCTTACTACTAGTAATTTTATTGTTATTGTTACTCATTGTTACTAACAAAAAGATAATGCGTTTGAATTTTTAAAAATTTTTTTTGTACAATAATATACATGTATTTGGGGAGGATATTCCTTACTTGTATGCATTGTAATCATCATGGCCTTGCCTCCCATATCACCAAATAGTTTGGAGGACAATTAAGAACCTTTTTACACAATTAAGACTAAGTAAAAAGGAATTTCATCATAACGTTAATGGTAATATACTGAATTATAAAGATATGAACATGCCTTATCCTTTTCCCACATTGAATATGCAGGTCAAAATGTTCGCTGGTGACTCTGTCGTTTATTTTCCTCATGGGATTTCCTGTCAGTTTGGAACAGTGAAAAGAAGGAAGATTCATTTCCTTATTTTCATATTCATTGGCTGTCATAACTCAGAAAAATGATGATTTGAAATGCATGGTTTCCCGCAAATCGCTTCAGTTGTCGGAATCTCCAAACAGAATTCTTTCCAGTCTTGAAAGACGGTATTATATTATATCTGACATTCAACACGTTCATTTAGAGACATAGTCTAATTTGAGAGAGATTTAAAATTCAGCATTAAAAATTTGGTATCGGTGAGTGAAAATAACTTCAATATGAGATCCAAAAGGATATAATACTGTCAACGATAAGTAAAACATGACAGCGAAACAACATGCGAAACGTTCGGAGAGAAAGACGAGCAATGAGGATAATTGTGTGTGAGTTAAGAATATTGGGAGATGAGTTCTTGGGTCATTTAGTTAAAAAGAAAGAAAAAAAAAAAAGGAAAATAAATATTAGGCCTATTGCAAGTTCGATCCAAGTAGGGGCGCAATGGGACGCGCGCCCCTAATTTTTATTTATTATTTATTTTTTTTAAGAGTCACACATAAGCATCAAGAGTTAAGAAAAAAAAAATCTTCTTACACCCTCTATTTTCAAATTTGCTGTATGAGCCCCTTAATTTGCAAATCTTAGATCCACCGCTTTGCAATTAATATTAATATTAGATATTAAAGTAGAATAAACAGAATGATATTTGAACGATAACTTAAGTATATTTGCTTTAATGGAGATTGGGAGTAAAATTGATGACAAATGCAGAGATAGATCTAGTTCAGGAAAACATGAATGATAAATGTACCGATACAGCATCGAGACAAATGAAGATATATTTGATGGGCGGGGTAGGGGAGGGGTGGGGGAGGTAGGGATAGAGAGACAACGGGATATACATCTGAACAAAGGGATAAAGTAATCGTTGTTTTTCTCATTGCCATGGCAGTTAACGCTTTTATTAACTACGCGAAAAGGGCATGCCTATTAAATCTCCCAAAGACCAAACGTGAAGACAGTAAGTATACGAGCCTGATCAAATTTCCAATGACTACGGACTTCCTGAGATGTTGATTTTGAGAGTTGTTGTCTAGTTGGTTTGGCATTGGATTGTAATGAAGATGAATTGGCAGGAATTGACTTTCAGATAACCGAGAAATACATTATAGAGACAGAAAATCAATCTTATTTGGCGTGAAGAAAGAACAACTTGGTGGTGAGCTTGTCCGGAAGAATGATGCGTGTAAATGGTCTTAAAATTTAATCATCTCCACATTACGAGAGAGGGAGAGGAATATTATTGTTTTTCTCTTTATATACATTTTTAGACCGACGAGAGGTTGTTGAAGGAATAATCTGACACAAGGTTACAAAATAACAAGCCAGAAATTGCTTTACTACTAGATTTTATTGTTATTGTTACTCATTTTACTAACAAAAAGATAATGCGTTTGAATTTTTTAAAAATTTTTTTGTACAATAATATACATGTATTTGGGAGGATATTCCTTACTTGTATGCATTGTAATCATATGGCCTTGCCTCCCATATCACCAAAAGTTTGGAGGACAATTAAGAACCTTTTACACAATTAAGACATAAGTAAAGGAATTTCATCATAACGTTAATGGTAAATATACTGAATTATAAAGATATGAACATGCCTATTCCTTTCCCACATTGAATATGCAGTTCAAATGTTCGCTGGTGACTCTGTCGTTTATTTTCCTCATGGATTTCCTGTCAGTTTGGAACAGTGAAAAGAAGGAAGATTCATTCCTTATTTTCATATTCATTGGCTGTCATAACTCAGAAAAATGATGATTTGAAATGCATGGTTCCCGCAATCGTTCAGTTGTCGGAATCTCCAAACAGAATTCTTTCCAGTCTTGAAAGACGGTATTATAATTATATCTGACATTCAACACGTTCATTTAGAGACATAGTCTAATTTTTAAAGCTATGGGGTATTTGTGTTTAAGTGGTTGCTGGTTTAAAAGGGAAAAAAAACGTTGTCGTTTTTTGTTTTGCTCATATATGTCATTGTTATCATGAAACCAGGCCCGTAACTAGGGAGGGGTTCGGGGGTTCGAACGAAACCCCCCGCTGACGAGCAAAGGTCCGCTTGACCAAAAAAAAAAAAAAGAAAAAGAAAGAAGGAAAGATCATGTAAAGAACGACCTTAGCCCACCCCTTGATGGCCGAAGACAGAAAATTTTTGAACACCTACCCCCCCCCCCCCCCCGGTCATCGGACGGCCAGCGTAACGTGAAAAAATATGTATGTACCTTTTTGCTCGCCCGGCGTAACGTGAAAAAAATTTCGATGTACTTTTTGTCACTTTGCAGATTTCGAACCCTCCCGTAAAAATCCTAGTTACGGGCCTGAAATCTATATATTATGTTATAGGTCAGTTAATTGCAAGGCTTGTTTCTTTCTTGCTGTCCCTCCCATACTTAATTCAATCTATTGGTTGGTTGGTGGTTGTTTGTTTTTTCTTTGTGACTTTGACTCTTTGTATATGTTGTGCATTTTATAGGTTTTATGAGCAAATAAATTGAAATAAAAAGTGTGCTCTGAAGTAAAACCAAATGGACCAAAACAAACTAAAACAAAGAAGAAAAAATGTTGAATGTATTGCTGTTTTTGTTTATATCTGAATGCATATATCTTACTGTTTACATGGTTTAGTTAAACGGAAATAATGTGAGTCCTAAATATTGAATTTAGAAATATATTTTACAAATACCTGTATTATGGCTACCATAACTGACAAATCTCTCCTGTATCTTGTAGTTTGATAACCGTCATGCATGCATGAATAGAGGCGAGAAAGGGGCTCGAACCTCGTCCCTTGTCATGGACAGTCCCGTGACGCAGAGCAGACCACACGTGTCTTTGAAATGGGAGGGGGAGGGGGCAATCGGTAAATGTGAAAATTAGGGAGGGGCACAGCCTCAATCATTGATGGATGTCCAGTATTTTTCCCTTTTATGGGGTCCGGGGCGCCCTGGGTTGATGATTGATGTTATTGAAAATTAAATTCAAAAACAAAAGAAAAATAATTATTTAACAGTAGCTGAAGTAGTGGATTTGTGTAGAAGCTCAAAAGTGAACTTCCCCATTTTGTGGTGAATGCTTCTTTTTATAGTAATTGCGGTATGCGCCTCCATAAATACATATCATGTAATATCCAGCGCAGAGAGTACAACACATTCCCATGAAGGAAGATTTTAAGTACCCGAAGGAGTAAATTAAAATTATTTTCTATAACTATTTGTTGAGGCAAACTAAAGTCCGGATAGTTATTATAACAATTTTCGCTGAAATGAAACTGTTGTTTCACCGCAATCAGTTTTAGCTTTGAATGCGCAACTCCGGTCCCAAAATAATGTGTGTGGAAAAGAATTGGAATGTCATATATAGAAATACGTCAGGGAATGTCTGAGGAAAATCAATCTAATAAAAGAAAGTCAAGAAGCTTATTTTATTAGCTTGGCCCAACTTTGTAAAAAATATGTTAAAAATGTTTAAATAATGTTTTTGCATGTACCAGTAATAATACATGAGGTGTTGCCAGATAACATTATAATGAACAACTTTCTTGAAAGGAAAAAAGGTCATTGTTTCTTGTGTCATTGAACAAACCATTATCCTCTCACCTTATTGTTGTTTACGCTCTAAAAATAAAATTGTGGAAAGGGTAATTCGAGAGCGAACTGAGCAACACTCTCATTGACTGTGTGTTATAAATAGTAGTCTTAAAGTATACTTTTGAGATAACTATTAACAAAAAAGTGTTATGAATTAACCTCCATTTTAATTTATATTGAGAAACTAAAATGTTTTGAGGAGAAAGTGTGTGTTTAGCTTACTTGGCAACATAATCATCGTGGTGTTAATTAATTGTGAAGTGAAAAAGTTTTTTTTTTTTAATGGGCCTGTACTGTAAAGACTAAAGTGCTCAAGATGTTGCATTATGGTTAGGAATCAGGGCAGAATCGGTAGTTGAGGACTTGAGGTGGTGCTATACAAGGCTGCTAGTTCGTACTGGGTTTATAGGACCCGAGGAGTGACATCTTTTCAACCCTTTTCGAAAAGGATGTCACTCCTCGGCCCCTTTAAAGGTGATTTACCCCTTTCCACCAGCCAT
>CALNVZ010003432.1:6552294-6579273 GCA_940671915.1 Paracentrotus lividus | reverse complement strand
TTTTTTTTTTTTTTTAGAGTGTACGTTTATCTTACAATCCAGCTTTTATCAAAAACATCCTCTTTTTAGTGTCGCAATTCTCCTTTAACTGAAGGTGATATGTAAAGTGATACTTAAGAGAGGAAATGATTTTGCATATTCAGCGAAGAAAATCCGATGCAAGCGTGAAGATAGTCTGACATTCATCGATCGTGATATCAGATCCACCAACATCTGCACCAATATTTCTTTTTAAGTTTATTTTAGATGCTCTGCGGTAAAACCTTCCAAGTATTATCCCTCTTCAAGTATAAATGTCCATTTAACTCTTTCTGCCTATGTTTTACATCGAAAATTTTTAAAAACATTTCTTTTTAAAAAAAAATCTTCATTGCCTCTAGATATTTTCCTGAGAACATTAAACCTGTGTCGTAGTCGGGTAACCTACATGTACATTGCTTGCAGTCCTAGGGTATCAATAGCTTCTTATCAATAAAAAGTCATATTTTCCTGGATCAGTTGATATCAATCAAAACAGATCTCGCTTAATTCGCATTAGGTTAAGTTGTAAAGATATAACTGAAATATTTAAATCTGATGTTTCTAAGTTGATCGGAAATACATGAAGTAATCTTCAAGAACAAATATTTTTATGACTACATATAAACCTTGCTTTGATCGTATACTACAATACTAATGCGGCGATCACAACTCGTCGTAGGCTACGGGGCACGTGCCATCAACGTAGCCTGCGTTGCATGTACAACGCACGCACAGGGCCTGGGTCAACTTCTGCGATTCCTGCGTTTCTGTAGTAAGGGTATTGCAAAAACTTCCTGCACGTCGTACATGCATTGTACCTGCAAGGTACCTCCGCTGCACAAATTTTCTACGAAATCCATCGTAGGGAGTTGCACGTCGAAGATACGGCGAGTTGTGACCGCCGCATTACCGGATTGTCGATTACATTTGCGATACGAATCTCAGCCACGTCACCGACGTCATCACAAGACATTAATCTGCATTTGACACACTCGACCCACGTGAGGCAAAGGATTGCTGATACAAAATTTAGGTTAATAGTTTCCATTAAAGATGGGTATCTTGAGCTTTGTCTAATATCAATCGTATATTACTTTTGATTTCAAAGTATCAATAACTCAATTTTCATAAAAGGTGGATTTAACTCCTTGTGGAATTAAGCTCTTCCTGTATTGAATAAATAATGGTAAGTTACATCGACGTGTATGAAAACATTCTTAGTTGAATTATTTTCATTTTTGCTTGAAAAGACTATTATAAAAATTCACTTTCCTGTATAATTTTTAATATTTAAAGATATCTAACAAACTTTAAAAATAAACTAATTCATCTGCTGAAAACCCCTTGGGGGAAAGCTCGTCCTCACTTTGTGGTACTTTCTGTAAATTGACCCGTTACTCACTTTAACCAATAAAGGAATACTCTTTCATAAGTATGGATATTGTATTGTGATGATTAGTGAAAGAGGAAATGTATTTTTTATTTTTCTAGTCAAAGCAAATAAGACGATCACTCTAGGGAAATCACTTAGGTATTTTCCTTGACAAAATGCTGTTTGTTAGGCATGATTTCTCGGGAATCTTTTCAGTTGTCATTTTGACTAATTCTTCTTGAGTACAACGAACGGCGGATACTCAAAACAGAGATGACGTATATCTGTATATTATATCTATTGGAATTACGATATTGCAATATGTACTTAATTGAAAATGAAATTGAAATCAAAGTACCATTTTTATTTACAAAGGATAAAACTGACCAGAAATATGAAAAATGTAAAGAAAATTGGATTCCACAATTTTTTCTATACTTTTATCAAAACATACAAATAAAAGACAACAACATGGTACACCGTTGCTCATAAAGGTTAGCCCATTCCCCCCTCATTTTAGGCCCTCTTTTTTGTTTACCCTGCAGACCAAGGCCCTCCCAGTCCTACCCCAGGACACGCGTCTGAGGTGTAGGGTTGTTCAATGGTTCTTTAAGTTAAATCTAGGTTTAAGGTTACAGGCTTTGGTCTCTTGTCTCTTGTCGAGGGGGATTCGGTCTCAGAGACTGGGGGAAAAAAATAGAAAGTAGTTGCGACTTCACCGGAAAAGGTGAAAACGAATTCGCCCAAAAGTCGCCTCGAAGTCGCCTCGATATCTCCGGCAGTCTCATTTGTCCCAAGAAGGTCTCGAAGACGTTTTCTAAAAATCAACTTTGTTCAAATTTCTCGCCAATTGCCGGAGACTCGGGGGACATTGCGGCGACTTCTCCGCGACTCAAGAAATTTGAGTCGCGAACTAGTCGCAAACTAGTCTCATGACCATAGGGCCTTTCTTTGTGAAACCTTGTCTCCCTACATCTATACTTGATCTTTGTTTATACCCTAAAACTATACCAAGGTTTGTGTCACCGGTCATGATTTCTCTCATTATGCCCTGTTATGTTTGTTCAAATTAATTAATGCGATACGGACAAAAATTACATCTCTTATTACTCTCCCTCAGAAGAAGGAAGGATTCTTTTGTTTTAACATCCGAACAAGACTTTTGTCTTTCGACCATTTTTTCTAAATGTTATGAAAACAAAAGTGAGATTTCTTCAATAATCTTTCTTTGTCCTGGGGTCTTCCGAGTCACCCGATACTTATGTCCAAAGCAAAACACTTGAAAATTGCTGGGCTACTAGGGCTGAAACTATTAAACCCACCCTTCTCCGTGCATACGTAATGGCTCCAGCGAAATAACAGAAACACTAGCATAATGGGAAGTATGAAATTTGCCACATGAAATGCACAACACCTGGAATTCAATCTAAAGAATGTCATAATATATGAATATTTTGTGCAATTACCTTCATAATGGAGTATTATGTACGTGTCAATTTAGGAGAACACTATATTTGTCCAGGCAGATAATTGCCATGATGATTTTGCCCTGGAATTGTCATTTCGCTTGATTCTTCACGATCGTTCTGACTTTGAAATTTTGATTGGTTGCTGGAAAGTAATGTTACCATGGTAACGTACATTTCAGGAACTGTCATCGCCACGTTGTCTATACGAATGAAAAAGGATATTTTGAATGATTTTCTCACAAAATGACGATCACGACTACAAGTCATACCATTAATATCAACAATATCAGGAAAATCATACAAACATGATTATATATGGACTGGTAGCAGACATAGATTGATCTTGATATTTTGCCGTTTTGAATCATTGATTTGTATCCAAAGTTATTCACAATTCACTTTGCCTAAATATTTTGTTATGCAATGAATTTATTACCCTGTTTCGCATCTATGTATGCACACTTGGAGGGTTGATGATAATGGTGCTCGTATTTAGACAGATTTTAAAATTACTTTCGACATACATTACAAACCTTTTTATAAATTATTATGAAAGGCAGAAATATTTGCCATCACGAAGGAAATGAATAACAAGTTATAAACTATGATAATACACCAAAAAGTGACATGTGAACAAGGGTGTCTCATTCTTTCGTTTTCAACCGAGAAAGACGCCATTAATTCTATAGCAGATCCATTTTCTGTTGTTTTGTTTTGAGATTGCTTTTGCCCTTTTTTCCTGTTGAAAAATAATAATTATATACAAATCTGAGTTAAAAACAAACCAAAACTATAAAGCAAAATATCAGATTTTGTTTCTATACCGCTTTTGTAATTTGTGTTAAGACGTCGAACTTTTCACCTAACATCGTAAATTAAAATTTTGGCTAACCTGATAACATTTGTAGAAGGGATATCCCCTCTTGTTTCCCTAAAATCAATTCAAATCCCTCGACAAGTTTATCGCACTCTAGCCGAAGTAAAATCCAATATTTCTCGATCTTGGACAAAATGGCGATTGCGTGAGGGCCAAGCGTGCCGAGTTTTGTCTTATTTCGATTTGCACTACGGTCGAGTGTAAATAGTTCAGAATTACATTATGTATGCAGGATCTGAAATATGGCGACTGCACTCTATATAGGCCCTGTGTAGTTGTATATTGAGGATTTGTTTTTTCTTTATTTCTTATAATTTTTTTTAATTTATTATTATTATTTTTCTCTTTTTTTGGGGGGGGGGGGGAGGGAGAAGATGGACTTCGTTGTAGCACGGTGATAAATCATTCAAAGAAGCATAATGGATTTGAAATCAATGTTCTATTGCTACTTGAATCTGAAATAAGTATTATTAAAAGCATGTGACAACGCCATACTATGCACAAACTTATCAATATCATTAAGTTTTTAGCTGGAATCAAGGTGCATCAAAACACCTTAAATCTCGGTTAGGCAATAGAAGAATTCATACATATTCCTGTATTAATTTCCCGAATATGATATTTCAATATCAAGGATGATATTAAACACTACCGAAGCATTTCCTGTTAATGCTTTCAGAATCTTACATTTCTGGAACACACATCACTTCTGTATGGCGTGCCAAAATCAGCCGTTTTGGTTATTTTCTTTTAGAGTTATTATAGGTTTTCCCGGCCAATTTCATTGTTTTGTCAATCAATTGCATATTAGAGGCATTCATTTTCGGAAAAAACGCTGCTGCATCGAAATGATGCCAGTCAAAATCGTATTCAGTCATTAAAATTAACGATTGTTGTGACCGATTTCGTATTTTCGCATTCTACTTCACATAATAAGCATATACATTCGGCAATAACTATTCAAATTCGTTTTCTTCCTGTCGACATTTCTCAAATTTGCACTAATTTGAATGCAAAAATAATGAAATTAAATGCCTATATCCGAATTTGAACTTTGCAACCATGATTACTTTGTGTGCCTAAAACGAATCTGACAGCATGACCACGAAATTGTTTGACTAAAGTCAATCTGTCGCATCAAACACACGAATTTGAATACACATTAAATAAAAACGGATGATAAATGTATGAAATTGACCGGGAAAACCTACATTATATATTTATTTTTTGATGCGCAGTACGGCCCCCGGATTGATATTTGATCCAGACTTTATTTATTTATATTTTTTCAAATACAAAATCATATCTTATTCTAAAGGGAAAATTTAAGTGAATCAAAAATCTGGTGTTATCAAATTACGTATTTAAGTAACTTCAAATGGGCATTGTTAAAGAATATAGGGATCTTGTATTTCCTTTATTTGCCTTAGGGAGAGTTCCTCATACACCCACATAGTCAGTTCCACGTCGCTCCTAACTCCGATTTTTTTTTTTTTTTTTTTTTTTTTTTTGCCTCGCTGCTGAAAGAAAATATAAAACTTTAAGATGAAAATGTAAGCTACCTGGACATTATTATTCATAGGATTCAATGGTCATTGGTATACTTGAGTATCGGAATGGACATTCACTCTTCGTGTGGGTTTCGAACCCTCATCCATGTTGAGACAACGAGACCACCACGTAACCATCACACATTATTCATTCCATTCTTAATAAACAGTAGACGAATTGATTGAATTCGACTCAGTTGAAATGGATCATCTTTAAAATCATATTAAAAAAAATAACTATAAAAAAAGAAGAAAATATAAAAAATAGTTATCAATGTAAGAACATGACTTGGTAATATCCTCGCATAAGTTTGGTGGTAAAATCTAATATAGGTATGTTGCCTAGGCATGTTAGAGTTTGCTCGTTCCCTCGGGCCATTGAATCGTGACTGGATGCAAATTTCATCGATAAATCAAATAAGGAGTTCGTGATGAGATAACCCTTTTATATCCAACTTTCGATCGGTGAGATGGTGGTATTGGGGAAGTGAAAAACATTCATTGCAATATTAGGCGGCGCACTGAAGTTGAGCAAGGGCGCACAACAAAAAGAAGCACAAGGGGCGCTTTCGATGACACCTTTGCACAAGGTGATGATAATCTGACTCAGACGGTTAAAAAAAAAAACTTCAGCAACATAATTTCCTCATCACATCTTATAGACAACGCCACACATCAACCAACTTTTTCATACATGTTTATTTGTTTTTCGTCAAGCAAGCATTTTCGGAGAAATATACTATTTGTGTATGTTTTTAATGCCTACTTATCAAGAATTGTTTTGAATAAATTCTCATATGATGTTTATTTGTCTCCGAGGGTTAGATGAAATAAGAGGAAAGAATCTTTCAGATATATATCTTTCTAACATATTTTAGTTCAGTATTTTCAGAAATTGAAAATATTTTTTTTTTAGTATTGAAATGGGGCACTTTTTGGGTGCATGGAAAAGATGGGGCAGTTGCCAATGGGAGCTGCGCCTCTGATTACAATACAAGAGTCAGATGATCATGTAAATTGATTATTAACAAACATCGTACGTGTATCCATTAGCGTATTTGTTAATTGCTGTTGCACTAGTTCTTTTCTAAATGTGTTTTTTCTATGTATTGAATCGCATAACATTGTGACGCCACGGATGTTTTCCCTGTATTGTGATGTGATAGTTTGAGTGCTTGTCATTTAAATACCTCGGAAAATAACAAAAGTGTCACCTCTCTTTCCGAATCCGATAGATTCTCCAAGAAAACATAAAAATGATAATATTTACCAAACATAAATATCCGTCGTTTTTATATCGGATTTCAGAGAAGAAGAATCTTCAGCAAACTTAGACATTTCGTCCCTTTCTCTCATTTCTACTTTACCCCTATTTCCACAGGCAATTTACAAAGTGGTTCCAGAAATAGCTCCTAATGATAAAGTTATATTATTTTTGTGTTCAGTAGGCTCCGGTGACGACTCTTGTATTTTTCCCAAATCGCAAAAGCATTATATTGAAACTGGCTTATTAAATATTGTTTATATTTTTTTTGTCTCCCCTTGCAGATTTCCAGACCATACGGATGTTGGCCTCCTAATAGACTTTCAAAGCAATAGACTAGCACCGTACTAGTATACCCATGAACGACTGAAATCATTTGCCTGACGTCATGACAACTACAGATGCGACCTCGGCAATGACGACGGTTGTCGAAGAATCGCCGACATCACCGACTAATGGCGTCCTGGGTTTAGCTTGTGAAACCTATAAAGATTCAGACTTCAACGCCTATCTCGAATGCTTCGCTAATCTATTACCATCTGACAATGAAGGTGACGATGAACCACACAACATATCAACTTCAGATCAAGATGGATTTCGGGTGACCAACATAGGCAGCTCCCGTCCCGTCTTTATCTTCCTCTATTCGCTGGTATTCGTCGTCTCATTCGTAGGTAACTTCGGCGTGTGTTATATTGTCGTGCGGAAATCTCGTATGCGTAGCGTCACCAACTTCTTCCTGGCGAATCAGGCATTGTCGGATGTTTTAATGGCCGTACTGAACATCCCGTTTGTAGTCACCAAGCAATTGACGAACTTATGGGCAGTAGGTGTGGTTATGTGCCATATCGTTGACTACATGGGAGTCATGTCGGTGTACGTCTCGACGTTTATCCTGACTATCATCGCCATTGATCGACATCGTGTCCTTGTTCATCCATTGCGACCACGGATCACGATGTCCACAGCGATCGTGATAGCCATATCTATATGGATTCTAGCCTTCCTACTCGCGATCCCGTACGCCGTGTTTGTAAAGCTTGTCACCTATCAGGTAGGTAGCACAACTGGGTATACTTGCATCGAGAGCTACCCTATAAGACATTGGTCCACTATCGAGAATGCTACAGCCTGGAGCACCCTGATCTTCCAGTACGTCCTTCCCTTCACCATCATCGCCGCTTCCTATATCAGCATTGGTCGGAAGCTATGGTCCACCAGAGCGGTTGGTGACACAATGGCCGCTCAACAAGCAGCTACGGCTCGAAGGAAGATCAGAACAACAAGACTGCTTGTCCTAGCCGTTCTAGTGTTCGGAATATGTTGGTTGCCGTTACACTTGTATCTGATCGTGACGCGATACATGGCGCACCACAAGGATGCCTTCACTTATCTATGCTGTCATTGGTTCGCCATGTGTAGCGTCTGTATCAATCCAATCGCTTTCTGCTTCCTGAACGAGAGTCTACGTTCCGACCTCAGGGTCACACTTAGCAAGTTCGCGAGTCGAATCCGGGGCACCAAGAACGATGGTGTCAACAACCAGACCTTGTCTCAGGCGGGGAATCCCCATTCTGTGACCCACCAATCAGGCTTGACATCCGAAGCTCCTGGTTCACCTCGGATGGTCCATAAACGAACCGGACCGTCCGACGATCGCAATGGGAATCTTATTATGGTAGCTGCTATAGCAGGCAATGACGACTTGCTACAAGGTGCCTCACATGTATAACAAGTGTCGTCAGCATCTCGACGTGATTTACGATTCATCGTTTAACTCAAGCCCGCGTCACACTGTTCCGAAGTTGAGCAAGGATGGACACACGATCATGGAAAATTTCGAATTTTGCTCTGATCACGAAAGCATCGGACCATTTGTGTACCCTTCGTGTGTTGATCGAGTGACATCGTGTAACCTTCTGTATGCATCGTGTTTTGATGTTGACCAAGTTCGGGGCTAACTTTGCGCGAACCCTAACATTTCACATCTTTCACATTTTTTCACATCTGTCCATCTTTGCTCAACTTCGGTACAGTGTGACGCCAACTTCAGTCTACCCCGTCCAATTCAAATGATCATAAACTGCCACTGGATGATCCCCTTCTCACGTCTCGCCAATGACTGTATACGGAATGACATAAATAAAGCACTTAAAGAGTTTTGAAGTGGACATTGAATTGATAGAATAAGAAACGACCGCATGTTTAATTCTTGCCACGTTTGACTATACGCCATGCTGCTTCCAAATTAATGAATTCAAACGATTTCAATTCACCACATAGTCCTACCTTGAATGATTATTGAAGCAACACAACACGTTTAAGAGTATCAATAATACTAGTCGACACCTCTCCCCCTTATGGGCCTTTGGAACAAACGGGTTCTCTTCTTTTTGACGCCCTTTCTGTTTTGTTTGTTTGTGTTTGTTTTGTTTTTTTGCATCTTTCTGTGTCGGGGCCCCTTTACGTCCATCGGGGGGGGGGGGTTCCCACACATCCATGTAACGCGTCTATATTGAGTGCACTTTACTATTCATATGCATGTACAAGTATTTTCATTAACAGTCACTTGGTGCTTGAAATGTGAATATTAACGTGCTTGCCAATTTCGTAAGTTAGATTAAGTGTATATTGAATGAAATATATATATAAAGATTCATCTAATATATGAAGATTTCAACATTAATTATTCAATGTTAACTATTCAACGTCGTTCTTCATGACAGGGAGGTATGAAGCAATTAAAATATAACAGTGCGTCAAATTTTGTATGACTTTGTTCACGCAGATCACGCTCACCAACTCTCAATTTGTTAAACCTTAGCTTTATAATTTGAGATGCTCAATTACACTTGTCATAACTATTTGCTTCGTCTTTGATAAGGGTGGAAAATTATTGTTGAGGATGTAAATTACTGTCTTGTTAAAGGACGTCAGTTACCAGGATTTGAACCCTTGAGATAGTATTAAAATACAGAAATTATCACGAGATCACAAGACCTTTCAGATATTAACCAGTCTGATTTTTCCCTTAACAACTCTCCGTCCAATTTGTTCTTGTGTAGTTCTGTTATTTACTGAATGGTTAAAACAGCTCATTTATAAATCTTCCAAATAAACCGTTAAATTGTTACCAAGGAAGTTTTGTTTGGTATCATCCTTTCTTTTTATAATGCAGAAGTATTTCTCCCTATAAGATGTTCTATTTTAATGTAGAGTAATTTTCATGGAAATCACCCTCGCTAACAGCAATATTAATAATGGGCTGTATTACATGTATTAGGAGTTGGGTAAAATAGATAATAATATTATGTCGAATTCACAGATGGGGAATGTACATAAAAAGTATGATAATGATTATAATAATGATGATGTTACATTTGTATTGCGCTTGATACAACCGTTTCTTTATATATATATACATGTAGAATAATATCTGTAAATACTACATAGAATACATGTTATTCATTGATTTGAATAGATTTTCTATTAATCTTTTTCTTGACACACTGTATCTTGTTGGCGATTTTAGGTAGTATGTGTAAATACGAGTTCTATCACAAGACATGCGCTGTATATACTTGTACATTATATATTTATTTCTTGAATATATTCTTTCCCTTTTCACACAAATTTGTATTCCGACAACGCCTTTTATGCCTATGCATCTATCTAGCTACTCTCTTTCCCTTTGGCCTCAATATCTATAGTTAAATCGACACTGTTTATCCATTTTGTCGCATTTATACTGCTTTCACAACCACAGTACAAGCATCTTTGTAAAGTATTGTAAATAAAATACAGGAATTTATTCTCTATGAAAATTGTATTGTATTTGTCCATTCTTGTTCGTAGGGATAGGAGTGACCATAATGATGCAGGCACGGATTAGGGGGGGGGGGGGGATTCAGCGGCCAAGGAATGGAGAACAAGGCCTACCACAGAAACAATCATCTGCTCTCGCGCCTGTTGTGAAGTGCAAATTCTAAAAACTACCATTTTGAAAAGATTATCATCAAATCCATGTTTATATTCACGCCTCTGTGAAATAAAACATGAGAAACAAATATATCGAATTTACAGTAGGCCTATATAACATAACGGAAGAGCAGCTCGCAAGTGCAGTCGCAAAAAAACACAACAACACCTTAATAACTTTGTTCTCCATCGACAAGTTTCCCTCAAACATCCACTCGTGTTTTTGTTTCGTTTTATGCTTAAATTAAATTAAAGCAAACAAATACAAAACAAAATCGATTAGATTCACGAGTGGATTAACCTTACACGTATATGAAGGAGAAATGGTTTATGATATGAATATTTGTCGCGAAGAAATTATGTTCCCTGTAAACATGTTGGCGCAATGCCATCCAATCCACACGTATCCACAATGGGAGTTCACAGAGAATGTTAAAGATCTACGACCTTGAAGAAGATGTTATAGTCTGGTGAAAGTAAGAGAATGAACCTTTTCGGAAGACAGACAAACAGATCTTAAGAGAGAGAGAGAGACAGAGAGAGACGTACAGACAGAGAGAGAGAGAGAGAGGGCTGCTCCCTGCTGAAAAAAAAAAACAGAGTCAATCACAATGTGTCTACACTTAGGAAACACTGTGAAAATGGGCAAAATCTACATAGGTGACTCTGTGAACACAGTGTCCGAGTCCTTCACAATGTGACGACTGTGTGGTTTGGCCAGTTTTCACAGTGTCGGTACTGGAAACTGTGCGGCACAATGTGAACACACTGTGTCACAGTATTTTCATTCATATTGTGTTCACATTGTGGGTCACTGTGTTTTTCCGGTAGGGCTAAAGGGAGATGGGACTGATGATGTGCTGCATCGCCCATCTCCCCCGGAGGACAACTCCCCGGAGACATCTCCCACTGGACAACTCCCTCGGTGGACAACTCCCCCGGAGGGCAACTCCCCCGGAGGGCAACTCCCCCGGAGGACGGCTCCCCTGGAGGACAATTTCCCCGCAGGACATCTTCCCCGGAGGATGGGTCCCCTGGAGGGCAACTCCCCCGGAGGGCAATTCCCCTGGAGGACAACTCCCCTTGAGGACAACACCCCGGAGGACAACGTCCCCGGAGGACATCTCCCCTCACTTTAAACGCTTTATGCCAACCCCTTGGTTTGTCTTTTCTTTTTAAATTATTCCAGTACTTTTCTCCCGGAGTAGCCCTTCTGCCAAGTTCTGGGATGACAAACGGGGATGGGGATGGTTTATGGGTATTTGCCCTTTAGGTTGCTTTGTCGCTTAATTGCTAATTATTCATTTCATCCTTTTTTTTTATTTCTCTTGTTTGTCTTCTCTTACTCATCATGTTCGAGAGGACATTACCCTCGGATACCAGTCACCACAATAGCACACTCACATGTGAGTCAATACAAATTCCCTGGATTGGTATATCTACTCTCTCTTACATCCTCTCTACTCTCTCTTACATCCTCCATCACAAGACGGGTGATAATAACATTCCTTTCTGACGCACTTCTCAACGTTTTCTCATCGAGTTAACAGGTATTTCTGACACTTTCTCTGAGTATATAAGATGACAGAGAAAAGGGTAAAAAAGAAAAACCTTGAAGTGAGATGGTGGAAGCTCAATTATGAAAACATGACGAAGTCTCAGAAATACGGGTTAACTCGATGAGAAAACGTTGAGAAGTGTGGCAGAAAAGAAAGTTATTAGAGTAGATACCAATTCACGGAATTTGTATTGACTCACATGCAGTGTGCTGTACGAGGGCCATTACTGACCACTTGTTGATAATGTTTATTGTAGTAACTGGTATCCGAGGGTAATGTCCTCTCGAACATGATGAGTAACAGAAAGCGAACATGAGTAACAAAGAAGGATGAAATTTGAAAAATACTACAGATTTGTTTGAACAAAAAGGTTCCAATGAATAGTTAGCAATTAAACAACTAAGTACCGTGTAACCAAACGGAACAAATCCCCGTAAACCATCCCCATCCCCGTTTGTCATCACAGAAGGGCTAATCCGGGAGAAAAGTACTGAAATAATTTAAAAAGAAAAGACAAACCAGGGGGTTGGCATAAACTCAATATATAGAGCATTTAAAGTGAGGAAAGTTGTCCTCCGAGGGAGTTGTCCTCCGGGGAGTTTTCCTCCGGGAAGTTGTCCTCCGGATAAGTTGTCCTCCAGGGCAGTTGCCCTCCGGTGGAGTTTTTCTCAAGGGGAGTGGTCCTCCGGGGAGATGTCCTAGAACCGCTGCATCGCATTGTTCATTGAAATGGGAAGAAGGGCAACAATGATGATGGAAGTCCATTATTTTTCAATTGGTTTAAACTATCTTTTCACTTTTATTTTAATATTATTGACTTTGTGGTAATTATTCTAAGATCCCTTAGATTCTACGATTTCAAACAGTATATGGTTTATAGAGGGGTTTCAATAGCTTCCAAGATTTATTAACATGATTAAAGGTGAAATGGGTATCATTTCCCCACTGTCCCCTTAAAGTATCCCTTAAAGCATAACTTCTTGATAAGGACACAGATTGGAAATCATTTCAAGTTTAATTCAGTTATGCATTTAATAACAAAATTACGCTGGACTATCTCACATCTTTTCAAAAAACGACATGACAAACATGACAAAGAATAGCATGCTGAACTCTTGTAGAATTTTGCAATCAAAAACATCAAACTTGAACTGTCTGCTCCTTTAGAAGATTTATTGATCGATCAACTTGGTTATGAATATTCTTAAGAACGGAGATAAGTATTTGGCCTGAGGCATGACGTATGCCACGCCATTGGTGAGGTGACTGTACTCCTATAGGTATGTTCTCATATCTTAGTCCATTATGGTGTCAGATATCTTATATTTTTCCCTGTCTCACAAAAGACAAGGGTCGGGGAGGGGGGGGGGGGGTGAACGAAAGCCCCCATTAGAAAATCGACTGTCAAGAAATCGTATTTATTGATGACCTTCTCTTTCTGTACTTGCTTGTTGGGAAATTTTCAGCGAAGAAATAATACACCACCACACACATTATCCTCATTTACATATACACATCCTCGCCAAACCCCACCCACACAGAACACTCTTATTCGCTCATTCTCGCAAAGTGGTACCTATTTCCACATCATCTGCAAATAAAAAAAATCAGTGTATACATCTAATGTATAATTTAAAGAAAAATGACATACAAAATTTGATTGACATAAGATTATTTACAAGTTTGTATTTTTTCTATTGTTATTTCGACATGTTACAAAACTGAGCGTTCTAAAAAGAAACAAAAGAAACAAACAACCGGATTGGTACAAAGAACATACATTACATTGACGAGGGTTCACCGTTGCCTGTTTTTGTTTGTTTTGTTTGTTTGTTTGTTTGTTTGTTGTTGTTGTTGTTGTTTTTTTTTTTAGAGAGAGAGATAATAAGCGATCGAGGGGGAGGGGGTAAAGAAATGGTGTTAAATAATTTAGAAGAGAGAGAGAGAGAGGGTGGATAGAAAAACACGATGTGCACCTTTTCATGGATAAAAGGGATAAAGATAATAGAATATTTCGCAAAATATAAAAGTATTCGAATAAAGCGTAATTAAATGGATTTTTCTGTAGTGGGAGAAGGAGAATTCTGATGAAAACAAACAATACCCAGAATTATACAATATTGTATTATTGGATTGGGCTATAATTATAATGATTGGTAATACTTGTAATTTCGACCCATTTTGCCACTAATGACATATTCCTGGGAGTGTTAAAAGTGTTAAATAACAGTTCATTTTGTGGTACGGGTGTTCTCTTTCCAAATGAGCTCATAAGACGCCAGGACCACTTAAATCCTATCTGACATCGTATATCATTTACTTCATCGAATAACAACTACTGGGAAATAGAACTGTCTATACATCAGCAGAACAACAACATAACATCATTAAATGAGCCAAGAAAGAAAGAAAGAAAGAAAGAAAGAAAGAAAGAACATCCCTCTAAAAATGATAACAGATGGGCTATGCCTCATGGGAAAATCTAATCGCTCACGTTGTTTCAAAGTTGATCAAATCGTTACGAATCTGTTTTGCAAATTGCTACACAATTCCATTCGATTCTGCACTCCCTCCCCGAATTTGTTGGACATTTTTTAGTGGTTTTTATTTTGTTTGTTTGTTTGTTTCTGTTGACAAATCAAATATAATACAAAATACCAACAAAGTGTGGGTATTCCGACACTATCCCAACTCTACAGTGGAGAAAATATTATCTTATCTTAGAAAAATATCTGAAAATATTTTTCGTTTATAAACACTCATACATTTGTATTTCAATACAAATTTTGGTCATATTTTTGTTGATTGCTGATGGAAAATAATACATATATGAATCAGATCCAATGCTTATTCCATCATAAAAAAAGTGTATTCCCCTCAGTTGTGAAATTGAAAAACTGCCTCGGCGTTCAGAAAAAAGGTCAAAATTTCAATTTTCAATTCAAATTGGCTATAGCTATCGAAAACCTTGCGTCATCAAATTCAGAAGAGATAATATTAATATACAGGTAAATTGGGAGAATATCAAACTGCATATGACTCTAATATATTGCTATTTCATATAGTATGGTCACCTGATAACGTCAAACACGTAAAATTCATCATAAAAGGAGAGATATAACTTTCTAATAAGAAATATAAAATACGAAATTGATATTATACTTTTATATCCCTTTTTATAGGCCATCGACCTACATTGAACCGACATCACAAAATAAAAGGTCTGGGAAATTATACCTTTGTGAACTTTCTCAAAATGGGTAATTGAAAGAAGAAATGAACCCAAAATATATACAAAAATGTACTTTTATCATAAAGAAATATAACAAATGCGTAACAATAGATATTAAAGTTTCATACAAAACAGAAATACAATACATTGACGGACATTTGGAGGACCTCTAAAGCTATGAGCATGAATTATAAGCATGTCAAGTGTGCCTCTGAATATTTAAGTGACTAACGACTCAATGCTACCAATAAGCCGCATATGAAAGAAACGACAACAAAGAAAATATGGTGAGGGAACCAAGTTTTTCTCCGATATCAGATTATTTGCTATCTCTAATATATACTACAATGTAAAAACACATTTAGAATATAACAGTCAAACGAAAATGTGTCAAATGTTCGAATAAAAACAACAACAACAAGCCGTATAGTAGACTTAATTCGACCATGTCGACTGCATTGAAAGAGGATAATTTCCAATGATGAAAGGTCCCATATTGTATTCAAATTACCTGCAGACACGGGTGATATAAAATGACAGTTGGAGACGCTATAGATTTCACCGCTGCCTACTGGTTTACAACTCCTTTTTAATAAGGATATACATCGGTCCCCTACGAAGCAAGAGTCTTTTGTTGCAACTAAGTAAGCTTTTGGGCATAATTGAAATCGACATGATGACCTTTAATCAAGCTACTCGTTGTTTTTGATATTTCGTAATGACGCTGTAATGCAAGTCCTGATCAGAAAACATACAATAGACTGATGGTATTTTTCTTTGTTTGTTATGCGGCTGTGACACTCGGATTAGACGTTCATTGTCAGGTGTGGATGTTGTCCATCAAAGTGGCCAGAAATCTTGTGCATGCACCAACAAAAAAAAAACAAACAAACAAACAAACAAAAACAAAGAAACAAACAAAACAAACACAAACCAAAAAAGAGAGTAAAATCTAACGATATCCGTCCCATGTCCGATGGCTGTGCGTTTTTGACCGTTTGTCATGAGTAACAGAGTTTGATCGTTACTCGTACCGAATGCCTCTTGTGGATATTCGGATGTGTGTCGTACGTAAACGTGCTGAGAAACGACTAAGTACAGCCACACAAACGGACAAGACGCACAACCACCAGACAATTAGCGGACCTCACTATCAGTTTCTCATCCGTTTGTATTATCCGTCTGACAGATGCATTTACTTGATGGCAGATGCGTACCTATAATCGGAACCGGGAAGAATAAGAAAATGACTGGTATCATGGATATACGACAATTATGACCGAACAGCGGATTGATTTCGAATATACGAGCTGCTTTAGGAAGCTGTTTTCCAGGAGAAACAATTCATTATTAAATTATCTGGGATGTTTTTACATGCAAGTGTGAGTTCATTGAACACACGTTATCTTGTCCTGCACTTACGCGAGGAAATAGAAGTCGAGAGGACAAGTTAAAATGACATCAAGTCTAGTTTTTGAATAGTGTGAAGTCAACGTATCCCGAACGAAAAAGTCGAGACGACAAATCTACTTTTTTATAATTTTTTTTTTATATCGCTTTCAAAGTTTAACATTTTGAGGTGAAAAGTGGTAGCAAGAATTGTTTTAGGTTTCTGTTATATGATGTTTCCACTTTTTGTAAAAGTTAGTTGAAGACCAATTTTGCGTGGAATATGAGGTATACAAAAAGCTGTTTCTTGTTTGTTTTTATAATGTATCTTCGTACACAATGTCCTTATGGAAGGCTCAGATATCACAATAAATGACATAGATGTGGGTTAATATAATCATTCAGGAGAAATAATATCGAAATAATGGCTTTATAATATCGCCAGGGGCGGAGTGAGAGAGTAAACATCTATTAAACCGATTTCTGATGCGTTCTTTATTATTTTCATACATATTTCAGAAACCAGGCGGTTGAAAATATACGACTGCATAATAAACAATGTCCCGTGGAGCGAAAACATATACCCAGCATTATAATGTTACGAATCAATCAATAGAAATATATACGGTGCTTGAGTATTTCTTCGTATAGTTTGGCATGATCTTCTCCTTTATTTCCTTTTGATATACTTAAAAAATAACATTGAAAAGATTGCTCAGTGCATTGATATGACATTGATTGAACAAAATAAATGCCTTTAACCAAATCAAGTCGGCACGGAAAATATTATAGGAATTGGGTATATTCTTGATGAAATGAAGGTCCAGTTGACCAGTAGAACTAGTTTATCGCAAGGGGCAAATGTCATGGAATCCCTTTTCGATTATTATTGTCCTTGCATAGATCTACGCGCAACTTACTTTATAAATCATAAATACACGTTGAACTAATGGTGTATCTCTCTTCCCGCGGAAACTACTTTGAGACGGATTGGGATTACTTTGAGACGTTTGGAAACGGCTTGGAGACGGTTTTGAAACTTGTGGCGGAGACGTCTCTTCAGTCCCCGCGAAGTTTCATGAGTCGCAAGAATCGCAGAAAGTACTTTGAAACGGATTTTGGACTACTTGTCGCGGAGACGTGACGTCTCGGAGACTTCCCCAGAGTTTCGGAGACGGTTTTGGGACTACTTTGAGACGCGTTTTGAAAATTGTCGTGGAGACGTCGCCGAGTCTCAGAGACCGTCTCCGCGACGAAAAAAGTATCGGAGACGTCTCTGAGTGTCCAAATAACCATAATTTTAATCATGCTCATCATTATGACGAAACAAAGCCTGACTCTGAGGCAATTCAGAGTAGATCTGCTACATTGGAAATATTTCACTCTCCCCTATCAGGCCATTTCTGACATTAAAAATAACCTTGGTAGTTTTTTAAAATTTTGCTTTAATGGCAGAATGTTATATGTGAACGATATCATTTGGAAAAAAAAGGAGAAAATAAATGTTGTATACAAAATACCAGGGTACATGTATGTCACAACAAGCAGCAGTGTCACAGTTAAAAAAAAAACCAACAGCAGAAAAATAAAAAAAGATTATAGTTGAACCACGTCGGAGTTTTATTGCTATGCCGTAACCAGCCCTTTAGAAACTCGACAACTCTTTCATCGCCTCTCAATTTCATCAGTCCGTACCCCTTCCCTCACCACATCACACCCAAACTCCTTCGTCACTCCCCCCCCCCCTCAACCCCATTTCCTGTTTTAGAATTTTGATTATAGTGACCATGTTATGTGGATATTATTGATGTTGGGAGAGCGAGGAAAGTTTTTAATCAATTAATTGAACGTAATACTGTTTTCTCGTCAGGAGGGATGTGTGATGTAATTCCCAGATGTATCCCATCACTAGCGCTATTAGTTCGATCATCGGAAATTATGTCGCAAAAAGATACCGTCCTTATTCTGTAGATGCACTCCACTAAAAGACTTTACACCACTTTTAATTTATACAAAATATAGAACAGATCATAGTTTTGTTTCATACAATAAAATTTCTCACAATAAATATTTGCAATTTGCTGCCCAATGCACTAACCAGCAGACCAGTGCACGAGGAACTAAGTCCTAAGTTCTAAGTATTCATAATGGCCTGGGCCTCGTAAATTGAGTTCTGTGCCTGAAATGAATTAATAAATAAATAGTGCAAGCACTTGAAAATGAGTGAACTTTTATTTACATTTTTATTAACATGGAGTAAAATGTGGGACAACCCTTTTTCCAGGGGAAAATGATGAGTTGTGCATAGACACTTACATTTTTTTAATGCGGCGGTCACAACTGCGATTCCTACGGGTTTAATATTGGTTGCAGGACAGGTATCTCCATCGTGCCTGTTAAGTACGTCGTTTGTACCTGCACGTACGTTCGTCTTGCAATTTCTTTGCAAAATTGATGACGTCACTCGCAGGAGAAAACGTACGGAGAATGTGCAGGCTCTGTGCAACCATTGCGCATGCAATGTGCATGTTCTTACAATCATTGCACGATGGGCGTACGTGGCAAGAGTAAATTTCTCTTTTGTTTTGGCATGCATATTCATGACCAGTAGATGGGAACGTCTAGTTATTGAATCTTTACCTATTCATTGCAAATGATGTTTATGGCAGGGGCCGAGGAGCGGTTTTGAAAGTGGAAGGGCCGAGGCGAAATTGGGGAGGGGCGGGCTTTATAGGCTAAAAATTATTTGGTCATTTTGCATTTTGCGTTTTTGTACACGTTTGCTGAAAGAAGTGGGGGCTGAAGCCCCCCCCCTCAATGCTCCACGGCCCATGTATAGTATTGTCTTTTCTCTCACTCTCTCTTTCTCTCACTCTCTCTTTCTCTCTCTCTCTCTCTCTCTCTCCCTCCGTCTATACATGTATAATTAATATTGAATTATGGTTTCGATTCCAGTGAGTTTCTAGCCATCTTTATCATTATTTGCAACATTTTCGTACTACTCCCTTCATATCTCAATATTCCAGCTCCCCAAAATTAACCGTCACATGTATTAGGACTATGTTAAGTTTGAAACGCAAGAGAATTGAAAGTACTATGACACAATAGGTCGTAAAACATTTTGTAAAACGGGAAACTTCTTTTAGAGGCTCTTAAGGGGTCACCCCGCCTCACGGCAGTAGATGTGAAAATGATCGCATACTTACAAAAACGTTGCGCTCCCCTCATTCTATTTCTTTCATGATAATTGATACTTGTCCAGATTACATCTCAGGTTACAAATACAAGGCAAGCGCGGCGATTTCATGTCACGACGGGGGGGGGGGACGGAAACACCCTAGAGTGAAAATAATACACTAAAATTCACAAACTTCGCACATTATCGCAGAAACTAATGAAAATGTTTGCGAGCGCGAAGCGCGAGCCGAAAATTTTGCCTTATATTAACATTAAGTATTGCATTTACATACATTTTACCTCTTTATTAGCTTCACAAGCTAATCACTACTGGTTAAGCTTTAAAAATCATGAGGGGGGACGATCCCACCAGAAAAAAACGAGGGGGGGGGGACACGTCCCCCCGCCCCCCCCCCGGGATCGCCGCCAATGTTACAAGGGCTTAGTTACAGATCTCTAAAAGTTTGTTAACATCATACATGGTTACAATTTGCAAAGAAAATCACTACTAATCATTAGGAACGTCGAAAAGTGTTTCTCCCGCATTAAGATACCCTGACCCCTAATTAGAGATGTCATAGCTAGGGAACTACCTCAATGAAATTTGCTTTTTAAAAAAAAGTTAAGATGGTTTCAGCCAGGGCATTTCACAAAATTGATTGCCATTATTTTGTGGCAAAAAAATATTTTAATATCGACTGCAACAAAAAGAGATAAATAAATAACAATAATAATAAGGATATTTTGTCCGGAGGAAATAAATTGTATATCTTTCACTGAATACTATTCAAGGGCCTATACTTTTATATTTTGTTGTAGAAATAAAACCGCCTTCTGTTGTTGGTACATTATGTCGTGTGCCGTCAGAGGGGCTTCTAGAATTGAATTTAACAAACATTAAATAAACTGGGGTCAATAATTGTATTCTTATATTATGCAATTAAATGAGTGATGACTTCTGACATGATTCCCTGTTCTGTCAGCCTAATCTGATTATAAATCAAATATGAGATATATTAATCTCCACTTGGACTTAAATTTGTAAGCATTCTTCTGAGGGAACACCTTTTCCTTCGTATCCACGGCTACATATTAATGCTGCTGCAAATCAGTCAATTTTATTAGAAACAAATATCTTCAATACACACATAATAAAGAAATTATAATTATATACAAAAATATAATATTATACAAAAAATTATAAACCTTATAATAACATAATTTTCATATAATTAGCTTGTATTTTACATACATTTTGCCTCCGTACTGTCTTCACAACCTGATCACTAAATTAAAAAATGCTAAGCTCTCAGAAATCGAGGGGGGACGATCCTCCGCCCCCGGGATTGCCACCAATGTACACGATGCATACTCGTTCAGGATACTCCCTATCACATGCTTTTGGAAGGGAGGTCGCATCAAAATTACACCCTACGACAGGCTTTTGGAGGGGAAGACACCAAAATTACCCCTTTATCGAAGTTATGTTGGAAATTATCCGGACACCCATTTAGCATTTTTCCAAGAAGATTTGAAAACTATCCCTAATTAAAGAATAAGTTAGGGGGAAATGCCACAAGACCCGTTTTTCAATGATTTTCGGATTTTCCCCCAGCACTGAACCACTAAAAACTGAAACGAGCATACATGTATGGTTGACCAGGTGGGGGGGGGGGGCTGTGTCATTAGAGAAGTCTGAAACTTGCGCGTGATGCAAGATGAAGGCACTTGTGACGCGCGTTGAAGGCAAGACGACTGTAGGTCTTCAAGCTATCTTGCTCACTGTACGTGCAACGCACCTTGCCTGGCAAAGATTGTGCATTCAACGTGCGTTGATTTGAACCTCAAACCCCTACCAGAATCGCAAGATTGACTTACAACCTCTGCCATGCAGGCACGTTGAAGGTGCGTGCGATGTGCCTTCATCGTGCCATGCAGTCGATCGTGAATCCAATCGCAATTTATTGGACATGTCGAATAATCTTCAAAGAGTTGTACCATCGACGTGCGTGTCTGAAAAATCGTGCAAACGCTGTACGAATTTTCTACGGAATCCTCGAAGTTGTGACCGCCGCATAATGCGGCGGTCACAACTCGCCGTACCTTCGACGTGCAACTCCCTACGATGGATTTCGTAGAAAATTCGTGCAGCGTATGTACCATGCAGGCACGTTGCCTGTACGACGTACAGGAACTTTTTTCCAATACCCTTACTACAGAAACGCAGGAATCGCAGAAATTGACCAACGACCTGTACCTGCATTGTACATGCAACGCAGGCTACGTTGATGGCACGTGCCCGTAGCCTACGATGAGTTGTGACCGCCGCATAAGACAGAAAAAAAAGAGGAACTCTGAAACTCTATTCTCACCGGGATTTTATTTTTAAAAAGAGTGATCATGGTGATCGCTGCTCAGATTATCGAAAACCTATGGTTGACTTATTAAACAGCGTGTTTGATATAGTATTAGTTGCAATGCTTCTTGTGTGTAAAATAATGCTCTTAGCCCTATGATAGCAAATATTAGTTTTTATTTTGTTAATGAAAAAAAAAATGAAAAGATTTTTCTTCATCAGGGGGGGGGGCAGTGGCCCTCATTTAAATTCTTGTTTGAGACGCTTTCTGGATCCGTACTATTTTCATTGGATAAGGTCTTTAAACTCATTCGTTTCTGGAGTTGTTTTGGGTGTTTATAGGCACGATTTCGCTTAATATCCGACTCTAACCCTTTGAGAATTCCACTTTGCGATTTAAAGCATGTAATTAATGCACCGCTGGGCAGGAAGCGATGTAACTGTGAACAAACAATTTACTCAGAAAACTGAGGAAGGAATCTAAAGAAGATGGAGACAGGGATGAAGAGAAAGAAAGGTAAAATAGAGAGATATAAAGAAACATCATAAAACGAACTATATAATGGAGTCGAATCGGAGTATGCACCCTTTTACTTACAAACATTAATGCCTGCACCAATCTTTTTATTTTCTTCTTCTTCCTTTATATAGGATATTGGAAAAACTTCCTGCACGTCGTACAGGCAACGTGTCTTCATGGTGCATACGCTGCACGAATTTTCTACGAAATCCATCTTAGGAAGTTGCACGTCGAAGGTACGGCGAGTTGTGACCGCTGCATAAAAGACCTCTTTCCATTAGTAAAAATTTCCTCATCAACGGTCTACAACTAAAATTACGATTTATTGGTGTGATGTTGTCAAAATTCGATTCAATATTCAATTGACAGAGGTTTATCACAAATAAAGAGCACACGCCTGTAATAGCATCTAGTTGTTAAAACATTGCCCCAACGACCAGATGAAGACATTGTTAATTTAAACATTATCAATATCAGATGGTCTGTGAAGGTAGAGGTTTGCATGGTGGATTCGAATACTGTGACGAGGTTAACGGTTCACCATGTGGTAAGTCCTGAAAAGGACTTCTCAAAAAAGACTTCTTCCTGAAAGTTGAGAAAGAAAAGAAGATCAAAGAGAGAAGTCCTTTTTCGTGACTATTATCATGATTATGGTCAACCGTAAACCTCTTCACAATATTATCAATATCGATGATAGACTTTTTTCTCTCGTTTATATTCCCATAAAAAGAAAAAAAAAAAGAAAAAAAAAAATCTTTAGAACAGTTGCTATATGGGAGAAATTATATAACAAAAACTCAAGTTTCTCGGAATGTTCTAAGGCGAATTAAACCCCTTTTGCAACAAACCTCTTTACATAAAGAAAAGATGGATAACCTGTTTTTGTCCCACCCGGGCAAGCATGCATGTTGTTGATCGATACGTGATTTCGTATAGAGGCGCTATTCCCTTTGCACCACACACGTAATTCCATTTACACCTACACCATCGTAATTTCCTTGGATGGGGAACATTTGATGAATGGACTTCTTGCAAGGATAGCCGGGAGAGGAGCACGATTTAAAGTAAAAGATTCATAACACTGTCTCTTGTTGATCATAAGGTTAACTGAGGCGCAGATCAAGGATTTCATGAGGCAGAGAGGGAGGGGGGGGGACTGGACTTGGGTATTTCAGATTTTTGTTTACCGGTACTCTCATTTTTTTTTTAACGTCACGCCGAACGAAGTTATCTCGGAGGGGGGGGGGGGGAGGAGGGGAGAGGGCAGGGGCAGGGAGATGGGGGGCGTGAAAAAAGAGTCGGCTGTTTACAGGTACACTAATTTTTTTTAACGTCACGCCGAACGAAGTTTATCTCGGAGGGGGGGGGGGACGGAGACGGGCAGGGGCAGAGGGATGGGGAGGCGTGTCATCAGTCTTCAATTACAGCCATGGGTACCGGTAAATCATTCAGTCGGATCAGTAATCCACCAATCCATCAACATATTTTTTTGTGGGGGGGTGGGGGTAGGGGTGGGGGTGGGGTTAGGGGAAGGGGAAGGTCAAAGATTCACGATGTTAGGCACTTTCTCGAAATTATTGGTGCGGGGGGGGGGCGGACATAATACTTTTATCATCATACCGCAAGATATCATACCTTAAGAGAAATTAAAGACTTTTCGTTGTTGTTATTATTGCATGCGCAAGTGCATAATGATTTATTAAATACCAGTGTTCAAACAAACAAGAAACACAGGTTACTATATTAAAAAATAAATTAAAAAGTGACAGGATGATGTCGGAAATCCTGTCTGAAAGTAAAATATACTCGTATTTAGTCGGATGACTGACTTTCAAAAATGACCATCAATCAACAAGACAATTATATAATTCTCTCTCGTACATATTACTCTAGGGAGCAATGCGGCTGGTCTGTAATAAACAGACAATGTTTAGGTAACCTAGTAAAGAAGGGAATGAAGGGGTCAGTGTTTTAAAGAGTAAAGGGGAATAGATGCAGGGAAATGGAGAAAGAGAGAGAGAAGAGGGGGAGGGAGAAGAGAGAGGGGAGAGAGAGAGAGAGAGAGAGAGAGAGGAGAGAGAGAAGAGAGAGAAGAGGAAGAAAGAGAGAGAAAAGAGAAAGAGAGGACCAAAAGAGCCGACAGAAGGGAGAGAGAGCGAGAGAAAGAGAGAGGGAACGTGATTATTAAGCAACGGTGGTTTGGGGCAGGAATGACTGTGAAACCTGGCATGCTTGGACGACCTTTTATTCGCTTCTTACCCCAAGATGGAGCAACGCTGCTAAATCGGTATAGTTTCCACACCCGATACGAATACTTATTCCGACCAAATATCGAGGAACTCTCCACCTTCCACTCGCGCCTCGAGGAGAAAGCTCACTTCTAAAAGCATTCTAGGCCTACAAACCCTCCTACATCAACACGACGGTTTGATGTCAGACCTAAGGAATACCTTCTAATTTTGTATTGCCAGATTACGCATCGAGGTTATCATCGAGATGTGTGATCTTTTGTCTACGTCATCGTTTGTAGGCCATGGCGATCGACTTCATGATCTTATTGATGCAAAACCCAACCAAGGCACATGAAAGGTTTGAGAGTACCAAGAGAGAATACGTCTACATCTACCAAACTTCAAAAGATTCTAGGACGACGTTGTGCGATCTTATTGTCTACTAGTTATCATTGATTGAAGGACGTAAAGGTCGCTTTCATTCAAACCTACTCAGAATCTAATGGAGGTCCGATGTCAGACAGAGATACATTTCAGATCTACCAATTCATACACAATGTTATCCATGCGACATCCACGAATCTCTTGTGTGTGAATACACCATGTAACACCACCTCAAATCAACATGAATGGGTTTGGTGTCAGACTAACAGAATGTTCATATTTATCTTGCTAGAAACAGCCATAAAGTTTCAGGATAATTTGTGATCTATCTTGTGTCTACGTCATCGTTTGTAGGCCATGGATGATCGCAGCTTCATGTATGATGCAAAACCAACCTCACATTTAACATGGAGACAGTAAAAGGCTTGATGTCATGCCTGCGGAGACTACGTTCAGAATCTAAGCAAGATAGATTCATCTGTTATACCGAGCATCTTTTGAAGGCGCGGGTGATCGTAATTTCTATTATGTTGTAATCAAAATCATGCAAAAACTCACCTAAAATCACATGAAGGGTTATGATGTCAGAATCTAAGAGAATAGTTGACTCCGTACCAAGATAGAATACTGGAAGATACCAGGACGACGTTGTGTGTTGGTCTATCTTCTCTGACGTCATCGTCTGTGATCATGTGTGATCTTAGCCGTCAAACATCCAGGAGGCAATACCCCATCACTGATGTCAGACCCATAGAGATGGTACTATAGCTACATCCTATGTTCACGATTCAGAGAACATGTCCAGATCTAAACAAGATAAGAAAGTCGACAGTAACATGTGTGAGTCTATTCTATAGAGAAGTGTTTGGTTTTGACACACGTGTATGAATCATGAATGATTATTTACTTCTGTAACTGACATTTACGTCATCCACAGGAATTTGAACGGGATCCGATCTCGTGTCAGTTATATAACTTCACTTGTAACTGGATTAACGCGCTATTGCACATCCAACGCCTAAATTGAAGTATCTTGTATAACGTATGTCTTGTAGGTCAGTGGATGATGGTAATTTATCTTGTAATCAATTATGCAAAACCCACCTAAATCAACACGAATAAAGGGTACGACGTCAGACCTAAAGAGATATGCCGACATCTTACCAAACCAAGATATTTCTGAAGGCTGTCAGTGGACAATCTGTGATCTATCTTGTCTATACATCATCCTGTGCAGAGGACGTGAATGATCGCATTCCATCCTAAATTCACTTCAAAATCAACTTGAAATGTTGATGTCAGACCTAATAGAATATGCTACATCTTACCAAACTCAATATCTTGAAGGGCATACATGACAATAGTGATCTATCTTGTCTATACATCATCCTGTGCAGGAGATGAATGATCGCATTCCATCCTAAAGCATCTCACTATCCACATGAAAGGTTGATGTCAGACCTAATAGAGTAAGTTCAGATCTATAGCAACAAGATAGTACTACACGAAGAGTATTTCTAAAATCTTTGAGTATGCTACCATTGTGACAGGTTCTCGCGATTTTGGAGTATATTCTCTGTCTATACGCAATCTTTTGCAT
>CALNVZ010003432.1:6515493-6542385 GCA_940671915.1 Paracentrotus lividus | reverse complement strand
GTAAATGTATGTATACTGGAAAGCTTAAGGAGGATGTACAGTGGGGTGAAAGAATATTTGGGTCGTTTTTGTTGTTATTCAATTTATTTACGACTAGTCTCAGCCCGTGTTTTCACGGAGGAATGATATAGACTAATCTGATATTGTTTCTTTTCTTTTTAAGCCATAAATATTGTTTATAGTTGACATTGATTTGAAAGAATCTGATGTTAGTTTAATCATAGAATTAATATAAATTATGATGATGTTGTTGTTGTTGTTGATAATGATGATGATGATGATGATGATGATGGTTATGATGACGATGATGATGATGATGATGATGATGATGATGATGATGATGATGATGATGATGATGAGGTGATGATAATGATGCTGATGGTTGTGGAGGTGGTGGTGATGATGATGATGATAGTGGCGGTGGTAGTGATGATGATGATGATGATAATGAAGATGATGCTAGTGGCGGTGGTGGTGATGATCGATGATGATGATGATATTGATCATGGTTGTGGTGGTGATGGTGGTGGTGCTGGTGGTGTTGGTGATTGTGATGATGATGGTAGTTGTGGTAATGGTGGTGGTAATGGTGATAGTGATTGAATGATTGAAAATTACATTTATTTCCTTCAAAAACCATGCACATTGATTTAGATCATAAACTATCATTAAGGAAATTGAAGGTAGAAGATTCAGTATAGGTGGAAAAGAGAGAGAGAGAGAAAAAGAGAATATGGTTATAGTTAAGTTCAGTAATAGAGATGAAGATGGTGACGATGATGATGATGATGATCATTATGAATATGGTGGTGATGATGATGATGGTGATGATGATGATGGTGGTGACTGTGATAATGATCATTATGAATATGAATATGAATATGAATATGATGATGATGATGATGAACGTGATGATAATGATGATGATGGTGGTGGTGGTGGATTACTTTTATTAGATGACTTTTATCTCCTTGTATAGCATTGTATATGCAGCTGCCCAGAGTCTCAACTATAAAGTATGAATACCAGTCTAATTAGTCGATTTCCCCTTCCCAATTCATTGTTTTATAGCGCTCAAATGATCTACAGGTCTACTCCCACCCCTCCGCCCCCTCCATCTAAATGACGACACCCCAACCCTCACCTGCCTGACCCGATGACACTTGGCACATTCAATCCAACCATTCAATCTTACTAGATTGCCTCTTCACCTGGTGTGATGTGATCCGTGGGATACATCTATGCAAATGAGGTGAAAGAGTGCAGTTAACATGGCTTAAGCCCGCGTCACACCGTCCCGAAGTTGAGCAAGGATGGACAGACGATCATGGAAATTTGTAAATTTTGCTCTGATCACGAAAGCATTTGGCCATTTTGGAGTACATTCTTAGCAATTGTAAAACCACCATGTCCATCTGTGGACTTTTTCAGGCTTCGGCAGCAACTTCCTATGCGTCGAAAAAATCGTTGGCAGCCAAAAAATAAAAAATAAAAAAATCCCGATTGACTTTGCTAAGGTTCATTTCGATAAGATGGCGTCATACCGTCCCGAAGTTGAGCAAAGATGAACACATGATTATGGAAAATTTCAAATTATGCTCTGATCACGAAACGAATTGGGCCATTCCTGTACCCTTCGTGTGTTGTTCGAGTGCCATCGTGTAACCTTCTGTAAACATCGTTCTCGTTTTGGCTCTTGTTTGGCTGTTGACCAAGCTCGGGGCTAACTTCGCGCGAACCCTAACATTTCACCATTCATGTGTCCATCTCCGCTCAACTTCGGGACAGTGTGACGTGGGCTTTAAGCCCGCGTCACACATGAACATAGAAAATTTCAAATTTTGCTCAAATCGCGAAAGCATCGGGCACCATCGGGCCATTTTAGCATTGTTCAGATTACATTCTTTGCAACTTTATATTTAAAAAAAAAACATGACCATCGGTGCAGTTTTTTCAGGCTTTTGCAGCAACTTCCGATGGATCGGCAATATCACTGGCAGCCCCCCCCCCCCCAAAAAAAATAAATAAATAAAAAAATAAAAAATCCCGATAGAAAATGCGAAGGTTCACTTCGTTAGAGCATCGTAGCATCGGGCCTTTTTGCCCTACGAAGGCAATGCAAAGGCAACACGACTTCTTGACGCTCTCTCATTGCCATCGTTTAGCCATCGTATAATATTGTCAAGCCCGCATCGCACTTTCCCGAAGTTGAGCAAAGATGGACCCACGGTCATGGATATTTTTATATTTAACTGCTCTGATCATGAAAGCAGTGGGCCATTCGTGTACCCTTCGTGTGTCCTTCGCACCGGCATAAATCAGTAAAAAAAAAAATGCTATTCATCTGTGGGATATTACATAATAATACAAAGCTTCATCCCGCTAAAGAATAGAAAGTCGCAATCGTGAAATACCTTCTGTAGGCATCGGCTGACTTCGCGCGAACCCTAATATATCAGTATTCGTGTGTCCATCGTTACTCAACTTCAGGACAGTGTGACGTCAGCATTACGGGGTTACCGGATACATGAAGGGTGCTTGAAACTTCAACCCTCGATAAAGATCACGGGTTTGTAGTACACGATTTGATTTAAATTAAGGTACGACCCATCACACGGGGGATGAAGTTGGTTTAGTGGTAAAGTTCAAGAATTGTCGGTTACACGAGCTCGAGTTTTTGAATACCTTTACCAACAACAGCAATACATTTGGGTACCAGACACGTATAATATTCTTTGGTGACAGCGTGTTAAAAAGTGACATCACAACCTCAGGATCTCTATGTAGTTTTCGAATGTTATTCCACCTACATGTATGTCCGTCGTCCTATTTCACGTGAACTGGGTTTATTGTGAAAAATCATGGCTATCGGGCAATTCATTCAGAAATAACTAGGCCTATATAATGGAGGCTACTTTTTCTCGAAAATATTTTCCAGTGGGAATGGTTATCCCGTTCAGCAATAAGCCGTTTAACCCGGGGTGCTTTAGAGTAAGCAAGTAAAAATTGTAGCAATGCTGGTTTTAACTTAGATTCCTAGAAATTGTGTCTATATATAAAATCTCATACATGGGGCAAAGAAAGAGAGCAAACTCGGGGTGGGGCAGGCGCAAATCCAGCTTCAGTTCTGACAAAGCATTTTATCGGCCCAATTGTCTGGGGGCAATAGCGACTCTATTATACTTTTGCATGGGCCATGTGGGCCGGTACAGTTCTTTGGCAGAGTTGATGGTGGATCTGATACTTGGTGGGGGGGGGGTCGTCAAAGCAAAAGAAACGTGCATAAACACACATTGATCATTTAGGCGGAAGTAGATACATGCACGATACGAAATTGGACTATATTTTCATTTAAAACTGCATCTATTACATGTTAGACAATACAGATAAATTAATAAACAAAATAATATTGTCACAAATTTCCATGAACATTAATAAATATATAAATTTAAAAAATATATATTTTAACAACAACAATCATTATCCTCCACTGCAATGCCGCATAATCCCATTTCAGGGAAGGGTGTTAGGGCAAACCTTTTTTCTTTCCATATAATATCAATAAGTCGTACTACATTGGGGTAGGACGGAACACTTGGCATTAAGCTATCCCGCGATCAAGAGCTACTTGACTTGTATACATATCCTACTGGGACAGGAACACACTAAACAACGATCAGGCAAGGATTTTAATTGAACAAATTGAATGAGAGTAGAGCACACATAACGCTACAGTCACACAGACACTTAGTTTAGCTATGTTTTTGTTTTTTATCCTTATTTCATCTTCTATTCTATCATTCCTTATGCCTTTCTTTGTTTTATTGGACGAACGGAATTATCACCATTTCCACTGCTGACTATGACGGGAAGGAATCCATGGGGATCCGTAGGGGGAAAAAAGAGACTTTTTGAATGCAAAAAATGCAACCCCCCCCCCAAAAAAAAAAAAAAAAAAAAAAAAAAAAAAAACACAAAAAAACACAAAAAAAACACAAAAAAAACACAAAAAACACAAAAAAACACACAAAAAAAAAACAACAACCAGCGATCAGGCAAGGACTTTAATTGTACAGATTGAATGAGAGTAGAGCACACATTATGTTACAGTCACACAGACACTTATGTTGAGGTATATAGTCCGGCGTTGCGTCCAAAAAAAAAAAAAAAACAAACAAACAAACCATTTTCTGTGGATCCCCACGCGGATGCTTTCCCTTCATAGTCAGCGATGGAAATGATGGTAATTTAGTTCATCCAACAAAACAAAGAACTATATAAGAAATGAGATAAGGATAAAACAACAAAAACGTAACTAAACGTAAGTGTCTGTGTGACTGCAGCATAAGTTAGCATGTTAGCCAACAGCGCTGATTTCATGGATATAGGCTAAATATCGCCTGGAATAAAGCTCGATTTATAAATGTCATGAATGTATTGTCGTTTTCAATCCGATTCCAAGTAAGATTTCAATCCCGATAGAGAAAGAAATCCCTAAGCGCTAATGTTATACCAGTACCACTTTTTTCCTCATCTACAATGTATGTTCTTATAATCCCCAGATCAGTCCGTACCTTCAAAGCATTTCGAGGTATACACGTTCGCAGTTATAATGTAGTTGTGTATATAGTGTGTTCCATAAAAAGGGAAACCAGTACCTATAACATAAAGAGTTAAGATCAATTGCAAGTTTGAAACAACGATTCTTATTGGTTCACAGCTGGATTTTTATGAAAGAAGCGCATGCAACAAGGACCTTGATTGGTTAATTTCTTTTCTTTCTTTTTTTTGCAATTGATCGTAACTCTTTATTTTACAGGGCACATAACTATCAATTAATTTTCCTTTGAGGTAAATAAGCCATGAAATGCGATATGTTTCATTGAGTCAAGTTTTTCTTATTCTATTTTGATACCTAGGCATGATAAAATATTAAAAAAAAAAAATTAAAAACCCCTTCTACTAGTATATATAATGATGTTGCATTCACAAAGAGTACCCACATATTAAGCTGAGAGCATGAAGGCATTAAATCATCTTTCACAGATCAGTAACAACCTTTTAGCAATTACTAGACAAGAATCTATAAATGTAACTTTCTTTTAGCCTGTATTCTATCCGTTGAATATTGAAATTACTATGGTGCACTTTTGCCGCCGCTGCACTCCAAATTGAAGCAGTGGATTTTGTATTCCATGAATTTAGGAAAGTCGCTATTAGGTTGCAACATCTTTTATCTTTCAAGTTATTCTTTTGCATTCAATCCAATAAAATCGCCCTTAATCTTCAAGATATCACATTACAATAACAGATTTGAAGTTCGGGGACCTTTCAGTGAAAAGGGTGACACGACATTTGATCCGACGACAATTGCTCCTGGCGCTATTTCGTCTAATGCGGCGGTCACAACTCGTCGTACCATCGACGTGCAATTCCCTACGATGGATTTCGTAGAAAATTCGTGCATCGGAGGTACCTTGCAAGTACAATCCATGTACGACGTACAGGAGGTTTTTACAATACCCTTACAGAAACGCAGGAATCGCAGAAGTTGAACCAGGACCTGTGCGTGCATTGTACATGCAACGCAGGCTACGTTGATGGCACGTGCCCCTTAGCCTACGACGAGTTGTGACCGCCACATAACGCAGGCTGCGTTGATGGCACGTGCCCCGTAGCCTACGACGAGTTGTGACCGCCGCATAAGATGTAGTCATAATGCTGAAAAACTATTGATAGGGTAATTAAACAATTAATTGATTCCTATTTACAGTCGTTCCATTATTTTTTTTTCCTTTCTAATTCTTTACACGGTAAAGGAAAAGGGTCAGGGTTGCCATACGGTTAAAAATCATGTCCGGGCTGAAGTTAATCATTCCCTTATAGTGTATGAAAGTTTTAAATATATAGCAACAGTATTCTGTGTGCATGCATGGCACTTAAAGATTCTTGAAGAAGAAGAATACATACCGGACTTTACATGTTTGTCGGACATTTATTTTCACTTTTTTTTCATGTGTATAGGATGAATTTTATGCGTCTGGTAGAGAGGACTAATTGAAGAATATGAAATGAAGCCATGGGGGTCAACTATTGCACATTATCTATCTCTAGTGAATTTTTACAAATAACTCTCACTCCTTCTTGCGAATGTTCCGAAGATTTGTTCAGACTCCCATTTTGATGCTAAATTAGTCTACAATACCTTTAAAGTAATTGACTATCTCATGATCTCTTATCAACAATCTCTGTCGCTTCGCCAAAGTGGTTCTTCGTTTAGTAAATCCTCCGAAAATCTAGCCATATCTTTAAAAAGTAAGTGCTTCTTTTATTTCGTTCTGTAATGACAACTGTCAGACTTGTTATTGAGCCTCTTTATCGGTGGACTGAATTCGTGCAGGCTATTTCGAGGGACGCGAACCCTCCGGCCTAAAGTAGATAGACTCGGCTTAGTATTTGGCTTTCTTTTGCTCCATATTTATACCGACCTCAATCTTTAAAGCCATTATGTGCAAGAACTGTATAGCATCAAGTTGAATCGTCAACTATACTTTATACTGCCAGTTTTCTTATACCTGAGTAACACCGGCGAAACTCATTCCAGACCCACCAATAACTTGCCATTCATGGTAATGCTCTTCGGTCTGGTGTCGGTTACTCGGTTTGGAGTTGGTTTCACCGGTGTGACTCAACTACGGATCAGTCATTGTCAGCTCCCTGCATCAGCCTACGAACTGACACAGATCGGACCCAGGTTCGAGTCCCAGTCAAATCTCTCGGATGGTGATCCCAGTAAATAATCTGATCCCAGTAAATAATCATATCCGATTATCCAAACCAAGTAAATCATCAGCCTAAAGCCTCGGTCACAGATGCCATTACATCTTTCGTAAGACGATCGTACGAACGTCGTAGAAACGTCGTAAGAATGACATACGTAATGTATAGCTCCGTCTACGAATCTTTATAAACCCCAAAGCTCCAGAGATTCATACGAAAATTTGTAATAGTATAGCTTTACCCAGAATATATCATTTTGTGATTGTCAAAAATTATGTCCACTCAAATCGTTCCAAATTTTATCCCTATACCTGTCTATTTTTACAACATTCAGAACACACACACACACACACACACACACACACAAGTAAGGTTTAACATTGATGTAGATTCAAATCAGAACAATCTCTAACACATTAACCTAATCCATAACCTAATCACTTAGACACAACAAGGTGAATATTATATTCGGCGCTATATAAATGCTCTATTTATATTTATCATGTGATTATACACTCTAAAAACTGAAGTGCTGTTTTTAGCTCTTCAAGGGCTGAAATCAGCACTTTTTAAGTGCTTGCATAGTGACTGCACTCAAAGTGCTGTTTAACTGCACTCAAAGTGCTGTTTTAGCACTTTCACGTGAGCTGAACTTTCAGCAAAAATGGGCAAAAACGGCGTGACTTCGTTGGGATTCGAACCTGGGTCCCCTGCATGAGAAGCGCTAACGAGCACGTTAGACCAATTCACATCTCACGGTTGCTAGCAGATCATTGTTACATGATGAACTTTCTTCAAATTTGCCATAATCATCTACTATGCTGTCATAATTAAAGCCAGTTAGCGAGATCTCCGTTGGTCTATTGGTAACGTCGGCGGTACTCTTCCATGTCTAGGTGAACCCGGTTCAAATCCCATACCGACCATGAACATTTTTTGTTGATAAATTAGCACTTGGGTAAGTGCTAAAACAGCACTTCAGGTGCTGATTTAGCACTTCAAGTGCAGTCACTATACGAGCACCCATAAATTAGCACTTCAGTTTTTAGAGTGTAGGAACACCCTTTTCTATAAGTTACACATCGCCGATTCACCTTTTCACTTTGCTCCACATCATTGTTTACCGACCATCTCACCCACGCACCTCAAATATTAAATGTATCAAAACAGAAGAAAAGGGGAAATGAGAAGATGAGAGAGTGGAATTGGCCAGAGGGTGGGGCATAAGTAGGGATCGTTGGTCTCAGATCAATGGAGATTATTCCTGACCTGTGCCCTGTTATGCGGCGGTCACAACTCATCGTAGGCTACGGGGCACGTGCATGCGACGTAGCCTGCGTTGCATGCACAGTGCATGCGCAGGTCCTGGGTCAACTTCTGCTATTCCAGCGTTTCTGTAGCAAGAGTATTGAAAAAACTTTCTACACGTCGTACATGCAACGTGCCTGCATGGTACGTGCGCTGCACCAATTTTCTGCGAATTCCGTCGTAGGGAGTTGCACGTCGAAGGTACGGCGAGTTATGACCGCCGCATAACATAAAAGATACAATCAATAAATTTACGATTGTTATCAGTCGTAAGTCTATAGTAAACCGTGTACTGAGAGTTACAATTGATGGTAAGTTTAGTCGTATCTTTTCATGTAACAGGGCCTTGGTTTTGATCATTGATCTATAACTTTCCATTTTAGATTGAAGCATTCAGGTGGAAAATAGAAAACGACCAGTCGGCCTTCGGCCTTTCTCACCGCACGTTCCCTCAGGAAAGCCATAAACTGGATCATGATGATGCCTCTACGAAAGAGAGGATTTGTAAAGTACTTTATTATTGATTCGCTTATCATAAGCATTTAAATATCATTGCAGTACCCGTATGGGATATTCCAACGTGGAGGAAAGTGATGGCGGCTCTGGTCCCCCTGGACAATCACCCCTGTACCACTACCCCCTCTATACAGTGTGTCCCAGAAAGAATTATACACATTTGAAACGGCTGCCAAATAAGAAATATATGGTTCTTGGGCGAAAAGATTCATGTAGAGAAAGCTCATATCCTCAACTATTATTTGACACCAAAAAGTCCGAAAATGATGCATGCCGCAATGAGCAATGCCCGCTTTGCAAAAACGAGGCTGCGCAGGAATTCGCTATGCATTTACCACCTTCCTATGGCACGCCATGAGGGATAAAAAAAAAACAATAATGGCGTGAATCGGCTAACAAAGACACTGAAAATAAACCAAAAGTCAGAAATAAACATCAATATTATGAAAAATGTAATTGACAACCTTTCTTTTTTCATTTTATTAATGGTTTTTTTTTTTTTTTTTTTTTTTTTTTTTTTTTTTTTTTTTTTTTGTTTATTTTTTCTTTGTTAGCCCATTCACACCATTATTGCTTTGTTTCCCTCATGGCCGCCCATAGACAGGTGGTAAATGCAAAGCGAATTCCTGCACAGCCTCGTTTTTGTGTCCTTCACAAAAGTGGGCATAGCTCATTGAAGTATGCATTATTTTCGGACTTTTTGGTGTCAAATGATAGACGAGGATATGAGCTTTCTCTACATATGAATTCTTTCCCCCAAGACCCATATTTTTTTTATTTGGTAGCCATTTAAAAAATGCATAGTTCTTTCTGGGACACTCTGTATATCTATCCCTATAACTTTATAAACCTATCCCTATTTCCGCCGGGGGGTAGTTGTCCTGGGGGTAATCCTTCAGGGGTTAGTTGTTCTGATACGGGTTGAGGGTACAAGTCAAACGGCTACTTATCTCAATTTTGAAATGAACAAAGAAGTTTGGCCTTTGGTCGGGGGAGGGGGTGGGGGGAGGGTGAGTGAATTAACATTGATTTCAACATTATAACTAAAGTGAGCAAATCGATGCCACGGAGGCCTACATTAATTTGCATACATAAATAACATAGTTGATATTTTTAAAGTGACTCTTGATTTGATAGGTCGTCGGTACATCTAGTGAGTGCTTTTTGTATCATAACATTGTACACCAAAATCACATCATAAACTTTGATACAACTTTTTGACAAGATAGAACATAATTGCAATATATCAATTTACCAAATTGTCTAGAATTGAATGTGCCCTGATTTTTTTTTTTTTTTTTTTTTTTTTTTTTTTTTTTTTTTTTTTTTTTTTTTTTTTTTTTTTTTTTTTTTTTTTTTGTTCCCATAGAAGCCTTGGGCACAAAACTTAATTACTGTGCAGCAAATTATCATTCTATAGTGCGTGATCCTATAGGCCCTACCATTTTAGCATATTCAGTAATTAACCATTTTTGTTTATTTCTGTAAAAATCATCAATGTATCGCAAATGTGTGGAATGTTAATCTCTCAATGCGTGCTACTATAGCTGCATGCAAAGTATTTTCCTCATTGCAATACAGACACACATAAAAATTTGGAGTGCGCTTTGTTGTGATCGTTTTTGTATCGATTCAGACTTCGATCGTTGGTAACTCAGGCGCCGCTCGAAAAAAAAGCAAACCATCATGTTCCAAATACATTGTATTAATTTACCAAATCAGGGACGGCGGAGCCCGGGTCATTATGTATATATGTATACCTCCGTAGATATTTAAGGCCACATGTCATGAGTTGGGTGCAAAATGTACATTGTCACAATCAAACATAGCTAGTTTATTAGTAGTAAGTCAGACACGTATAAAGTATATGTTTATTGAAAGCAGAGATTGTAAGGAAGATGATTAACATATTTTGTGCCTGTATAGGGTATGTCATAAAAGCTATACGGAGTGTTACAGGGATTTAAAAACTTCACAATTTTTACGGCGAATAATATTAATCTTGTACCAAATAAAATAAAATCATCTTGATCTTTTAATACAGATATATGCTTCTAAAAATATAAACATTGTAACCACAAAAAGTTTTCTAAACCGCGGCCTAACACGGTGTCAACAAAGGAGAAAATTAAACAGTGCAGAAAAGGGCATAATCCATCCTTTTTTACACTTGGAAATTAAAACTCAACACAATGTTCATTCAAGTAATATGCTTCCACTTAATGTGTTCTACATGCAATCAAAGAAAATGGCGAAAAAAGCACCAATTCATTGTTAATAAAACCTGCAATGTGGCAAATTCGTATGCCTCCACATGCATTATCTACTAGGATTATGTGCATTAAGTATCGTTTAATTGAATTTAATTAATTGATAAATAACTTTTGAAAAAATCTACTTTGTATTTCTAGAAAAACCGATAAATTCCAAAGAGAATGATATACCACTCAAGACTCCATAAGACCAAATTGACTGGAAAGATAATGAAACAAAGAATACAAAAAAATCAACAAAAATGGAATTCCTATGCTTTAAACACGTCCTCCAACCCGTAGGATCCTCCACCCGAGATCCTCACACCCCTTACCTACTCCACTCAATTATAGTTTATTAAAACCATTAGCATAACAAAGCTGAACTTCACAGACATATAACCTGATACTATCTACAATGTGAGTTATTGCACAACCTCACTGACGTACATCATTTCCTTCTTATGTGCAAAAATGTTATCAATTTTCTCCTCCAAAATGTGACGCCTTCCACCTTTTATACCTATACCGCAACATGCTATGTGACACATGACCTTAATTATTAGGTTCGTTAGAATTGATTGACTGTTTTCTTCATCAGGGACCAATTAACGTTCACTAGGCCCCGCAAATATTTGTTTTCTTCTCCTGATTAAAAGAGCAGCAATTAAAAGAAGGGTCTGAACTTTCATTTCAGGTCTTTGCAATAAAATACTTTCTTTTGGAGGCAACTCTACGATCTCAGTGAAGATTCTTGGCTGAATACCCGGTTTTCAAAGAACGTGCCCTCTTTTTTACTGTGCCGTCCCCACCACTTTTAACTTCGCCCCTGGGCCAAAGTAGCTCATTATAAGGGGGATATACCCCATTCCACTAGCAATGCTTGTAATGACAGGAACATTACCATCTTAGATGCAGGTGAAGTGAAGGCTGCCTTTTGGTCATCAAGGAGTCGAACTTTTCACCCTCACTTGAAAGTCATGTAAGATGGTCATTACGAGGTGCCCCTTAATTTCCGATCGAACACCCATTGAGTAATAAAGAAAAGCTATTAGGGCAGCTAAGCTTTAGCTTAAAAGAAACACGCGCTGAGGCATATTTTTTTTCCCTGTCTGTGATTTCCATGTTATGAGCATGGCCCACTTATCGATTATTTTTAAAAGGAAAAACATGGAATGCGTGCAATATATCCCGATAGACTCCTAGGATTGCATTTGGAATGGGTTCCTATATTGTCAGCAACCCAAAAATAGTGGTTTGTGGTGGTGAATTTGGGGTGGTTGCACACCCATTTAACATGTTTAACATTTCATTGAAGCCCCCTCCTAGGACAGTATTGTGAGATGGTTCATAGATTGCAAGGTGATGGTGTGTGTGGTGGTGGTGGTGGTGGTATGGTGGTTGTGGTGGTGGGTTGGATAGGGTGGGCAACGCACAAATAAGATTTGAGAGATGCCCCTATTTTATTATTACCCTTTCCCGCTGATTCGGATTTTTCTCGTTTTCGAGAATTTAGTTTATCATTTGGTTTAAATCTTGAAACCTCTTTGGATATTTAGATCTCTCTCTCTCTCTCTCTCCCCCCCCCCTCTCTCTCTCTCTCTCTCCCCTCTCTCTCTCTTTCTCTCTTTCTGACATGCAGGTGTCCTCGTCTACGTCTCTGATTTGGATACGCCTAACGGGCAAGTCATCAAATTCGCGTTAAGAAAAGAGGTGACACCCCAACCTAAAACAAAACTGGCGTACTCTTTGAAGTCATGCTCTTGAGGTAGCCAAATATTTAAGAGATTACAATCCATGATGCATGCAGTCCTTGAATGTATACCCTAAGGAGTTGTGAATTGCTCTTCTTTCCTCATTCAGGTTCTTAACAAGTTCTCCTACGCTATGTTCTATGAGATATATATTTATGTTTTTTTGTTTTGTTTTGTTTTGTTTTTTTGATGGCCTTGTCTCTTAGAATAGAGTAAGCCAACTAAATTGATGGTGAACATTCCGACAAAACACAGAAAATGGATAACAGGTTCATCACCTTCAAAGCTGATAAAAAAAATTAATTTTCAATTTAATGCGACAGTCACATGTACAAACGCAAGACCAACGCATTAAAAATTCGTGAAAATTGCCGACAACGCGCCCACAAAGCGTATACATAGACAACACATGTTAAAATACGCAACGAATGCACTGCATTGGCTAAGCGCACTAGACGAATAAGTAACGCACACCCAGCGCATACTGTGCGTTGGCAATGCGTCGTACATAGGGTAGATGTAGGGAATAGCGGACAGTAGGGAATATCGGACGGTCACCACATGTCCAGCCCTAGCTGCCAACATAAGATCAACTGAGTTGAAATACCGGCATCTATTGGTCAGGTGGTCTGTCTGGGAAGGTTGAATAGTGTATTCGACAACAACAAGTGAGAAATCTCCGAGAAAACTACCAAAATCTGTGAAGGTAGGAAAATTTGCAGCCTAAAAAATGGCCTGATGTAAAAATTGACATTTTAGGGAATGTGATGATATAAAAATAGAATTGGGGCATGACCTCTATTTCATGCATTATGGACACGTGTGGAGGGTGGGCCAAACGTGTGTGGAGTGTTTGCACTGTACAAAGCCTGTGTATTGGGGTGGCAGTTTGTTGAAAAGTGCTAGTCAGTCATTTTTTTGTGTAGGGAATACAGGACACCACATTGACGGTTGTTTGTTTTACTTCCGGGTTGAGTTGCTAAGCATGTAGATCAAATAGTATTGCATCTATAATGTATTATATTTATTTATTAAATTGTTTAACAATTTTGAAATGTCTATTTCTCTGTATTATTATTGTGATATGTCATGATCTACATGAGATATAAAGTTATTCTGAGTGTTTTGAAATTTTGAAGTAAAATGCATATAATCTTCTAAAACTGAATAATGTTATAAAAAAAAATCAATAAAAACATGTTAAGTTGATGGTTTACATTCAAATCAGTGCGTCCAGACAAATCTTTATACAAAAAAACTGTAAAAACATACTGTCCGGTATTTCCTACACTGTAGGGAATGCCGGACAATTTACGATGACGTCATTATTTGCATATAACTGCCTCAACAAATATTTGATTACCTCAATTTTTGGGGAAAATAAAGTTGAATGATGTAGCTAAGCAATGAGAATCTTTTTCTTTTGAGATTTTATTGTTTTCATGTCCTAATTAAGCAAATAAGCTTAAGTGGCCGGTATTCCCTACATCTACCCTATGACTGCGTCATTAGCCCGGACTCAAGTTGTACCGCCTTCGTAATTTTGGGCCAAACAAATGAAATTTGTATGGTAAACTTGGTCTTAATTGTCTGACATCGGCTAGAAAATGTCGGGGCAACGGCCAAGTGCAACGAGTATCGATCTGTTGGATAAAGTCAAGAGATAATTTGCGAGTCAAAGTAGGACAATTTGGATTGCACGGCCGCCTAATGGCGCAAGGGCATTATTCTGAAGGCTATATCGTCAAATCGGAATTTAGAAAACAAGGCTTGGTGAACTTCCAAGGTATTTCTGTTTTATTGCACAAAATTCTTGTTGACGACATAAATCTGCCATTTTCTCAAAATGTATTTAAATTAAAACAGATCTCTTAGCGTTTATTTCATATAAATTTGTGAACAAAGCCATATTTTGATGATTTGTTCAATATTTATTTTAATCCAATTCAAATAATTTATGAAGGTCATACGATTACATCTAATTTGTTCTTTGAAAGCTATATGTCTAAGTCTGTTTTTGTGCGTTTTTGTAAATGCGGTTTAACTTGTAAAATGTGGGGTCAATTTTATCATTTTAACAATTACCCCGATGTGCAAAAGCACAAATCAATCAATCAATCAATCGATTCTACAATAATTGCCTTAGTTTTGCAATCAAACTCAAGGGTGCCCTTTCTACAATGTTCTAGAGAACCATTTTATCGAATTTTTACTTTCTCTCGAAGCCCTTTTAGCTCACTTGAGCAAAATGTTCGTTATTGCGTTCGCCCACCAGACGTCATGTATATTCTTCTTTAAAACACATTCTAGTATTTCACGAGTAAAACGACATTTTGTTCCTTCGATTTCGTCTGAGATGCAGGTTTTTTTCTTATCCACACACTTATTCTTGTGCGTTGCCATGTAACCTTAATTGAAGGGCCACCGTATGAACACGAACAAAACTTAACTTCCTTATAACTATGAATTGCTAGATTTTAACCCCATTCGAACGAAATCCCCATGTTTCAGGCGAGGTTAGAAATTAGGTTCCAATTTGTTTGTGTTTGATTTTTTTTATTATTTATTTATGTGTATAAATTACACTAAAATGTGACGTTTTGAAACTGAAAGCGGCCATTTATTATCGCTGGCATCTTTGTTAACTGTTTATACGAGTATTATTCGAAATTTCGCTAAGGGTTTGTACCATTACGTCATATACGACGTCATGCATGGTCCCTATTTCATTAAAGGTTGTGGTTTTTCCAAATCGACTACAAAAGTCTTCCAATCAATCGCACAGTTTCAGTTTTTGAAATAAAACTCTTATTTTTCACGTCCGCAAAAATAATCCTGAAAAAGATGACCACCATTATTTTGACCATGAATTAACAAAACTTAAGTTGAGAGAGAAAAATGTCCTTGGGCAATAGCTGAAATTGTATCTAAGGACAAGTGGTATTTGATAGTTATGACGTCATTTAATCACCATTATCTCCTTTTCACGCTGTCGGCAATATGTTTCTGGGAACTTAAACACCTGATTGAAATTTGAAAGTTAAAAAGAAGAAAATGAAGGCCAACTTTGAGTGATCATAGAGAGATGAGTGAGTATAAGGGGAACAAAACTTGCGAAGAAAGTACTTTTTGATACAATTTGATCTTCCTAGTTCGAACCTTATGAAATAAAAAAATCTCATTTATTTTTTTCCTTCTAATCATGCTAAATAATGAGAAATTGATATTGTATGGCACCATTTAGAACTTCACTATGGGCAAAGCTAGAACAAAATAATGAGTCCAAATGAGAACCATGATTCTCTAAATGGATGTGTGAAACATTTCTAAGGATCGAACATCTTTGAAATTGGATATGAACTTTTCTAGGATAGCCTAATTTACATTCTCAAATCTATTAAAAAGATTTTGTAGCTTTACATAAGCCATATCACCGCCCCCCCCTCTCTCTCTCTCTCTCTCTCTCTCTCTCTCTCTCTCTCTCTCTCTCTCTCTCTCTCTCATACTCCCTTCGTTCTTTCTGCCATCCCGTTTCTACCCACCTGACTTTCACGAAGCTTTTATGCCTCTGAAAATAGAATGATATCGGCTATAAAATTACCAAAAGATAAATTCTCAAATGACCAAAAATCCACGAACCCAAAATCAAGTAATTTCTTCTATATTCTAATGGGAAGCTCATTGTCCGTACAAGATAACGAATATCGAATGGCAACGCGTGTATTACAGCGTGACGGCCCTCTTGAAGTTCACGGGAGAAAGTCTATCCTCAGGACAATCGGTATTTGATAGGTGTGATGTCATTTAATCGTCATTCTACTACAGATTTCTGCTGCTGGCTTCAGCTTATGTCTCAATCAATAACCTGGAAGAGGATGCTACCTTCAATCGTCGCCGTTGCAGACTGACGTGTATGCAATGTAATATAGACCATCAACGTGCGTAGATTTTCAACTAAAAAATTTTAATCGAGATGTGTGTTTTGGGTAGAATTTAGATAAAATAGTGACTTCTTCTTACGAAAAACATTTCCACCTTTTTCAAACCCATAATCTTCATCTACAGCACATTATTATGTAGCTGAGGTGTAGTCACATTATTCATTCATTCGTTAATTGGAAACCGTTATGTATGGGCATGAATTTTAGATTGGTCATATAAGTCTCCATGTTCTCTTTTTGATCAGCTTTATCGCATATCAGAAGTGTTATGAACACGCTTTTTATTGCGTCTAATCCCTATTGTTTCATTCATTATTCATCTCAGCTGCCTCTTTGAAGCCATTCCGTTATTGAGAGGGAAAATGAGTTGCGATGACGCAAATGTGTCACATCGTGAAAAATAAATTATAAGACGATTCCAAACCGAGTCCTAGCCTAGAAGTCCAAGCCAAGTCTAAACCCAGTCTAAACCCAGTCAAGGCCGAGTCAAAATCGAGTTCAAGCCGAGGCTTAGCCAAATCTAAACCGAGTAGAAACCGATCAATATCTTTTGTCGTGTTTGTTGGTCGGTCTTGAGTGGTCAAAATGTCGAGTTCAAGATGATAATGTGTCTGATCCTCCTGAATGATAATTATCACCTCTTTCCAATCAAATCTCCCACAAATGTATCTTGTTTAATCATTCAACCAATCCGATCCATATCCTCTGAGTATTTGGTATACAGTGCGTCCCAGAAAAAAAAAAGGAAGCCCAATTTTGAGAGCCTCATAATTGTATAATACGAGGCTTTCGATGTTTGGTTTACTTTTATTTGGGACCCACTGTATGGCAACATTTCCTTCGGGTTAAACGGTTTTGTTTTGTTTTGTTGTTTTTCCCCTCACAATATGTTGTTTAACTAATCATGCTAATACGAAGATGATTATTATCCTAAAATATTTCTCCCTTCAATGTATGTGAAGCTGTTTGATATCAAACAGGAAAAAAGGTAAATTTCCGAGACCCCAACTTTAAACATAAGACATTCTTTTTCCATCTTAGTATAAAATGGATTTATCATCATTTTGAATCTTATTTTTATGCGATATGTGCTTTATCACATATTTTCACATCCTATCTGACCACAATGTTTATGTGATGTGTAGATTTACCAAATTATACCAGCAGCATTAAAGCATTCGGGTTCTTGCGGTCCGGTGCCATTTGTAAAGCTTTTAATACGGAATCGAAATCGTTTTGTATAGTCATAATTATTTAAGCGGTGAAAAGGAAAACTATGTAAAATGAATTGCCGGAGTATCCAATGATCATTTTATATTCAGGTATGCCTTTTGAATATATGTGGTCATATTTTGATTAAAGTATTCGTACAAAGGGGAGTTGTCTCTCTCTAATGATTTCATATTTTCTAAATTTCCTGATAAGGAGGTATTTTTGTCTAGCAGATGCACACCTGAGAGATTAGTCGAGTCCCTGAGGGCAAAATAACGAAGAAGTTAGACTCTTCAAAATCGAAAATCAACCGTTTATTTTTTGTCTTTTATGCAATTGACGCTGCGATAACGTCATGGTCATGATCGGTTAACAATGCAAAACATCTGCTCCGAGGTAATTTTTCTCAAAATTAATGTTAGATAAACTAGAAGCTTTAAGAAACGATATAGGAAAGATTTTTTTTTTAAATGGATATACTCCATACGTCTACGTTTAAACGGAAATTGTCTCATTATTTATGTAGAACTGCATGTTTTCGTCGAAATAATATGTAAAAAAACAAAAACAAAAACAAAAACAAACAAACAAACGAACAAAAACAGAAACATATTACGTTTACGTTAAACTTAAAATTACATCATTAATTTTCTACACTGTTATAAAAAATTAAATAAGTTGTTGAAAATCTTAAACAACTGCGTGTTAACCGGTGAATCGCACAGCGTTGTTTAAAAGTTAAACAACCTGTAGTTGTTTTTAACTTTAACACTCTTGTTGTTTAAAAGTTTAAACAACCTGTTGTTTAATGGTTGTTTAAAATATCAACAGTATTGTTTAACGCTTCTCTCCAAAATAAAAACGCTCCAACTTTTTGTTAAAGCGACCGGGTATCGAACTCACGACCTTTTGATTATAAGGCAGACGCTTTATCCACTGAGCCAACACATCTGTATATACACTTATTTGTGAGGCATAAGTCCTTCGCCATTATTGAATGTTGCGCCGATTTACCTTGCATGTAACGAGTGATGCCATTAGCACATGACTATCACGTGACATTTACCTCGGCCTGTTTAAACAAAACTTTTTAATATCTAAACTCTAATTTCTAAACAGGTCTTGTTTAAGGCTATAAAACCGCACTTTTCCGGTTTTAAATAACAATGTTTAAATATTAAACAAGAATGTTTAACTTTTAAACCAACGTTTATTTAAACAGCGAAATTTTTAAACCGCGTTCTAACAATGCAATCTTTAACCTTATTTTATTGCTGTTGATATTTGCAATCAGCTTACATCTATGCCCTGTAACATCAAGAGTTACGATTATTGCATGATTACTTGAAACCACCATTCTCATTGGTTTACAGTGAAAATTTCATGCAAGAAATTTATGCAACAAGGATCCTGATTGGCTACTATCAATTTGCAATTGTTCTTATCTCTTTATGGTATACAGGGCACTAATGACATAATTTGCAAGGGATACAGGGAATGTTAGGTTTTGCAAACTTTCTCGATAAATATGTGTTGTTGTCGTTGTTTTTTAAACATTTGTTTAGAGATTGAAGACATCTGAGACAAACCATTCTACTGTAATACCTCTCAAAAACATATACATTTCCTTTATTTCCTTTTTATTTACGTAATTTTTCTCTCAGGAGTACGAGTAAGAAAACAAATTAAATATATAAAGAAACATTTAAACTATCTCGTCTTACATAGTGTCTTTTACAGTGTTGCCTGAACATTATAGTGTTCACCAAACTCTGAATCAGAATGCAGCATGCATGTTTGAATAAAAAAAAAAGGGTTATTTTTGGACGTATGTACAAGGCAGACGTCATTATTCTCCTTTCTCTCTCTCTTTCTCCTACCCCTCCCCTTCCCCTCCCTCTTTCTCTCTCTCTCTCTCTCTCTCTCTCTCTCTCTCTCTCTCTCTCTCTCAATATCCCCTTCAACCCCCTTCTAGAGTTCTCCATCTCTGGCCACATAAAGCTATTTGCAAACATTTATGATAGCAAAAGAGAATGCAAGTGGACAAACGAAATTCATTGAAATTATAATATTCTCATGCTGTATGTATTATAATTTTTTTTTTCTTTCTTTTTACACACAATTCATTTCAAAGAATATGAAACGACAGGAATGTGAATAGGTAGAGTCTACAATGCTGCTTTATTATATTCTAGTGCCCCCTTCCCATTCTAGTTACTTACTCTTTTTTTTTAAAATAAAATGCAAGTAAATCGAATTTCTTGATTATGCAATCATAATGATAATGATAATGAATCATTTCAGAACTTCACAGAATAATGCATAGTACGCGTTACAAAAGTGTCAAACAAAACTCACATTGTTTTACAATCCTTCTTTTAATCGAATTACGCTTAAAGTTATCTCATATTCCTCTTTATTACCACTAATAATTAAAGATGACATATCTGTATGGAGAATGCGTGTCAGTGATAGGTTTGCCGCACGGGAGGAGGGAAATTTGCCCGCAATGTTTTGCTCAAACGATAATCTCTTTACAATGCTCAAATTAACTACATAGTTTTAGGGCATGAAATTCCCATTGATCCATTTTACATAATTCATACTTGAAGCGGTTCGAGCAAATAATATATTTTGATATATATACAATATTTAAAAAAAAAACTTTAGTTGACATGACCTTGATTCGATTTTTTTTTTTTTTTTTTTTTTGCGCTGTTGCTAAGGAGGATGCTCGCCAAAATCATCATGATCATAGGTCTGGATGACAAAAGTATGAAACTTCGATTGTAGCAAATTACAATATATATCTGTACTTTGAAGAATTGGCTATAATTTGGTGGGGAAAAAGAGTAACATTAAATCGTTTTTGCAATACAGGATTAAATTTACCTTTGCGACGGCAGAAATAAGTTTATCTTCTCTATTATAGGTATTGTATTTTGATAAATCTATTACAATATAAACCTGTACTTTGAAGAATTGGCTATAATTTGTTGGGGAAAAAAGTAACATTAAATCGTTTTTGCAATACAGGATTAAATTTACCTTTGCGACGGCAGAAATAAGTTTATCTTCTCTTTTATAGGTATTGTATTTTGATAAATCTATTACAATATATATCTGTACTTTGAAGAATTGGCTATAATTTGTTGGGGGAAAAAGGTAACATTAAATCGTTTTTGCAATACAGGATTAAATTTACCTTTGCGACGGCAGAAATAAGTTTATCTTCTCTATTATAGGTATTGTATTTTGATAAATCTATAAAAATAAAAATCTAAAAAATTACAGCATTATGTATCTTTTCCTCTGCTTCTGCATTTTGGTACTTTATGGCTATTTGTCATTTGAGAGAGGTACAAACGAAATCTTCAACATTTTTATTGTTGTTCTTTTATTAATTGACTGATTATCCCCACCTCCCCCAATTTCATTTTTGGCCTTTGTTCTTTTGCCCTCCCAATCGTTTAAAAATTACTAGTCTGGTCATCTATTGCTCTGAGGAATGAAAACGAACAAATATTCTCTTTCAGAATATATAAAAATGGACGACAGCACTCTGGTTGTTAATGAAATATGACAGCATAATATAGGTTTTCCCGGTCAATTATAAACTCTTTGCAATCGAATTCGTTTATGTTCATTCAATTTAAACGATACCTCATGTAGCGGAGCTATCGGTCAATAATGTTTAGATTTTTAATCCCGATCACATTTTGGACGAAAGTGCCTGTGAGAAATGTTAAATTTATCAGAGAAAGTTTAAACTTGACAGGGAAAACCTATAATAATAATTAAAAAAAAAATAATTTAAAAAAAATGAAAAATAGAAAAAAAAAATCATGTGTTGCAATACTTATGACAGGTGAGGTATTACGAACACGTGAGATAAGGATACTGTCCTGTGATGTCGTTAAATTAATTGTCGGATTGGATCAAAGAGGGTTTGTTTCATGATTAACACTGTAAGTAAATCATCACAATCAAGTCTCAAACACCTCAATACAGTATACTGCAATGTTATTTTATGCAACCAATGTAACCTTTTGCACTCCTATGGTCTCATATAATTCAAGTGCACGTGGTATAATCAAATCAGTGTCGAAATAGGCCTCCCGGTAATAAAATAAGTGATGAACATGTTAACGCATTAAAAATTAATAAAGCAGCGCATGTCGCGGTAAAGGGTTATCCGATAAGAGCTATGGTTTTGTAATTTCGTTTTGATTATGGCATGCGGATGAGAATCGTTTTAATGAGCTTCTCATATTACACACTTTCAATATTAATTGTCATCATCATCACCACGCATCCCATTGTCAGTCTAATTCGATTCCTCATCTCACCGGACACCTTTTACAGAAGCAATGGCTGTGGCAGACCGGATATGGGCGTAGATGGTTAAAGCCCGTGTCACACTGTCCCGAAGTTGAGGAAGGATGGACACACGATCATGGAAAATTTCAAATTTTGCTCTTATCACGAGGCAATCGGGCCATTCGTGTACCCTTCCTGTGCTGTTCGAGTGCCATCGTGTAACCTTCTGTAGACATCGTTCTCGTTTTGGCTCTTGTTTGGCTGTTAACCAAGTTCGGGGCAAACTTCGCGCGAACCCTAACATTTCACATTTCGTATGTCCATCTTTGCTCAACTTCTTTATAGTGTGACGCCATTTAAAAGCATGGATGTATAAAAGGGAGACACATCCTTGGTTAAAGGTATGAGATAACACTCTCTCTTCATATACATTACGCCCCAGAAAAAAAAATAGTTGACCCAAATTTTAGAGCCTGATTTCCCCAAAATATGAATTATGTTATAGTTATTTTCATTTCATGTGAAAGAGTAACTCATATTCTATCCAGTGATACCAATTAATTTATAACTGAGTTCTCATGGATGACTGAGAACTTGGGCTTTTAAAAACCACTGTCAAAATCAGCTTGTACCAAGTTTTGGCAGACGGGTTTGGTGTCCGGACACTTTTTTTATCAGCCATTGGAAAAGGTTTACAATTAAAGTCTTTGTAGTTTTTATTAATCACAAACTGGTAAAATATATTGTGGAGAAAATAAATGTTGATGATGATAAACACAATTCAGCGTATATTTTTGGCTTAATCCAAAGAAAAAAAAGAAAAAAAAGAGAAAAAAACCAGGGCTTCAATTTTCAAGTGTCCGGACACCCAGTCCCATCCTACTCTGGCTTTCTGATCATTCATAATTAGGTGGTATCTCACTTCGCGGAAGCTACTTTGAAACAAATTTGCGACGGATTTGTCAGCATGGCTTTGTCATAGCTCAGTCTCCTCAGTCTCCTCAGTTTCCTCAGTTTCCTAAGTTTTCTAAGTTTCTAATACTTTTATACGTGAGCAAACGATTCCGTCGTGGAGTCGTCTCCGCGAAGTGAGCTCCCTCCCCGTGTCCATTGCTTCTGTCCAAACTTGGTGCAAGGTAATTTTTACATTTATTTTCTTAAAGCCATTAAAGCTCATTCATCCGTCTCAGCACTTGTACAAATTCGGCATCTTATAAAAGAATACCGTTAAACGTCGTGCGGGGTATTCCATAGACTTTGCACGGGAGGGTCGACGAACCTGCATCTCCTCTTTGAATTCGCCTCGCCGAGGCCCCCGCTTTGGCCCACGGGTCGGGTCGGCCGCCCGTCACTGTATCGCCGCATTTTCAGCCCACCACGACGTCGGTAATCCTCGATTTCCTCGACGAAAAATCCCCGTTGACTTGCGTGTTGAAGTTCGACGTCGAACGAAACAGACGACAAGAGCGTGACGTCATCTCGAACAGAACTGGCGTGTACGGTACCCAACCATCACCTCCTCATTACTCTTGCCCAAACAACATCGCCCTGCATGTAAGCATAATGTCCTACTGACATCATCGATGTATTTTCTGTTTACACACAGCGCCGAGTTAACATAATGCTGAGTTATTTTAGGTCGATTGTGAAACTGAGGAGGATCGAGACGATTTGTTTATCGAATCGATTTCTGTCATGTACGCGTCGTAAAAATGCACTTAAAAACTGGATTATACGCAAAATAAACATCGTAAAGTCATGTCCATCTACTATCTTTTCAAAAAGAGTCACCAGGTATCAATTATCATGTTTCATATTAAAAAAATATAAATTTTCATGAATTCGGTGATCCTCCATACATTACGTATTGGAAAGAGAATTGATTGAGTGAGTGCAGTGAGCTGAGCAATGAGCTGAGCTGGGTGGTGTTGCCAGCCACGGGGTATATCAAGTCAGCATTCCTTTACCTTTGGCTCTGTGTTAAATTGATTTCTTTCTTCTGAAATGATTTGTCGTGTTTTTCTATGTAGTAATACCTCACAGGATATAGGTTTTGAATAAATTTAGAATCATAACCAGGGCGATTCTTTGAAAAGTGAACCTTTTTTGGAAAAAGTAAAGTTTGTCCTTTTTGTTTTAAGCTGTTTATTCATATAGAGCATTGTCTGAAGTTTCATGAAATGCATTTTTTATCTTAATTTTACAAATTTTTCATGCTCATTTGCATAAATTAACATGCAAAAAATTTGAATAGAAAAATGGTACGTAAAATATCATTTGTTTGACCCTGAATTGATTGCATATGCTGGGTCTCCTTACTTTGATTATTGTCATTATACCCTTTTTTAACTTCATTCCTTTAAATTTAAATGAAAAATAATGGTGTTGAATTGATTGTTTTAAGATAATTAACTAAAGAAATTGATTGCCATCAAATGTCACACACGTGACCCAAAAACACGAAAAGTTAACGCCCCCCGAAAACCATGGTTCTATTATTATTACAATTTTTTCTCCAAAGCTAGATATAATGTGCCTTGCATCTCACCAAATATGAAGCCATGATAGCTTTTAATTTAGTTATTAATTAACTTTGAAACTGGTCACACACGTGACCAACGGGTCACGTGTGTGACCAACTATGGTCATGCCTTAAAAAAAGGGACCAGGCTATTCGGCCACTCTTTGAAAAGTGAACCTTTTGGGGACAAATAAATTTTTGCTTTTTGATTTTAAGCTGCATATTCAAATAGAGCAATGTCTGAAGTTTCCTTTCCTGATGTTTTTTCGTGATTTTTGCAATTGTTCATGCTCATTTGCATAAATTAACATCAAAGATAATTAAATGGAAAAACGGTAAATAAAATATCATTTTTTAACCCTGACTGGAATGGATATGCTGACTTCCTTACTTGGATTACTGTCATTATAATTTTATTTACCTCTATTCCTTTTAATCTAACCCCAAAAATAATTTTGTAAAATTGATTATATTAAGATAATCAACCCTGGAAATTAATTGCCCTCAAAATGTCACACACAAGTAACCAGAAAACACAAAAAGTTTATGCCCCGTCTTAACCATCACTCTGGTATTATTATAATTATTTCTTCAAAGCTAGATTTAATGTACCTTGCATCTCACTAAATATGAATCCATGACAAGTTTTAATTTGATTATTAATTAGCAAACAAATTGGTCACACACGTGACCCGCTGGGTGGGGGCGGTCATAAATTCTGATTATTTTCACTTTCGTTGACTGAAATTAATTTATTTTAGCATTATTATGCTCCAAAATGGTTCTGCAATAATTTTCGCGAAAAAAACAACAACAAAAAGAACAAACAAACAAACAAAACTAAAGGTCGAAAAAACAAGGAAATTCATAAAACAATGAAATACACAAGAAATTTAGTTCGATATCAAATTTTTTTTTCAAGTATAATGGTTAGGAATCCTATAAAGATTATGCAAACACAAAATTAGCATTCCAGAAGCTGTAGTTTGTCAATTAGAACAAAAATTATGACTTCATGCAATGCGTAAATTAGCATAATTAATTCATATAAAATAAATTATTATTATTATGGGAAAATTAACAGTGCTTTCTTGTAGTTACATCACACACTACCATCGTGCAAATTTTCGGCGCACTCGCGCGATCAATAGCCAAGATCTTATAGGGGGCATCATGGCCCCCCTCCCTACCCGCCCCTCCCCCAGTCTTGACAGCTACCAAAACACCCCATTGACTGACTAGGGTTGAGTTCACAATTTTTTTTTACCACAGCGGATATAGTAATTGCTCAAAATGTACATTTATTGCATAATACATAATATATTCACTTTTCTGTACAATTTGCCATAGGTCACACACGTGACCCACTAAAATGTCACACACGTGACCCGACATCACGATATAAAATAATAGATAAAAAAAGAAATTTCAGAGATGACTCCTATCCAGTGGTATTTTTTGGTTAACAGGTCCATAATGCATATCTCACAGCAATAAGAACATTTCATCATTTTAAAACTCACAGGAATTTCAAAATGAAATTGAACTTTCAAAATCATGCCGTTCTGTGAGGTCACACACGTGACCCACTTCTTTTGACCTCTGACCTTGAACATGTATATTGTAAATATCAAAAAATATTTACAAATGATAGCCAACAAAATATATTAGCATGATATAAACATTAAATCAGTATATTTTTAACATTGTTAGAGTTATAGCCAATTAAAGTCAAGATTTTGAATAATTTCGGTCACACACGTGACCAAGAATAGTCCACCATCAAAAAAACTAAAATAAAAATATGATTTCTTCCCTTTTCCATGAGGATCCCATAGAATGTCGACTTGCAAATCAAGTCTTGAGATTTATGTTTATTATGGTTTGATTTTCATCCAGTTAAAAAATTTTCTTCATACAAATAGTAAAAGCAAAAGAGTGGTAATATTATACAATTGTAGGGGGAGGGCGGTTACGCCAAGGGTACGCAAAAAAAAACTACGTACACTTTTGCCCATCGTAAGTCCCCCTCCACGGGGGCAAACCTCTGAGTTACGCCAAGGGTACGCAAAAAAAATTACAAACACTTTTGCTCCGCCCCCCCCTCCACGGAATACTTTAGGTTACGCCAAGGGTACGCGGTTACGCCAAGGGTACGCAAACAAAAAAAATTACATACACTTTTGCCCATCGTACGTCCCCCTCCACGGGGGCAAACCTCTGAGTTACGCCAAGGGTATGCGAAAAAAATTTACGTACACTTTTGCTCCACCCCCCTACTTTTAGGT
>CALNVZ010003432.1:6484660-6514343 GCA_940671915.1 Paracentrotus lividus | reverse complement strand
AAGGGTCGAGGGAATGAAAGAAACACTTTTTCAAACTGTAGGGGGTGGACCTGCTAGCTGCCCCGGCGCGTAGCGCCGGGTGCAGCTAGTCATATCAGAATAACATTAGCTCTTTAACATGAAATAGATATCAAGGTCACAGAAATAAGGGTCAAGTTGGATTTACTTTTTTTCTGCGATGCATTTTATTACGAAAAATATTTGATAAAATGCCCAAAGTTCTAAAATTGGAAACAATACAGCATTAACCACAAAAACCATTAATGAATCACAAACAACTTTACCCATCAGAACATTTGCTCTTGAGTGTACAATCTTCATTACCATAGCAACCATGAGATAACGGTGTAGCCGGTGAGAAGATACCTTCCGGACTCGGAGATAAAGTGTCATCTTTTAGGGCAAAAGATGAGAGATAAAAACAAAAATATTACGACAGTAAGAAAGTTGGTTCCCTTGAATCACTTACAGTATTGAAAGAAAAGAGAAATTGCTGATGATCGAAAATACGTAGGGTAGTACCATCGCGGTGTATAAGAATAGTATATACAATGATGTCCTTTGAAACATGTTCACGCCTTTAGGCTATTAGTATTCTTTTATGACTCTTAAAACCAGAACAACAACATTGATGTGCAATTCAATTTAAATCCATTTTAGTTCAATTTTGATGCTATGAGTATTATGTTTGTATTTTAGAGTTTATTTATTTATAGATTATTAGCATAATCGGTATGTGTTTCTATGCATAATGACCGCGTTTGGTAATACAACATACTATTGGCGTAATATGCCATTATGTTTGAAACAATGATTTCACATGACTGTTTTCAGTTTTTGATATTTCAATAAAGTGGTGGTTCTCGCTTTATTCAATCAGTTGCTGATATAAATAGGAGTAGGCCTATGTAGAATGACAACGTTACCTTATTAACTATCGAGATAAAAATATACAAAGCCCGAGGAGAGAAATGCACTCACTAACCATGCTAACCACATTAATCGATGCCTATATTATATGCATGTCTGATAGTCTTTGATTGATTCAAGGAGAAGCTCCTTGATTGATGATACCGCTATACAATGCGTCTCAGAAAATATTTACCCGACTTTATTGGCCTCACATTAAAATGGTCTCTGACCTTGAATTTCTATTAAAGAGTTCCATGATATATCAATTTTCTGGTGGATCTGGATTTGGATGGTTGAGAACTTGGGCTTTTAAAAATCCTATTTTTACCATCCACATATCGACAAAAGCAAACCTTTCGTTTCAATAGTTCAGATAAACGTGTGTCCCTTGTGAATGTTCTAGGAAGGCTGACCTGAAAAATTGAAAAGATGGCGTCGCTATAATCTAATCGGTTTTGACACAGGTTGTGTTTTTCTTCTTTTTATTTAAAGTCAGCATTGCACAGCCAAAAATTAAGTACGTATATTTTACTAACCTTATTAATGAAACAACCATAAGTTTGATATGTGAGCAAACTCTGACGAGAGAGGACGCCATTTGAATAAGTTCACATCTACCATTGACGTAGAACTAAAACCAGTCAGGCTATATCGATTTCAGGGGCGGGAAATTTGTATTCCTACCATTTTGGGGGGCTGCTTCTACGATAGCATACTCACAATAGGTTGAACCCTTATATATACATGCCAAATACGCGTTTAAATGACTTTGAATTCTAGCGATTCAGCTACATAGGCCATTCGCTAGCGACATGGAATGTCACCCGAGTGAACCATAAATGAAACCTGGACTTTGTTTATTTTATTTGATAATTGTGTGCTTTTTTTTTTAAATATAGTTTATTTCGTAAATTCGGGTTTAGGATCCGTGAAGGGATAGGGTCACACCTTCAAGGGGGAGTGTATAGGGTTTAACCAAGTAATGAAAAAAAAAGTGGAAAAGTGGGATACATCCCGTCAGGGTAGGGTCCCATAGTAACCCCTACACCACTGACAGGGGCCGCAGAGGCGGGGGCTGTGAAAGGCCCATCCCTTTTCAGTAGAGATGTGTACATAAAAAAAAAAAAGATTACCATCTAATTGTGATGTTTTTTTTTTCTTCTCTTTTTTCCATGCTCAGCTCCCACCTTCTGCTCACATGGCTCAGTCCCTGTCTAGTCTACACTCTAAAAACTGAAGTGCTAATTAATGGGTGCTCGTATCGTGCACCTAAAGTGCTATTTTAGCACTTGTCCAAGTGATAATTTATCAACAACAAAAAATGTTCAATATCAGAACTGGGGTCCACTTAGACATGGAAGAGTACCGCTGACGTTACCAATAGACCAACGGATATCTCCCTAACTTACTTTAATTGTCACAGCATAGTACATGATTATAGCAAATTTGAAAAAAGTTCGTTATGGAACAATATGATATACTAGCAATAGTGTGATGTGAATTGGTCTAACGTGCTCGTTAGCGCTTCTCATGCAGGGGACACAGGTTCGAATCTCAACGAGGTCACACCATTTTTGGTGAAATGCAGCTCCCGTGAGAGTGCTAAAAACAACACTTTAAGTGCAGTTAAGCAGCACTCCGAGAGCAGTCACTATGCAAGCTCTTAAAAAGCGCTGATTTCAGCCTCTGACAAAATGTCTGAAGTTCTAAAAAGAGCACTTCATTTTTTAGAGTGTACAGGCAGACAGGTGGGGTAGACTTTCCAAATCAAGTTTTGATGTTGTCTTTCCCAGCGTTTATAATAATATTCAAAATTATTTATTTGAACATATATAAATGTATATATCAATTAAATTTCAATTCAAGGTTTTATTCATATTTTCATCGCGTTGAGTCACCGAATTGCGAAAATATTTACAAATTTAACATAACAATACAATTCGGATTACAAATAGATTATACAATATTATCATCAAATCTGTTTTATTGCAAGGTCTACTTTCTTTTTTTGACGTTTGAAAACTTCTGCCGACCGTGAGCGCTTGCATTATTCAATTTCAATTATTTTAGGTGTAGAAAAAACAACCAATGGCTGGAATGAATTCGCGTAGCTCCATTCTATTTTCCGACCTTAATTTCACCACTGTCGCACTCTGCTTTTTGCTATCCTTGCCATACAGTGCTCTCAATTTGGATGTTCATTATTTGCAAATAATAAAAGAATATCATCTCATCCATGAACAGTACTGTCCATGAAATACAAATAAACAAAGGACTTTCCAGGTTGTTCACAATTTGTCTGAACAATGTCAATTAAAATTGATGTAGAAGCAATCATTCAAATTCACATCATAAATAATCATATTCGTTGTGCTTTGAATCAGTAGCATACAAATGACATGCATTGTGCATCAAGTTTAATCCAAGGTAATGAAATTAGGTTCATGGAATATTTTGGCATAGCTCATATTTCCTTGCAATCAAGTCCGTCACATTAATTGGCATCACGGCCCCCTGATGATTTCCTCTTCTCATTGATGCCTTAATAAGAGATGAGCGCTCGTAGATATTGTTCGTGTTGCGAACATGAAAAACCTTCTAACATCATGCAGCTTGTGAAAACTAAATTGAATAATCATTATTTATTTATTTACACTTTAAATGTGGAAGAGTGAAAAACCACTCCAAAAGAGCTTAAGCTCACTCTTTCAAAGACCCGTATGAATGACCAATCTTTTAGAGTGATTTCACTCTTAAGAAAGAGTGACATAATTCACTCGTTGAAAGAGTGAGATTCAATCTAAAAGATTGGTCACTCATACGGCTCTTTGAAAGAGTGAGCTTTAGCTCTTTTAGAGTGTTTCACTCTTCCATATTTAGGAGTGGAATTTTCGGAGGAAATAATCAACATTTTTACAGGTGAGGAAATGCTGAGGAGATGCCAAGTAAACTCCTGTGACGTGAAATATGCTTAAATTTGACCTTTGTGTTTGTGTTTGGCTGTTAATTTTATGTTTGATTTCAGGCTCATTCGCCGGGCTCAAATTTCAAATTGTAATAATATTACTCGTGCATGTCTACACCTCCAGCGGCCTAGCCCAGGCACGGGACTGCGCGGCTGGCCTCTGCAAGCGAAGAGTGCCTGGGCTACCAGCGGGCTTGCCTTCACCGGTACCGTATACCATAAAATTAACAGCTAAACACACATCACAAGGTCCAATTTAAGCATCTTTCACGTCGCAGGAGTTTACTTGGCATCTAGCATTTCCTCACCTTTTAAAATGTTGATTATTTCCTCCGAAAAATTCCGCTCCTGCAGCTGTGGTTGTCCACCATCCATGCTGAAATATGGTTGTTACGACAGAAATTTTCAGCATGCATTGCGCAAGCGCACAGCACGAAAATAGCTGTTCCCGATTGGTCAAAATTTAGCTCGTTTCGACTCACTCCTTCGCGAGCGGGCGTCCCTCTGATACCGGAGTGAGTTGTGGAAACATATTTTCACCCTTAAAGAGCTAAACTACACTCGATTAGAATTAAATCAATGTCGGCTAGATATTTTGAGGCGATTTTTCGCTCTTTTATACATTAAGAGTAATCTCTCCCCCCCCCCTCTCTCTCTTTCTCTCTCTGTCTGTCTCTAACTCTCCTCTATCGTCTATTTCTTTCTTGCTCTCTCTCTTTCTCTTTCTCTTATATTTCTCTCGGTTTCTCTCTTCTCTCTCCATCTTTCTCTCTTCACACTACTTATATACTATTTTTTATCAGATAATTTATAATATTGGATGCTTGGAGGGTTGATACAAGGAATTTATTGGGAGGCTTTGGCCAATTTGGATCGAGTGAAGACGAGTCCAATATTTTTGAAAAAGCGGAGTTCAAATATCCTTGTATTGACGAAAATAGGACATTAATTTATATTATTTCTATAAGCAGAGGATTTTACGAATAGCACCCCCCCCTTTTTTTTGGTCATTTTTTTTTTATTAATTTAGGATTACTAAACCCGCACCCAATTTTTTTCTGGATTTCAGTTCTGAAAAAAAAAATAAAAATTAAAAAGATTAAGAAAAATGGCCACCCCCAAAAAAATTGCGTCCCTTTTTTTGCTTGATTCTGGAAAAAATAAATAAAAATTGGGCCCCCCCCCCCAAAAAAAAAAAAAAAATTGGTCCTCCCAAAAAAATTGCCCAACGCCGCCCATCAAACAAAATTTCCCCCCCACCCATACAAAAAAAACGTAGCCAAATCCCTAAAATTATTTGGTCTCACCAAAAACATAAAATATTAATCTCTTGGTTATGTCACTTTCAATTTTGGGATTCCCCCCTTCCCTGCCCAATATTTTTCGATATTGGGCAGTGGAGGCACGATATTGGGGGCGAGTTCACGACTTTGTAAAGTAGGTTCAGTTATATGAAGTGCATCACAAATAAACTTGTATTTGGCCTCTAAAACCTCTGTATGGTATATGTATATAATAGCGGCTGGTCAGTGTATATTGGCCAAGCCTCGCTGTAACATTTCGCAAGCTCTTAATTAGGCAAAAAAAAAAATTGGGTTTGGTTGTCCTCTTGGGACGACGAAAAAAAAAAAAAAAACTCTACGCCGCCGACCGTTTTTTGAAAAAAGGCATTCTGGTCACAAAATTTTTTTTGTTGGCCTAATTAGAATCAGGGGGATCAATTAAATAGATTCAAAAGGCTTAAACTTTTCGCCTATTTATTGAGAAACTTGATTTCACGTACAAGAAATCATTATAGCAAATTTTTCTGTTTTATAGGATTACGGGATTATGGACGTTTTCATTTGCTTGAATATGAAAAGTGGATATTTCATTCATCGTTTTAACAAACGGAAGTTGTTTTGGAATTTGGATTGCAGTTTCAGAAGATTTGGGTCGAAGTGCATGGTCGAAGTATTGTGGTTTGGACGTATTCCTCGGGCAAGGTTCATCTATTTAGAAATATTTCTAATTCTCTGTTATGAATGCCTTGACTTGTTTTAAATCAAATTGTTTTGATAATAATCTTACTGCTTGCGCTCTTTTAATGCAAATTCAGTTGCATTCTAAACACTGGATATGAATTCTTGGGAACTGTTAAATGGTAAAATTCCGTTTTGAAGGATTCTAATACCAACTGTAACAGAAAACGTTGAAGGTAAATTTGGAACTAACGATAAGAAAAATATGGTAAATTAGATAAACGAATGCTTGGACGATACAAATTTAGTTTTGCTTTAATTTGATCTCTGGACATATCTGTTTAGGTACGTAATTTTATAGCACACTCTTTTCAAGTATTCTCTGATTAAATTATGTTGTAGAACTTAGTAGGAGTTGTAGCACACTAGTTTGTTTATATACACCTGTCTTATCTTTCTTTCTTTTTGCTATTATATCATCATAAGAATGTTCCAAAATCAATGCAAAAAAATTGATTGCAAAATGAATTACTATCTGACTAGCGTGGTAAATGAAATATAATTTGACAAAAGTTATAAGTTCACTCAACTCTGCCGTTTTTAACGATTTTAACTTACGTGGCAAGACATTTTTGAAGAAATACTTCAAATGTGAAAAAGTTTAGATAAATAAGTTTATAAAATCCTCTTTCACATTCTTTATCATTATATCAAGCAGAGGGGGGGTTGTCAGAGGGGATGGGGTTCCGTAGACAGGTATGTTGAGTTTACTCAGAGTCGACGGGGCAAGATTCTGAATGTGTATCCAGATGCCGTTATCAGCTTGGCTGGGATGCTTAATCAGTCAGTTCCATATATGTTTTGAAATGACCGAGAAGAGAAGGGATTCCGGTTTGGCAATTCAGGCTACGTTCAGCATATACTTTTTGGGCAATTGGCATCCGTCTTCCCTTCTGGGTAGGGTGTCCGATTCTGCTCTCAGGATAGGATATTCGTCTGTATAGGACGCACTCTGGCTAGAAAATGAAGTGGTAAGATGAACAGGCAATTTTTAAATTATATATATATATAGTATATATTATATATTTATATATATATTATAATATCTTCTGTTTGTGTGTGTGTGTGTGGTGTGTGTGTGTGTGTGTTGTGTCGTGTGTGTATTTTTTATTTTTTTTTAGTTGTGTGTAAAGGTTGTTGTGTGAGGGAAAGTGTCGGGTTGCATGAGAGGATGGGTAGGGGCAATAGCCTAATTCATCACCCTAGGGGTATGTTGTTATAAAAATAAAAATGCAAAAAAAAAAATCAAAATAACTGTTTGCAATGAGAATATTCAAACTTATTTTACAATTAGGTAGTAATGTTATCGTTATCTCATCAAAATATCAAATAACATTCTTCGGCTCATTTTTTCTAAAATCAGCCTGGAATGAGACCATACCAGATTTGGTGCAATCACGCCTTCCGGTTGAGTGTTCTTACACCATGAAATAAGTTCTCCATAAAATTCCACTGGCACCAATTTTAGCTCTCAAAAAGGGCTCATCTGAAGCACTAATGATTACTCTTTATAAAGGTAAAAAGAATTTCTTCCAATATCTATCATTGATTTTATATGAATTTTTTCCAAACCATTACCCCATCTTTGATACGCGGTCGGGGTATTTCCATAATTTGATTATGCTAATTAGTGTAATGCGACCGTAAGGGAGGGAGTGTGTACAAATTGGGGGATAGGGCCTATAGGTAACTGGTAAGATGATGAGTGTGTGGTGTGTGTGGTGTGGTGTGTTGTAATGTGTGTGTAATTATTGTGAATAAAGGGTGTGTGTGTTGTATGTGTATTAGGGTTGTGAAGCGTTATTTGTATATTATGTGTATGTATAAAATTTTACAACACAAAAAGAAAGTTAATACATATTAAGATAATCAATTTTTTTTTTTTTTAAATAACCATGTGAGCATTTCTTAGGAAGAATCCTCATGGCATGATTAGTGGGCAATGGTTGAAGGCAAGTCATTTTTTGAAGTTCACAAGCAGATTATCACAAACTAAATTTATGAATAAATGGATTTCGGAACAATATTTGAATTATTAAACATCACACATGTCAAAAGGATGCCACATGTGCGCCCTAACATACAAAAATTAGTTCACGGTAAAATTTCACGGTTGAGTGAGCACTGTGTTAAAATTGCAAATGCTTGCAGTTTTTGCGTATTTACATGGTATATTCTATCAAATAGATAAAATTTTGGAAGTGTAATACGACTTTAGCTAATTTTTCACGGGTGAATAAACAAAAAAAAAACAACCAGATATAGGCCATTTTAAAATTATGATCAGGTATTGCAGTAATCTTAAGAATCATCTCAATAACATTTGTTTGGTTATGTTTAGAACCTTAGGACATGTGTCAATGATCCTATGGCAATTATTTAGAAAAGTCATGGTCAGTGAGCACGTGAGACTGGAAAGCTGTTTTGTCACTGTATGGACTAAAATTTGGATCTTTACTTTGATTAAACAGGACGATTGTTTTGGGGAGTACATCTAATTCTAATTTTTCGCCAAAAAATCCCGATGTTTCAGGCTTCAAGTGGGCACCAGATGCAATAAATCTTGCAAATGAGAAGAAACATGAGCAGAAAACAAGCTTAAACATCACATTTCTACAAAATTAGGGTTAATACATTGTTTGGGTAGTGTGATGTTGGAGCATGTATAGCATCATATCAATAATTTTATGCAGCCTGAAAGTTGAACCATATTAATGAGTCTTTATAATCACCACAATAACCCAAACATTCATTTACTTAGTTTTTTAAAATGGGGAAACAGAAGAAAAGAGGAGATTATGGAGGGGTTGTTACATAAGATAGGGATCTTATGTAGAAACCATATGGGCGAGCCTAAAATGGTATTCACCCAAGGAACCTGCCAATAGGAATGAATTATCGGAATTGCTGGAAGGACATGGACAATAATTTCAGGAAAGTATGCGAGATCTTGTTGACAGCTTCAACAAGTGAAAAAAATGAAGAAGAAAAAAAAAAGCAAAAATACAGGCAGCACCATCAGTGATGTGGTTACGTCCAAACTGAAGTAAGATTCAACCATATGGGCCTATGTGTCTAAATATCTTTTATGAAAACACACTCTCATGAAAACAAAGTATGTACCATATCCTAAAACATCTTCATCAAAATAATGATTCCAAGTGTTGTTATTGTGGTAAAAATTTAGTTATATGTTTCTATACTAAAGTATGTAACTTTTGGCTCAACTCTATACAATGTATATATAGTGGGGGGCTGAGTAGAAAGTGAGGAGAAACAGAATACGTGTTATATCTGCCACCGCACAGTCCCATTTGGTTAGTGAAGATATTGTGGGTGAGTACATTGGATGGTGTTTGTGTGTGTGGTGGTGGGTGTGTGTCGTGTTGCGTGCGTGTGTGTTTGTGTGTGTGTGTGGTGGTGTGTGTGTGTGTGTGTGGTGTGTGTGTGTGTGTGTGTGTGTGTGTGTGTTGTGTAAGAAGAAAAAGTCTCACGGCAGGTATAGACGCTAGCTGAACTTTAATGGCATCGAGCTTTCGGTCTAATTCGCCTTCATCGAAGATTTCTGAAAAAAAAATCATACAGCAGAACCAAACCATAATAAATAAAAGTAAATCATACAAACAGAATCAGGCACTAACATAATATTGATATAATTATAAATACAGGAAGTAAAAAAAAAATAATATTGTAACAAATATTTGTTTACCTTTACATGTGGAGATGTGTGTTACTTGTTTGTATGTGTTTATATTAATTTTCTTTTACTTTGTTATACATTATATGTCAATATTAATGTTGGTGCCTGATATAATACTATAGTCATGTGAAAATGATGACCTTTTGGATGTCATTATCATTTTGGTGTTGTAGGTAGTTGTGTTCTACTAGATTGATAATCACACTGTCCGTCATTAAAGGTGGAATATGTTTTGCCGCTATAGCGACATGATTTTGCTCCGACTTTTATTTCTTGAATATGTTTGTCCCTGCTTTTACTTTTTGGGACCCTGGCTATACCTTGGACATTCTCCCAACCGTTCACGTGGACCTTTTTCCAAAAAAGTTTTTTTCAACCCCCGTGATGCCCATTTTTGTCATTTTTTCTCATTTTGGGGCCCCTTTTTGTTTTCCCGGCCAATCAAGCCCCCCTCAGTCCTACCCACAGGAAACGCGACTGAGGTGTACTGTTTTATATTGTTCTTTAAGTTAAATCTATATTTCTGGGGACAGGCTTAGGTATTTTGTCTAGGGGAGGGGTTGAAGTAAAAAACGAGATTGGTGAAAATTCGGAATATTTTATTCCATCTTTATGCTGAAAACAAAAGAAATGAAAAACCACCTTTAACCCTTAAATATCATAATTTTCCCCTTAAACTTTGTTTAGCCTTGATGACAAGGCTGTAAATAGTCATTATTGATAATATTTTATTTTGATTTATGTTTGGTTGAGATTTTACAATACAATTTAGGGAGGATAGAAATTTCCATGGTGTAAAAACGAATAAAATGAATGTTGAACCCAATCAAAATAAATTTTGACCCCTCCCCTAGACACAAGAGTCGAGCCTGCAACCATAAATCTAGATTTAATTCAAAGAACAATAACAAATCTCCACCTCAGACGTGTTTCCTTGGGGTAGGACTGAGGGGGCCTTGGTGGGTCGCGTAAACAAAAAGGGCCCCAAAAATAAGAAAAAATGACGAAAATGGCCATCTTCTGGGGGTGACAAACTTTTTTGAAGAAAAATCCCCGGGAAGGGCTGAGGGAGCGTCCAAGATATACCCAGGATCCCAGAAAGTAAAAGCGATGACAAACACATTCAAGAAATTAATAACGGAGCAACATAATTACAGGTTTAAAAATATTCATGTGTCAAATTGCTATTCAATACTGAAAACGTTGATTAGGAATGTCATGACCATCGTTATGTTAAGTATACATTGTATTAAACTGCTCCCATAAGGTAATGTAGTTTTATAAAATGAAAATACTTGGGCCTGTTTCTTTTATAAACTCTATTCCAGGTTATAGATTTTTAACTATTCACTACAGTTCCATTTTTTTTCTTCTATTAATCTGCTCTGATGTATACATGCTACCTTCTCTAACATTCAATAATTATCCATGAATGTCTACTTTGATATATCTGATTCCGGGGGAAAATACCATTTTTATATACCATTATGATGCTTTTGTAGTAGATGATTATAAGCATGCTATGACGAGTAATTCGCAGGGTTATGACTTTGTGTTATATTGCCATCAATGCTAAGTACTTGTTTATGGCATGAAATTCGTTACCTGTATCCTTATGGATATTTTGTAAAGACCCATTAACGTTGTGGTAATTACAGGTTTAAAATATTCATGTATCAAATTGCTATACAATACTGAAAACATTGATTACGAATGTATTGACAATCGTTATGTTTAGTATACATTGTTTTAAATTGCTCCCATAAAGTGATATAGTTTTATAGATTGTAATTATTTAGGCCTATTCATTTTTTCCTTTAAAATCTAGAAATTCACCAGAATGATCTTTTATTACTTTTCAAACTTAATGATCTACATGGACTTGGCCTTCTTGTCAATGTCGCATTTCGTACTCAAGACAGATTGGCTATTAACCGGTTCAATTCAACATATCGAATGGCTTTGATGCTATAGACTGTACGCGTATGTCTGGCGGCGGCGCGCGCGCTGCAAAAGACTGGAACTTAAGGTCGACGACAAATAAAATATAGGTGTCTTATAAAGCGTCCTAACGAAAAAGACGGATTACTGGATCGATTTTTGCTGAGAATGGTTGTTGGGAAATGATTGATCATGTGTTCTTTTCGGACTACGAGACCTGTCAGCTTCAGCTCCTTGTGTGGGGTTAGTGCTGCTCAGCTGGTGCGTGTGTCGTGTGCTAAGTGTGCTGCGTAGGTAGCGTGTGTGTGTGTGATTGTGTATATGGCAAACAATTTGTGCGACTAATAGTTCCAACACGAATGAAAAGTTCGGTCGAACCTTTATACAGGCTGATCTCGTGCACTACTGACATCGAGCAGCAAAGAGACATGCGATGGTACTAGTCCTGGTCCACTCCGGTCCTGGTCCCGTTCACATTGTTTTAAATTCCGAATTTAATGAATTTATCCATGAAAGATATACCAGCAGTGATAAAGCCTACCTGTTATGTCACCGGCTTATTTTGTTCAAATATAGTAAAATAATTCTTAAGCTTTTCATACATTATTTGCTTAAGACACTATCTTACAAACAACTTGTTTTGGGTCCCAGATTCGCGCCCGCATTCTTGAGGCATTAATTTTCTTTCCGCAGACGCAATCCACATTGATATGCTACGCCTCGATCCCAGGTACAGGTAGAGGTACTATGGAATGTTTATACATACCAACATATTATCAATACATATCGATTTCCGCGGTATTAAGTTGCTTATATTTTAAAATATTTGACCACATTTATCGACAATTGAGCCAATTTGATAAAATAGATTGAAGGATGATGTATAGAGTAGTAGAAAGGAATTCAATATGCTACATTTGAGGAGGAGAAATATAAGTTTGATTCTAAAACAAGTCTCTGTCCAAGAATGAGTCCATTGTCACAGGAAATACTATCAGGGTAAATTCCTGGTGATAATATTGTTTGCAATAACACGGTATAATGTCTCAAACATAGACAAAAGCTTGCAGTCACACATCAGCCCACACACACCGCACCAACACACACTTACAGCACGACACAACAACCCTCCAGCTACATAACATCACACTCATCAACACATCACAATTGTTAGATAATTAGGACCTGCACGGAGGCACAGCACAAAGCCACGCCAGAAAGCTCAGGCACTAAGGCAAGACACACACAGGCACACACACACACACAGCAGAACGCCAACAGCACCATACGTCCAAACCAATTTCTGATCTTTTCCTTTTTTTGTAGGAGCTTTTAAAGAACACCATTATCAGTTTATCTTGGTCGATTATTTCCACTTTTTTAAACGCGCCGCGGTACCGCCGCCACAATCCTGCGACACTAATTAGCATAAGCCCATACAATTTAACAACTCCTTTTATGTTTTTGCCACTTTTCCAACCACCCGTCTGCATTTATTATAGAATTCTTTATCCCTCTGATATGCGTATTGTCTATGATTAATTGAAGTAATTAATGCTTCAATTTACAGTTTGTACAGCGTTCTGACGATTTTCACTCTGGATCCACATGGATCCCTGGATTCTCGAACTTCTGGTTTTATTATCATGTTCTTTATAAAAAAATTACCTTAGTACCTATCAGCGCAGGCTGACATATTTTTAAAGAAATAGACTAAGTTGCAAAAAGATCTCTTGTTATTGTAATACATCTGTGGCATACCAGGGTATTGTTCCTCTCTATTAGATAACAAGTACAGCCCTCAAGTGTGTAGGATGTTGTTTTTTGTTTTAGCGGTTAATCATGTGACGCCCTGGAGTGTGCTGATTGAAGGCTCGCCCATTTTATTTGTGGAGTTGGGCTTCACTCACGTATTAAATGTACATTATGGGAGCTCAACCATGTCTTCGTCTTTCAGTAAATGCTGACCTAATAGCTTCACTCGCAATAAGATGAAATTTGACTCGCCGCGGGTCATTGTATTTATGGCCAACCGGCGGTCATGAAGCCCTTGAGGTCGATCCATCTCCCAGAATACATACAGTAACACCAGACAAGACCGAAGGAATACGAGTCTGATCACCAGCGCCATATCCGGTTAAGAGTTATTACGCATTGGCAGAGCTGTATTGCTTCCTTATCCATTCTCGCTACGCTTTTTTTTTTCCATATTATTAGACATAATCCGATGGCTATTGCCATTTTTTTCTTCTCATACATTCGCTCATATTACTGTTATAGTCTTACATATGGTTGGAAATTGACGTGTCTGTCTATGTGTTCGTACTCCGTAGTATATTCTTGTAACGTTGAACCGAGGAATAATTTCTAAACTTTATGTAGTGGCTGTATCGCTATAATTTTATACGAATGAATAGCGGGCAGTTCGCTGCCTTTCAAATGTTTGGCTGATGAAGATTTTCTTTGACTTCACAGTCGCCTAACTCAATATCTTGTACGATTGGGCTATTCGTCTGCAGTCTGACCCATAGTGCTAAGTCACTTCTATGGTGATAGTGAGTAAGTGTATATTCGTTATGATAATCCGTTTATGTGATACTGTGAAAGGAACATGTAAACGGAGATATGTCTCATCTCTGAAAGATTTAGAGTTCGACTTCGACTCTTGGATGCTAGCCCAGACGTGGAAATAACTAACTATACTAAAACTATATAATTCTAATTTTCAAATGTTCGAAAAATTTTGTAAATAATACTTTTTCACTACTAATTGCACTCGTAATATCAGAGTTTTGACATACAGCACTTGTAGATGGAGCTCGCTTTTTCGACTGATTTGACAACCAGCCAAATGTCCTAATCCAACATTTTCCCTGTGGATTTAAGGCCTCACAGACACTTGGCCTATTCCGATTACACAATCATCGAGTCATTCAAATTCGTTTTTCATGGATTTCAGTATTTGGATTTTTATATCATAGAACTGATTATGAATATCATCTATAAATATTGGCAAACAGAGATTGGTGGGGAGTATGTCGCAAGCTTAGCATGTGTTGATAAGTCACTCACCTGGAAGTACGCAGGTGATATCCACTAGAGTTATGAGGATTACGGAGGGAGGTGCAATTTGGAATGAGATGAGTGGTGGTGTGTATAAATGTACATTTCTAAATTGAAATTGAGAACCGAGTGATCATACGTAAGCTAATAAGATACAGTCTGTTAGCTGATGTCAAGGGATGAGATCGAATACATAGATCACTAAGGACTGACACTATACATCTCAATTGAATCTTTCTCTAGACTAGAACCGTCTGAGTGTGAACGATAAGTTCTTTCTTATAGTTGTCAGCACTCGTCCAATATTTTTGTGGCCAATTAAATAAGATATGTTTTGTATCTAACTGTGGGTCCATTTATATAGACATTATTATATTGTTTGATTACAGCCATATAGAACCAATTTGTTTCTGCAATCGCAAGTATTTTCTTGAACTCTAAAGTATATATAAATTCTTGCTTCTATGTTTACCTGATACTACACCTGGTCTCTAAGCCAATCATTCAGTGTATATTACAACAATGAATGCTACGTTAGAAAATGACAATATTTTGCCAGATGCATTCATTCCACATCCAATTCATTATTCATATCTTTCCCGTGAATGAAACTAAGCAGTTAAGCACATATCCTATATGCATATGCGCATTAATAATATGAGAGGCTAGTGCTATTCAACTAAGAATATAGCTTTCCAATTTAAGTGTCGACGTATAATTAACTCGATGAACATTTGGGCACGTCTACTGGAATGTAACTTGCACAATTATGTATTGGCTCGTTCTGTTTCACTCTAGAGAGTAATTAATAATATGCTAATATTACCTAAATGATACCTTTTTGTGTCGCACCTCATGGAAATAATCAGTGTTGTGCAGACAATAGATTATTTGCTGCAAACGCCACATAAAATCATTAAAACAACGTTCACAAGCACACACGCATAGTAAGCTCGCCATGTTTCGTATCTTAAACTGTGCATCGCCGCTACCAATTAATCAGGGAAGAATAACTCTCTTCTTTTTATAAATATCGAATTGAAGTACTGAAGAAATCGAAAGGTAAGATACTACCTATTACAAAAAACACATTGTCTACTTAAATATCTCATTCCTCGCATTGAAAAGAGAAGTCTAATCCATGGAGATCGCTGTGAGAATGTTCAAAAAATACAGGTATGTAATCACAAATAACATGGAATAAATGTTCATGGGACTAAACAGACGCGAATGACTTATGATATTCGCGTAATTGAGAAATCCCTACCGACTATGAACAAGAATCAAGCAATACATATGAATGTCGAACGACATCCAAAATAAGACAGTAACGTTGCCGCATATGACTCTATTTTAATTTTTTTATAATTCTCCCATTACTCCATTTCTCTTCATTGGCACAATCTTCCTCACGTCAATATTCTCTCATCCTCTCATTGTTGACAAAACTTTATAATCTTTTTGATTTTTATTAGGTCCTTTTCCACCCGCTAATCCTACATTCTTATTCTCTCCATACTTTTCTCGCCACATAATAATGACAAGTAAATTCATCTTTAAATATTATTGTTCTCAACCTTGATTTCACGTTTTTTTGTTTATTGCAATATAAAAATAAGTTTTCCGGCTTACGTATGGTATCATACTATTTGTTTTATTTTTAATTGAAAATCCATCATTTCCTTTTATTTGTAGCCTCATTGGTCATTATCTTTTTAAATTTTGCCATTTGTCATTCACTTGGTGAATTTCCTGATTCCATGAAATTGGAAAAATAATTCCCTTGTTCAACAAAAGGTGATAAACTTGAATTAGGTATATACCTGCGGCCAATCTCATTATTGTCTTCTCATTCGAAATCTTGGAAAAGATAGGTTTACTCGAACGCTGGCTTTCCTGAAGAAATATGATATTTTGTCTAACTTTCAATTTGGTTTTGGAAACACACGTACTGTTGTCATTTTTAAATTGCTTCTTTGTCTTTGAAAAATTTCCTCATCAATTGACTTCGTCTTCTCACACCAGTCGGTATATTCCTGGACTTCTCCAAGGCTTTGATACGATAAACCATGAAATTTTACTTTATAACTCGCCAATATTGGTGTTTGCGTGGAAGGCCTTGGAGTGGTTCAGGAGACCTATCTTTCGAACAGAAGACAATTTGTCTTCTTTAAATAACCAAACATCTGATTTTAAGATATTACCATGTGGTGTCCCGCAAGGGAGCTTGTTAGGCGCCGCTATGTTTATTCTGTATATAAATGATTTTCAAAAATCAGTCCAATTCTCTCTCATTCATTTTATTTGCAGATGATAATTTCAATTTATTTTATTCCATAGTGAGATCCAGATACTTCTTGATGATAAGTTACACACTGAGTTGCGGAAAATATTAAATTGGATAAGAGCTAATAAATTTCATTGAATCTTCTGAAGACAAATTACATGTTGTTTAGTAACTCCTTAATTCTTTACCAACTGACATTGCGTTTTTGACAACACCCCTCTTGAGAAAGTTCTTCATACAAATTTAGGTGTTTGGTTTGATAATAAAACTTTCCTGGAGACTGCATATGATAATATTTGTAAAACTATCTCTCGCAACGTTGTAATTTATAGACTTAAATCCACTTCCAACAACTCTTTATTTATAGCTTTATTCATACCCTTATTAACCATACTTGATTACGGGACTTTGCCTTTGGGCTAACACCCATACTGAACGGTGCTGATTACAGTGTTTTGATCTATTACAAAGAAGTAATCCGATAATATGTAATGCTCCTTTTCTGCCCGTACGGATCCAGGCATTTTCCTTGAACATAATATACTAAAATTAAAGATCTGCACATTATTCATCTTGGTGAAGATTACAAATTTAATTTCGGTACTATCTTCCATTTGTATTTAATGATATGTTTTTAAAAAATCGCGCAATTCATAACTATCCCCACTAGACAATCCAAGAGAATTTCATTACCGTTTTTGAGACGGTTTTCCGCACAAATACATTTTTTTTTTGACAGGACTAAGTTTTGGAATACTTTACCTCTCGATATAAGAAATTCCCCTTCACTTTTAGTCTTTAAAAGGAATCTAAAGAAATTTTTTACTGGCCCCTAATGACATGACACTAATTGGGTTATATTGTTACATGACCATTGTTTTTTTGCCTTTATGTCTTGTTATCCAAGAACATCGTCACCATCTTTGTCAAACAGGCACATCCTCCAGTTTCATTCTTTAATTTGTTAATTGCTTATGCACTAGATATATTCGTTATCTGATATATATTTTTTCGTCTACAACGACAGATATCTCCTCTTCATCGTCTTTTCTCTCTTCTACCCTCTCCTTTTTCATACATTGTTTAATATATGATATATCATGTTTGAGAATGTTCTTTTTCCCTCTCTCTCTCTCTACACCTCTCTCTGTTGGCTAATATCTTTATTTGAGTCATGTAACTTACTACTATTGAATACTATTTTGAGGGTCCACGAATTACAAGCTTGCTCTCTCAGTGGACGCTCTCCATTTCCAACGTATTATTATCTTTTGGAATACTATAATTTCTGATTTATTATACTTACTGTATGTATGCATGTTTTGTTATGTCAAATGTTTATTTCCATGATACTAAAATGTTTATTCCAATGATACTTGTATGAATTTTGTATTCTTTTGTTGGAAATGAAAAAAAAATAAAATTGAAATTGAAATTGAAATTGAAATTATGTCGCTTGAGCCAGAAAAAAATATTCCACCTTTATGACGAACAATGTAATATTACAACCATTTTTAACATTAATGCTGTAATACTATTGTACTATTTATACTATTATTGCTATTATCAACATCATTATTACACTATAATTTTTCCCGGTCAAGTTTAAACTATCTCCGATCAATTTGACATTTCTTACATGCACTTGTGATGTCCGAAATGTGATCGCGATTAAAAATCTAAACGTTAATTAAATTGACCGATAGCTTCACTCCATGACTTATCGTTTTAATTGAATGAACATAAACGAATTCGATTGCAAAGAGTTTAAAATTGACCTGGAAAACCTATATTATATTTATCATTATCACTGTTAGTACTATCGTTACATGCATTGATTTAGTTTCGTGATTTAGCCGTTGGACAATGTCGACTAATTTCTGTATTGTATTGATTTAGGTTTATGGAATGCGGGGAACCCCAAAAGCGCGGCCCCTGGTGGTGACCCCGCTGATTGTGTGTACCACACTCCCAATATTGCGTTAGAAGATGCTGATTGTAACTTCCAGGCCTTTGCAATATGTGAAGGTAATGGGTATTGTTATTATCATTAATAATATTAATATAAATATTTATTCAAAACTCTCTATGTTTTAATGTATGATTATGTAAACATAATTAATGAAAAAAAACTCTGGACAGCATAATAATGTGCATAATAATTTTTTAAAAATGAATTTTTGTATTTATTTTTAGATTAAGTTCCTTTTTTAATATTTAAAATGTGTGTTGTTTTTTTTTAGTACAAGTGTATTCAATTTGTAACATGAAGATATATTAGCTTCTAGATGCATACCCTTTTTTTTTTTTTTTTTTTTTAATATAGGCCTCACCAAAATACATCAAATGAAAATTACTATTTTCAGTAATCCTTATACAAACGTACTTGGTTTTAAGACGTTAATGGTATGCCTTTATTTCAGAGATACGCAACACCTTCACACTTAAGTATTAGATTGTAAGATAAAAAAACTTCATGCATGACAGATAAATCAATTCTTATCGAAAAAAAAAAGTCGTACACTTTAATAAATAAGTGTCTAGCGTTATTATTTTCTTTCTCCTTTCTTCTTTATTTTTACTTTGATAATGGCACTTAAGATTAATTGTGCACACCACGTTATGTCAACTACATTGTACAATAAAATTAATACAAAACGAGATTCAGTTATAAATTATGTATTTAATTATTCAAAATCAGAACAAAAAAATGAAACAAATTTGTTCTTTTTCTTTCGCTTCTCCTATATAGTTCCCCCTTTAGCAGAACCAACAACCGATCCACCACAGACAGAATCGCCAACAACTAGCCCGCCACCAACAAACCCGCCCACTACTAGCCCGCCTTCCCAACAAGCGAACGACCACCAGAAATCAGGTTTCTACTCAATGGCCCGAGACAGCAATGGCAACCCGCTGATTGGTCACTGCCTCACTGATCACGTGATAAAGTCTCTACCAATCAAGAGCAAAGTGCGTTGCGCCGCGGAATGCCAGCGGGAACCCGGATGTAAATCGTTCAACTTCAAAGAAGGTGTAGGCGTATGCCAGCTGAATGCTGAGTCAAAAGATAACGTTGGAGCTAGCTACTTTTCACAATTCGCTGGATGCTTTTATTTTGAGCCTATTTAACGATGAGTCCAGTAACGAACGTTTTACATTTTTTAATGAGGAATATGCGGTATTCTTTAATATCTTCGATTGATCATGTTAGACATTACAATAATTCATTTTTACATGATAATTATTGAAACTTTACAGGCAATAAGGGTTGTTGTACGATCAGGTTATACCGTCAAAAAAGGGCTTTCTGGGCACCATAAAAGGAAATATACGTACTGTAATCTCAAATCAATGATGGCAAGCTATTGGGCGCTGTTAAAGCAACCTAAAAGAGAAAAATATATTATTGAAATGCATGTTTACTTCTGAAAATTGACCATATCTGTCATTTTAGGGCCAACTTACTGTCTCGTTTCGTGTTTTTCCAATTTCGAGCCTGCACATCTTTATCGTTAGCAATTATTAGGCATTGTTTGTTTCTTTGTTTGTTTGTTTTTTTCAATCAGAATTGATTATTGAAATGTGATTGTTTGAAAACTGCAAAACCCCCCAAAGCTACATATAATTTGGTCTTTTTAAAAATGGGGTGCCAAATCTGTCAAAAATGTCCTCTCCGAATTCGGTGTTTTTATGCATGGTTAGACACTACTTGATTAACAATTTTTTTTTTTTTGTCCATAAGAAATGCACTTGTATAATTATGCAACAAACCTAGACTGTTTACTTCGCCCACATCCAGTTATTTTTCAGACAGTTCACGTTCCAATGTTGTCAAATCAGTTTCTGTCAAAAACCTTCCTCTCGGGAAAATCATTGAAAATGTAGCGATTGACTTTAAATGTAATAGAAAAGTTGAATCCTTGTATTAAAACAAAGGTGGGTGGCATCATGTCTCACAATTTAAAAACAATATGCTTTCACTTGTTTAAAACACATACACAAACATTGAGGAAAAATAAAACAAATTTTGGGGGCCAAATGAAACAGATTGGTATAAGCTCTACCCTGATTGTAAAACAACCCATAAATAAAAGGGAAAAAACTATAGATCCTACTCGTTTCAAAGTTTAATTCTGATATTCAACATGTTATGAAAACAAAAATCATTGAGCAATACCATGATTTAAAAATACTGTAAAAAAATAATGAAACAATTATAGTGGCTTTGTATGTTTTCGATGATGACTTGACCAAAGTTGAAACTTGATATAAAACAGATAGCATGTATTGATATAATGGTATTAACGTATTAACATATAATTTAATGATGTACCAATACCCCTCCGTTCATATCAACCGTCCCGGCTTTCGATTTTTTAGGGAAAAGAAATGAATGAAATCCCCAGCAATGCTGGATCCGCCCCTGCCCTATAGACTAAAATATTTCAATAAAACGAGCATATCAATTAACAAATAAGTTATAATTCGTCCGGAAGCAAATCATCACTGTTGAGCTGAGGTGATTATTAATCATTAAATATTTAAACTTCTCATTAACAAAATAATACTGATAATAATAAAAGACATGACAGTGTAAACTTCTAGAGCGTATAAACCGTCCAAGGACGCTCCTGACGCTATGAAAACCCTGATCATAGTCACACCCTATTTTGACACTCATGAATTCTATTTTCTCTTGAATTGTGTTTCTTCCATTGATTACTGCGCAGACCTCCTATTGGAGTATTATCGCACAACGGTCTATACATGCTATACACTCACTTAACACTGGTATTGCAACATGGCTAAATGCGTGCATTTTTTCACATTTTTTTTTTTTAAATTACAAGTCTTTTTATATATTGTCATATTTCATTCATGGCCAGAGATTTTGCGAATTTTTTTGTATATTCTGAAAGAGGAGACTTGTTCCTTTTCATTCCTGAGATCAGTAAATAGCCTACTCAGACAAAGGCATTTTTTTAAACAAAGGGGCGACAGATGAACAAAAGCCCCTAAAAATGAAATTTTAAGAGGTGGGGATTTTCAGTGAATAAAAAGAGAGGTAGTGTCAGCCCTTTGCAGGCAAAAATATTAAATTTCTAGTTTTTAGAGGATATAGTAGTATACCAATGACTATATCTTCCCACAACATGATTAAGCTCAAATGTGTATGTTTGTCATTATATTGCGATTATCAAAATTCATTCCTATTTTTTCGAACCTCGAAAAATATACCGTACGGTGCGAACCGCTGACCGTTAGCGCAGAGAATAATGCACGCTGATGCGCCGTGTGTATATTGCTGTGTACGGTCCGTGCTGCACGCGCTGTCATATCAACGATGTTGATGGAGAGATGGTCAAGATTGGTAGTCAGATTTTCGTTTCGTATTACTGATCTAGGCAACCTATGACAGTAAGACTGAATAGACAGCATAGGTCGATCATATTCTACAGTTATGCCAAGTTGCATTAGTTTTCGCAATTTGTGAAAAAGGCTGAGTAAAATTTCTCCGCAAACTGTTTAAATGTTTCCGTTATCCTTGTGGCAAATTAAGATAGTCATAAGGAACCATCATAACGGCTAATGAAAGAAACAACACACACAGAAGGAAAAATATATGTTAAGCCGTTGCTAAGGAGGATGCGTGGCAAAATCAGAGGTCATGAATATCCAGCAAAATATAATAGAAGTGTGAAAATTTGTATTGCTATTGTAAACGGCATTATATTTACTACAAAAATTCAACAGTAATGTGAGAATTCGGTGGAATAAACTTGCATTAAACCGTTTCTGTAATACGGGCCTGAAATTTTCCTTCGTAACGATAGAAATAGTTTTATCTTCTTCGGGTGTTCCTCCTTTTGTCTTTCATTGTAGTGCTAACTTTTTGGTCATTCTTAACTTGCCACAAGCATGATGGAAACATGTTAACAGTTTTCGGAGAAATTTGACTCCTGACCGGACCGAGAAATGAAATAGCCAAAAACGAAAGCTAATATGCTACATAATACATCAATTCCAAATTTAGGCGTTTTTATTGTCCATCCAGAAAGTATTTTATTAAAAAGATGACCGAACCTCAACCAGGCAATCCCTCCCAAATGAATGAAAAATTACCGCTAATATAATGGCGAGGGTGATGACGTCAAAGGATGTTAACGGAATGCTATAACATTGCAAGCATTGAATTTGCCCTTTCATATCATAACAATAGAATTGTAGCACACAGGCGGCCTATTGTCCTGACGTAGCAGTAGCAAACATGTTTTCTAGAGACGAAACCCAATCATGCCTGGCCACAGGAATGCTGTAACATTCCATAACATCCTTTGACGTCATCAACCGCGCCATTAAATTAGAGGTAATTTTCGAGTATTTGGGAGGGATGGCCTGGTTGCGGTTCGATCATCTTTGTAATTAAATACTTTCTAGATGTACAATAAAACGCGTAAATTTGGCATTTTTGTATTATTATTATTTTTTTTAAATTTATTTATTTAGCCCTCCACAGGCTGCTTTATTTTCATAACAAAATAAATATAGCATACATATAATCATACAATATAAACAATGCAAGATCTTTCCAAAATAACTTCTCTAAATAAACAAGGGTTGAAGCAGCTGCCACTTCAGAGTAAATTTCCTTTGCAGTCCAGAAATATTACATATATACCTTTCATTATGATAACTGGAGTTTTTTTACTCAATTTATCTAAAAAACATTTGTTGCTTGATTAAAGTTACAACGCAGTTTAATGCATCGTTTCTTTTTTGTTCAAAACCAAATATAATTCTTTCCTTGGTAAAAATTAATTTCAAACGTGTACAGTCGGATATCCATTTAGAAGTCGTATTCCAAATTTGTTTAGTATACTCACATTCACAAAAAAAATGTACAATATCTTCTAATTGTTGATTACAAAACGAACACTTTCCATCATCAACTATTTTCATCTGATACAGTTGTTTGTTCAAAAACAAAATTTTGTTCACAATTTTGTATAGAAAATATCTTAAAGCAATGTCAGGGGTAAAACGAAATATCATGATATGGATTCTCCGTATTTTCGAACTTTCCGGAATGAAATGCAACTGATGTTCCCACTTTTGACAAATTGACTGCATACATAAAGACTGTCCTAACAATGAATTGTTTATATAACGACAACCTTGTAAGTCATGCATAAGTATCTTTATATGCGATGGCATTATTGGATTCGGTAGGTTTCTATCACATTTTTCTATATTTTTGCTGTATCTACACCTTATTACTTGACGTAATGAGTGATGAGTAAAATAGTTCAACTTTATTCCAAATGTTTCTTCGCATTCGTTCTGGTTTAATAAATTACCCCTATTGCCAATGAGGTCATTGATACATCTAATGCCTTTTTTCATACCAAGCTCTGTAAAACAGTGACTTATTACCAATTTGGATACTGTTACTTTTCCACAAAGGGTTATCTAACCATTTTTTCCTTCTAACCGACTCAGTAAAGATAAAGCAGCAAATACTTCTTTCCAAGTAGTTGTTGTATTATGTAGCAAATTAGCTTTCAGTTTTGGCTATTTCATTTCTCGGTCCTGTCCGGGACTTTAATAATTTTATTCACACATAATCCCCACCTCTTAAAATTTCAATTTTAGGGGTCTCTGTTCATTTGTCGCCCCTTTGTTTAAAAAAGTGCCCCAGTCTGAGTATTTACTGATCTCAGGGATGAAAAGGGACAAGTCTCCTCTTTTAGAATATACAAAAATTTTCGGAAAATCTCTGGCCATGAATGAAATATGACAATATATAAAAGACTTGTAATTAAAAAAAAATGAAAAAATTCACGCATTTAACTATGTTGCAATACCAGTGCTAAGTAAGTGAATATTAGACCAGGGAGTTTCCCTGATTAGGCCTACCGTGGAGTGGCTAGGTGCAGTACACCGGGTTAAACAACCTTTTCTTTTTCGAATTGTGTATCGGCTTTTACGTGCATAGGTTATGACGCTCCTATACAAGGGACCAACATTAGCGTCCTCATCCGATGGATGGTGTGTTTTCCATCTGCCTTCACACGCCTATACACAAAACGTAAGCGTCAGTTTCTTTTGCAACAGGTCTTTCGGCATGCCTGGGACTCGAACCCATGCGTGATCACAGGGGCCGCGGAACGTTTTTGAAAGTGGAGGGGCTGAACAGGCTAAAAATCAGAAAGCTATGGTCATTTTTGCGTTTTTGTACACGTTTTCTGCACAAAGTGAAGGGGCTGCAGCCCCCCTAGCGATCTTGTCCGAAACGAGCACTCTCACAACTACGCCACACTGCCTCAACAATTTATCAACGGTTGCCATGGTGACAAACCTAATTAATATCAATAAGTTTGCCATAATACATATTTGATAACAATGAAATATTTCGTTCTTCATTTCAGAAGCATCTGTATTAAACTCCTCCTGTTAGTTCGATTTTGGAAAAAGTCTCATGAACATCACGTTTTTGTTATTCTGTTGTTTTGGTGACTTCACAAGCGGCTTGACGCAAGTTTAAACTAATACAAAATAAAGAGGAATTATGAAATCGGGACGTTCGAAGTTGATTTTTATCTATTTACTCTGTTTATCCGATATCTTGAAAGTTACCCGTAAGTAAAAGTTGTTTTTTTTTATTATTATTTTATAAAAACATGTTGAGAAACAGACGGTGTGCGGGCGTGTGAGGGTGTGTGTGTGTGTGTGTGTGTTTGTGTGTGTGAGAGTGTTCGTCTTTTTTGTCGTTTCGTTGTTGTTTTCATCATTTTATTTGTTTCTTTTTTATGCTGTTGGCACACAATTCATGTCAGATAAGAAAATGTGTAAGAAACTAATTGTTCATCTATTATACGGCTTCTATACTTGAGGAATGTTCACTGTTGCTTGTGAAGTTTCCCCCATTTCTTTCAAAATTTAGATTTAAAACAGTTGTCCATTGGCTGTTGTACATGTATTCTCTTACTTTCGTATTTATACACTGTTCGCCATAAAGGTTGAATATTTATTTTCTGGCTCCAACAACGTTATGTTGCTCCGGCTTTAATTTATTGAATGTGTTGGTCACCGCTTTAAATTTTCGGGATCCTGGCTATATCTTGGACGTTCCTGCCACCCCCAGAAGATGGCCATTTTCGTCATTTTTCATATATTTTGGGCCCTTTTTTTGTTTATGCGACCCACCAAGGCGCCCTCACTTCGACCCCAGGGAAACATGTCTGAGGTGTAGAGTTGCTATTGTTCTTTAATAAATCTAGTTATATGGTTACAGGCTTGATTCGTTTGTCTAGGGGAGGGGGCAAAATTTATTTTGATTGGGGTTCAACATTAGTTTTATTCATTTTTATACCATGGAAATTTCTATCTTTCCTAAATTGTATTGTAAAATATCAGCCTAACATAAATCAAAATAAAAATATCATCAATAGTTCCCATTTACAACGTAGTCATCAAGGCTAAAAAGAAAATTAGGGGAAAATGATAATAATTAAGGGATAAAAGTTGTTTTTTATTTCTTTTGTTGTTATCATAAAGGTGGAACAAATATTCCAAATTTTCACCAGTCACACTTTTTATTTCAACCCCTCCCCTAGACAGGAGACCCAAGCCTTTCCCCATAAATCTAGATTTAACTTAAAAACAAAAATAAACGGTACATCTCAGACGCGTTTCCTGGGGTTAGGACAGAAGGCCCCAAAATGAGAACAAATGACAAAAATGGGCATCATGGGGGTTGACAAAACTTTTTTGAAAAAAAAAAATCTCCATGAAGGGTAGGGGGAATGTTCAAAATATAGCTAGGGTTTCAAAAAGTAAAAGCAGGGACAAACATATTCAAGAATTTAAAGCCGGAGCCAAACTATGTCGCTACAGCGGCCAAAAAATATTCCACCTTTATGATGGACAGTGTATATATATATATATATATATATATATATATATATATATACGTAGAGCACTTTTGGACGTTCCATGGTCTAACTTACGGATATATATATATATATATATATATATATATACCGGTATATATATATATAATACAGTGGTGGCCAAAATTATTAGAACACCTGAACCTACATGTACAAAAAGTCTATGGGATTATCAATGCCCTATAGTTCATTTGCTGAAATCAGATTAAAGATATCTTTTGTGTGCCATGAGCTTTCATGACTTTTTAGCATAGGGTTTTACGTATGTTGATACCAAATCTATATAGTTTCGACCATCTGGTAATCTCTCTCTCTCCATCTCTCTCTTACACACATACACACACACACACGCGCGCGCGCGCGCGCACACACACACACATGGTCCCACGGTGGTAAATATTGCCCCATGTAACTATGTATTAATTTAGCATTGTCAAACATCAATAGAAATCGAGGAGAAGATTGGGTAAGGCTGAGTCGTTGACTACCATGTGCGGAAGGGAAATTTGCTCTATTTCCAAATTCCAGCACCAAAACATCCGTAGGCAGCTCCTTTTTGAGATTAGGAAACATCAATAGCGCCATCTATGGCCAGACAAAGTCCATCCCCTAAAGCAGTGAGAAGGACCCCATAGCCTGCAGGAAGGGAATGTAGTCCCAATCTGAACAGTTATATCTTCCCCATTTGGGCAAAGGAATTCCAGGAGGGCCTTTCTAGAATTGGTGCTGGATATTGTATCCTATTCATACTTTTACAGTAATCCCTTCTACAAAATACATATTTGCCTTTGGGTTGGCTTCGCCTGGATATTTTTTTTCCCCTCAATTAATTAGGTCGTGCGGCCTGTTTTAAAGCGAATAAAAATTATTTTTTCATAATTTTTTCATCAATTCAACCTCAAATCAACCTTTAGAACCTACTCTTACATTATAAACACAAATACCATAAGGAAATTTCAATACAATTCCTCAGGAACCCTTTTATTGTTGCCCCTCCAATGCTGTCACAATAAATTGACCAAATTCCACCCCACATTCACTGTTTTACTGCTTTAACACCAAAGATGGGGAATACATATTCAATGTTTTCCATTTGTTGATGTCAGGGCATTCAAGGTTCTCACCCACACATGACTTATTTATGTCTTTAACTTCCTCATTTGTATAACAATGTGAACTAATATGGATAAAGTACTATCTGTATGCAGAGATATTGTCTGTGATTGGTCCAAAGTTATGATAAGAGAGGACAAAGTCTCAATGAAGAGAAGAGTCATGTATGCTACATAAGTAAGGGATTTATAGCAAAAGAGGAAAATGGTGAAAAGAAAAAGAGAGAGGGAGAAAGGAGAGAGAGAGAGAGAGAGAGAGAGAGAAGAGAGAGAGAGAGAGAGGGAGAGAGATGGGGGGGGGGAGAAAAGAAACAAAGAGAAAGAAAGAAGAAAAAGAGAAAGTGAGAGGAGGAGAGAAGAGGGGTGAAAGGGATTTCTGTAGAAAAGGTATATCATAAGAGTGGGAGGAAGAAATTGAAAGACTTAAAAAAGAGAGCTTGAAGGGGTGTGAGAGATGGAAAGAGAAGAGAAAAGAGAGAGAGAGAGAGAGAAATATAGAGGGAGGGAGGAGGAGGGAGAGAGAGAAGGAGGAGAGAGAGAAAAGAAAGAAAAGAGGAACAAGGGGAGAAAGAAAAGGATGGGGTACTGGTATTAGAAAGGTATACACCCACCCCACCCCTCCATTTTTTTTTTTTTTTTTTTTTTTTTTTTTTTTTTGAAGGGGGGGGTGGGGAAGGGTGTAGGGAGCACCCCATGGTTTCTATCGGTGCGGATGTGAAGCGCAATGGCGCCCCTAGTCCTGAGGATAAGCAACTAGTGATGTGGCATCTCTTAAATCAAAGTTTTTTGGAATCATGCAATTGACCACCTCCTACAATCTATGGGCAGGAGAAAAAAATTCTTATCTGAACAAAAACAACACAATGTCAAAGTCAACCACAAGTCTGGAATAAAGGGAAAAACTAAGAGCATGAAAGATGAAGAGCTAACTACCTACATCGAATTAAACCACAGAAAGCTTTCAAAAGGAAAACAACGTGAAGCTTGTGATCCTACCCATTAGTGATGCCCCCCAAAAACGATATGGTGCTAGGCCATATAAGGATGAACAGTGTTACATCTGCAGATAGCATGGCCTTCACATCAGATTGGTTACCGGTCCCCTTTGTTGATATGAGCAAAAAAAAAACCTGGCCCAAAGGCCTTTCAACCAAGTTACTGGCATAAACAATCCGACAAGTCCGTTCTTGCTCGATTTCTGAATATAATTAATAAGTGAGGAGTGTGAACAGATAGAGGACTTGGGAGTTTTGAGCATTTTGCTGCACAAACTGCAAATATTAAGAGCATCATCAGAACTGTTTAAAGAATATCACACAACAAGGCTCCGAACGGGAGGGAGACTGCTGTCGAAATCTGGCTCTCCAGGATAGTGTAATCAAAGACTAGTATGTTTGGAGTTGCAGGCTAGCAAGTGAGACATGGCTTCACTGCCTATACACTCCAGCACTTGATGAGCACCCTGACAAAGACGCTTGCAACAATTGTGGACAATTGATGATTATGTTTAAAAAACATGATGACAATAAAAGGAGATAGAAAGTTAAAGATATCCTGGATACAGAGGACTTTCTTACGGGAACCCAATCAAGTATTAAGGGTGACATGGCAGTATCAATACCCTCTCAGGCCATGCTCGCGTTAAGAACGCCTTTGCACCAGCTCACCCAGGTAGAGATACAGTCGCCAGAAAACGCAACAAACGAAAAATCTAATAAGCCTACAA
>CALNVZ010003432.1:6460424-6482595 GCA_940671915.1 Paracentrotus lividus | reverse complement strand
CCACCCCACCCCACCCCCCTCCTATTTTTTTTTTTTTTTTTTTTTTTTTTTTTAAGGGGGGGGTGGGTAAGGGGTAGGGAGCACCCCATGGTTTCTAGGTGCGCGATGAAGCGCAAATTGGCGCCCTAGTCTGGGACTAAGCACCTAGTGGATGTGCATCTCTTAAATCAAAAAGTTTTTTGGAATCATGCAATTGACACCTCTACAATCATGGGCAGGAGAAAAATTCTTATCTTGAAACAAAAACAACACAATTCAAAGTCAACCACCAAGTCTGGAATAAAGGGAAAAACTAAGAAGCATGAAAGATGAAGAGCTACAGCCTACCTACATTCGATTAACACAGAAGACTTCAAAGAACAACTGAAGCTTGTGATCCTACCCATAGTGATTGCCCCCCAAAAACAGTAATGCTGCTAAGGCCAATGAAGGATGAACAGTTACCTCTGCAGATTGCATGGAGCCTTCCACATCAGGATTGGTTACCGGTCACCGCTTTGTTGATATGGAGCAACTTGCCAAGGCCTTCAACCAAGTTATTGCTGAGCATCACACCAAGAGTCCTTCTTGCTCGATTCTAATATATAATAATAAGTGAGGAGTTTGAACAGATCAGAGGACTGGGAGTTATTGAGCAATTCTTGTGCACAAACTGCAAATTTAAGAGCACTCATCAGAAACTGTTAAAGAAATCCAAACAAACAAGCCGGGAGGAGAGCTCGTGTGCAAATCTGGCTCTTCCAGGTAGGCCTGTATCAAACTTGTGTTGGAGTGCAGCAGCAAGGAGAATGCTCACTGCCATGAACACTCCAGCACCTTGTATGAGCACCCTACAAAGAGCTGCCAACAATTGGTGGACAATTGATGATTAGTTTAAACAAACATGATATGGACAATAAAAGGAAGAAAGTTAAAGATATTCCTGGAATACAGAGGACTTTCTAGAGACACCCCAATCAGTATAAGAGCGGTGACAGGCAGTACAATACCCCTCTCAGCCATGCTCGCCGTAAGACGCCCTTTGCACCAGCCACCCAGGCTAGAGATACAGTCGCAGAAAACGCAACAAACGAAAAATACATCATAGCCTACAATGCTACCAACAAGCTTTGTCGCCTAGGCAGCAAATATCGGAGACGAAGAAGACGGTGGAGCAAGGTGCGCTGAGATGCTGCTAGATGGAGATGGAGAGAGTATTACTGTACGTTCAGTGACAACCGATAGCGATGGGCACTTTGCCCGGGGCATACGGACAGTTATGAGCAAGAGAGCCAACACCGACCCTGAAGCATTTCTCTGTTCAACTCACCTTAACAGGTCCCTAGCACGGAGGATAGGTAAACTTTCTGTCATTAAACATGCATTTCCAACCAAGTATAGTGCAGCCCAACAAAAGATGCAACGGAACTTTGCCGATGACGTTGCATATCGGGTGCAATCTGAAATGAAAGCAGCAAATACAAAACATGGAGACATATCTAAATTGGATTTCAACAAGTGTGTTGAAGCTATACTTGTCTGCTACACAGGAAGCCATCAACTATGTCATGAATATAGTTTTGTGTGTCGCGGTGAATTCAAATTCATCTACTCAAGTCTCAAAGTGAGACAAGCGACAAACTTTACTTCATCGGATCGTCAAACAATTCATGATGCTATCATGAATAATCGTTTGAAACCATCTACTTTGACCCAGACAAGATTGCTTACAACAACTCAAAAATGTGAGGCGATGAATAGTGCGTTCAGCGTCACTAACCCTAAGCAAATCAAAACATTTACCCGAAATCACAGTGGAAGGGACCACTCGGCAATCAGCTTAACAAACAATGGGCCAGGGCTGTCCATCCTCCGAAAGACTGCAGCTGCAAGAGTTCCTCTTTCCCACAGTAGCAGAATAGTGCATCAGCTGAAAACAATGCAGAAAAGGAGAGATTACTGGAAACATAGAGCAAAGAGTAAATATGTCAAGAAAGCAAGGGTACTCCATAGAATGTACAAGTATAAACTGTATGAAAGGAAGAGAATGGCCTTCAAGCCACGAGAGTGCTACATCAAAGGACAGCTAGAAGAGCAACATAACCATATTCATGTAGAACACAGCTACGACAGGAAGATGGTGGACATTTCAAGTGGTAGCGAGACTGATTAGGAAAAGAAGAAGAAATGGACTGAAATAAATCATGTTGATCAATCCACATCAAATGCACCAACCATGTTGAAAACTGATTAAAGAAACATCATTGAAACGTCACCTATACTTATATATGTCATTTTGTTTTCCCTTGAAAGAATGAAATGAAACATATGAGATATAGATAAATTTGTGTGTGAAGAGGAGAAAGACATGAAAGAGGGTGAAATAATTATATAATATTCCTGACATGAATGAGAGACAGACACAAGAAAAAGGATGAATGAAATTGAATGAATGAATGAATGAATGAATGAATGAATGAATGAATGAATGAATGTATGTATGAATGGATGGATGGATGGATGGATGGATGGATGGATGGATGGATGGATGGATGAATTTAATGAGATGATGGGTGAGAATTAAAAATAAAAGAGAATAAAGAGCTTGAAATAGACATCATGATGAATGAGAATGTTGATAATGAAACAATGAACTGGATTTTAAAACAAAAACAAGAAATTAAACAACATATTGTTTAAATTATTTGGACCCGGGGGGGGGGGGGGGGGGGGGGAGGATTAGCCAAAGTAAGGTTTAGGGTTAGGGTTATTCAGGATTTGAGAGTTAGGGTTAAGTCCTTTGGGATAGGTTTTGGGTCATATCATACAAAACAGCCGGGCCAGGCCCTTTATACCTCATTCATGTGCCGTACTTGTACTTGGGGGGAGGGAGGGGGATTGGGCTGTCTGAGCAACTAGGGGAGGAGGGAAGATACAGTCAGGTCTTGCCCCATGCCCAAGACATTTTTGTAAAGAATTACAGCGACGTCTTGACATGTTTGCATCATGGCTTTCCAATGCTAGGTGCGATGGCCGAACACAAGCTGGTGTACAGCACAAATGGGAGACTTCCAGCTCAGCTGGCAGAGACCATGACCCTATACTAGACATGTAGGCCACCCTGTGAGCTGTGCGAACAGTTTTGCCTTTCCCGGGTATAACAACGTCAATACTCTTGTACGGACTTCCTCCCTTATTCCTCCCCATATACTCCCAGCATTTATATACTGGATCCCCCTCGCACCCTCCATGCCTCTCCCCCAACTTAACTTTGTAATGATGGCTCCACTCCGCTTCGCTGAGGTCCTCCAGCCTGACCCTCTCCATGCCCGCTCCTACTTTTACAGCCATGTTGTTTATGATGTTGTGTAATAACAGTACAGTACAGACAATTTGACTGAAATATAATACAGGGGATTCAGGGTCACTGGCCTCTTGCCAGCTGCCAGGCCAGTCCGGCCGGGCCGGCTGGGCAGGCAGAGAGCTAGGCAGGCAGAGAGAGCTAGGCAGGCAGAGAGAGAGCTAGGCAGGCAGAGAGAGCTAGGCAGGCAGAGTGGCTGGCTGGCTGGCTGGCTGGCTGGCTGGCTGGCTGGCAGGCAGCGCAGGCAGGAAGGCAGGCAGGCAGGCAGGCTAGGCAGGCGCTGCTAGCCAGCCTATACCTAGCCAGATAGACAGCCAGCCAGCCAGCCAGCCAGCCAGCCAGCCAGCCAGCCAGCCAGCCAGCCAGCCAGCCAGCCAGCCATAGTTCTATTTCAAGTTATCTACAGTAGATGTTTAAATAGTATACCCAGTTATTGGGTGTCCGGACAGTCTATTTTTATTGGCCATTTGAATAGGTTTACAAGCAATATTTTTGTAGGTTTTTAGCACAAAATGGTAGAAAATATTGTGGAGAACAAATATTGATGATGATAAGCATTATTTAATTTATATTTTTGGCTTATTCTAAGGGCAAAAAACATTGCTTCAATTTTGTTAAGTGTCCGGACACCCAACCCCCCATCCTATGTGTCACTCATTCACAATACATAAAGGCCTACACAGGGTGTTTCTGTCTGTCATAGGTACATTTTTGCCATTTATTACTTACACGTTTCACATAAATCAATCTTTACAAAATAGATATGCATGGGTTCAAAAGAAGAGGGGAATTGGTCTGGGCATTCATTTGATACATGTGCAGTTAAACTAGTAGGTCTACTCAAATTGACTAGCAATGCAACAAAAGAAAAAACCTTGGAAAATCTAGCAATTTAACCAGTTAAGTGATTATTGGGTCTACATAGGCCTATAGGTCCCACGGTGGTAAATATTGCCCCATGTAACTATGTATTAATTTAGCATTGTCAAACATCAATAGAAATCGAGGAGAAGATTGGTAGCCTGGTGTTTACACCAGTGCGAAGGAAATTTGCTCTATTTTCCAATTCCAGCACCAAAAAACTTACCGTAGCCAGCTCCTTTTTGAGATAAGGAAACATCAATAGCGCCATCTATGGCCAGACAAAGTCCATCCCTAAAGCAGTGAGAAGGACCCCATAGCCTGCAGGAAGGAATGTAGTCCCAATCTGAACAGTTATATCTTCCCCATTTGGGCAAAGGAAATTCCAGGAGGGCCTTTCTAGAATTGGTGCTGGATATTGTATCCTATTCAACTTTTACAGTAATCCCTTCTACAAAAATACATATTTTGCCTTTGGGTTGGCTCGCCTGGATATTTTTTTTCCCCTCAAGTTAATTAGCTCGTGCTGGCACGCATACTCTCTCCCTCCCCTCTCCTCTCTCTCTCGGTCATTCTCTATACTGAGTAATAAATTGTTTTATCAGATATTGTATACAATACACAGCGCTGTTCGTGCGTCATAACTCCAAGCTCTCGCGTAACAATCGCAAGCTCTATTAATATACTTACAAAAATCAAGGGGCAATTCATTAATAGATTCAAAAGGGTCTAAAACTTGTTCGCCTGAGTTTATTGAGATACCTTGTACTCTTCACGTACAAGAAATCATATTCAGACGACTTTATTCTGATTTATATAGGATCTACGGGAATAAGACGTTTATCATTTGCTTGAATATGAAAAGTGGAAGTATCATTTCATTCATCGCTTTTAACAAACGGCAAGTTGTGGGCAATTTGGATTTCAGTTCGAAGATTTGGTCGAAAGCTCGCATGCGTCGACAGTATCTGATGTTGGACGTATTCCTCGGGACAAGGTTCACTATTTAGACAACTATTTCTATCCTATGTCATGAATGCTTGACTGTTTTAATCAAAATTGTTTGTGTAAATAAGTCACTTTAGCTTCGCCTCTTTAATCAATTCAGTTGCATTCTTAAACACCGGATATGAAATTATCTTGAACTTTAAAAATCGGGCTTTTTTTTTCTTAAATATTTAAACTCAGGTTTTGGAGGATTCTAAATAACCAACTGTACAGAAAACGTTGAAGTAAATTGGAACATAACGATAAGAAAAAATATCGGTAAATTAGATAACGAAATGCTTGGACGATACAAATTGTGTTTGCTCACATTGATCTTCTGGACATTCTGTTTAACAGGTACGTATTTTAAGCACACTCTTTCAAGTATTCTCTGATTAAATATAATGTTGTAGAACTTGTAGGAGTTGTAGCACACTAGTCTTGTTTCATATACCACCTGTCTTTCTTTCCTTTCTTTTTGCTATTAAATCATCCATGTAAAATGTTCCCAAATCAATGCAAAAAATTGATTCCAAAATCAATACTATCATGACTAGCGTCGTATGAAAATATAATTTGACAAAAGTTATAAGTTCCAACCCAACTACTGCCCGTTTTACGATTTTAAACTTAACGGCAAAGACATTTTTGAGAAATACTTCAATGTGAAAAAGTTTAATAAAATAGTTTATTAAAATATTCCTTTCACATTCTTTATCATTATCATCACACAAGGGGGCTTGTCCAGAAGGATGGATTCCGTAGGGGACCAGGATGTTACGAGTTTACTCAAAGTCGATCGGGCAAGATTTGATGTCGTATCCAGATGCCGTTTCAGCTTGCTGGGATCTTAATCAGTCAGTTCCAATTGTTTTGAATGACGAGAACGAGAAGGGATTCGTTGGCAATTCAGGCTACGTTCAGCAGTATATTTTGGCAAAATTGGCTCCTCTATCCCTTCTGGGTAGGGTGTCCCGATCTGCTCCAGGAAGGAATATTCGTCTGTATAGACGCAACTCTGGCTAGAAAAATGACAGTGGTTAGATGAAACGGCAATTTTATTAATATATATATATATATATATATATATATATATATAAATATACTTCTGTGTGTGTTGTGTGTGTGTGTGTGTGATGTGTGTGTGTGTGTGTGTGTATTTTTTATTTTTTTTAGTTTAGGGTAAGGTTGTGTGTGATGAAGTGTCGGTTCGCATGAGAGGATGCGGTTAAGGGGCCAATAGCCTAATTCATCACCCATAGGGGTATTGTGTTTAAAAATAAAAATGCAAAAAAAAAAATCAAAATAACTGTTTGCAATGAGAATATTCAAACTTATTTACGAATTAGGTGTAATGTTATCGTTATTCTCATCAAAATATCAAATAACATTCTTCGGCTCATTTTTTCTAAAAATCAGCCTGGAATGCAGACCATTACCAGATTTTGGTGCATCACGCTTCCGGTTGAGTGATCTTACACCATTAAATTAAGTTCTCCATAAATTCCACTGGCCCAATTTGTAGCTCTCAAAAAGGGCTATCTGAAGACTAATGATACTCTTTATAAGGTAAAAAGAATTTCTTCAATATCTATCATTGATTTTTATATGGAATTTTTTCCAAACCCAATTACCCCATCTTTGATACCCCCCCCCCCCCGGCGGGGGTTCGGGGTACTTTCCATAATTTGATTATGCTATTAGTGTAATGCGCCGTAAGGGAGGGAGTGTGTACAAATTGGGGGATAGGGCCTATAGGTAACTGGTAAGATGATGAGTGTGTGGTGTGTGTGTGTGGTGTGTTGTAATGTGTGTGTAATTATTGTGAATAAAAGGGTGTGTGTGTTGTATGTGTATTAGGGTTGTGAAGCGGTTATTTGTATATTATGTGTATGTATAAAATTTTACAACACAAAAAGAAAGTTAATACTATTAAGATAATCAATTTTTTTTTTTTTTAAATAACCATGTGACATTTCTTAGGAAGAATCCTCATGGCATGTTAGTGGGCAATGCGTTGAAGGCCAAAGTCAATTTTTTGAAAGCAGAAAGTTCACAAGCAGATGTATCACAACTAAATTTATGAATTAAATGGATTTCGGAACAATATTTGGAATTATTAAACATCACAACATGTCAAAAGGATGCCACATGTGCGCCCTAACATACAAAAATTAGTTCACGTGTAAAATTTCAGGTTGAGTGAGCACGTGTTAAAATTGCAAATGCTGCAGTTTTTTGCGTATTTTTACATCGGTAATATTCTATCAAATAGATAAAATTTTGGAAGTGTTAATACGACTTTAGCTAATTTTTCACGGCGTGATAAACAAAAAAAAACAACCAGATATAGGCCATTTTAAAATTAGATCAGGTATTAAAGCAGTTTAATCTTAAGGGAATTCATCTCAATAACATTTGTTTGGTTTATGTTTAGAAACCTTAGCGACATGTGTCAATGATCCTATGGCAATTATTTAGAAAAGTCATGGTCAGTGAGGCACGTGAGACTGGAAAAGCTATGTTTTGTCATGTATGGACTAAAATTTTGGATCTTTACTTGATTAAACAGGACGATTGTTTTGGGGGAGTACAGTTCTAATTCTAATTTTTCGCCAAAAAATCCCGATGTTTCAGGCTTCAAGTGGGCACCAGATGCAATAAATCTGCAAATGAGAAGAAACATGGAGCAGAAAACAAGCTTAAAACATCACATTTCTACAATAATTAGGTAATACATTTGTTTGGGTTAGTGTTGATGTTGCGAGCATGTATAGCATCATATCAATAATTTTATGTCAGCCTGAAAGTTGAACCATATTAATGCAGTCTTTATAACACCACAATAACCCAAACATTCATTACTTAGTTTTTTAAAATTGGGGGAAACAGAGGAGAAAAGAGGAGATTTTATGGAGGGTTGTTACAAGATAGGGATCTTATGTAGAAACCATATGGGGCGAGCCTTAAAAAATGGTATTCACCAAGAACCTGCCAATAGGAATGAATTATCGGGAATTGCTGGAAGGACATGGACAATAATTCAGGATAAGTTATGCGGAGATCTTGTTGACAGCTTCAACCAAGTGAAAAAAAATGAAGAAGAAAAAAAAAAGCAAAAATACAGGCAGCCACCATCAGTGATGCTGGTTAGTCCAAACTGAAGTAAGATTCAACCATATGGGCCTATGTGTCTAAATATCTTTTATGAAAAACACACTCTTCTGAAAACAAAGTATGTACCATACTAACATCTTCATCAAAATTAATGATTCCAAGTGTTGTTATTCGTGGTAAAAATTTTTATTATATGTTTTTCTTACTATAAGTATGTAAACTTTTGGCCCTCAACTCTATTACATGTATATAATAGTGGGCTGAGTAGAAAGTGAGGAAAACAGAATACGTGTTATAATCTGCCACCGCACAGTCCCAATTTGGGTTAGTGAAGATATGTGTGGGTGAGTACATGGATGGTGTTTGTGTGTTGTGGTGGGGGTGTGTGTGTGTTGCGTGCGTGTGTGTTTGTGTGTGTGTGTGGTGGACTGTGGTGTGTGTGTTGTGTGTGTGTGTGTGTGTTGCTGTGTGTGTGTGTGTGTGGTGTTGTGTAGAAGAAAAATCTACGCAGTATAGACGTAGCTGAACTTTAATGCATCGAGGCTTTCGGTCAATTCGCCTTCATCAAGATTTCTGAAAAAAAAAATCATACAAGAACAAACACATAATAAATAAAAGTAAATCATACAAACAGAATCAGCACAACATAATATCTGATATAATTATAAAAAGAATAAAAAAAAAATAATATGTACAAATATTTGTTTACCTTACATGTGGAGATGTGTGTTACTGTTTGTATGGTTTATTATTTTCTTTTCTTTGTTATAATTATATATTCAATTATTATGTTGGTGCTGATATATACATATATCATGTGAGAAATGATGACCTTTTGGAGTCATTATCATTTGGTGTTGTAGTAGTTGTTGTTCTCTAATTGATAATACACTGTCGTCATAAGGTGGAATATTGTTTTGCCGCTATAGCGACATGATTTGCTCCGACTTTTATTTCTGAATATGTTTGTCCCTGCTTTTACTTTTTTGGGACCCTGGCTATACTTGGACATTCTCCCAACCGTTCACGCGGACCCTTTTTCCAAAAAAGTTTTTTTCAAACCCCCGTGATGCCCATTTTTTGTCATTTTTCTCATTTTGGGGCCCTTTTTGTTTTCCCGGCCAATCAAGCCCCCCTCAGTCCTACCCACAGGAAACGCGACTGAGGTTTACTGTTTTATATTGTTCTTTAAGTTAAATCTATATTCTGGGGACAGGCTTAGGTTTTTGTCTAGGGAGGGGTTGAAGTAAAAAACGAGATTGTGAAAATTCGGAATATTTTATTCCATTCTTTATTGCTGAAAACAAAAGAAATGAAAAACCACCTTTAACCCTTAATATCATATTTTCCCCTCTAAATTTGTTTTAGCCTTGATTGACAAGGCTGTAAATAGTCATTTATTGATAATATTTTATTTTGATTTATGTTTGGTTGAGATTTACATACAATTTAGGGAGGATAGAAATTTCTCATGGTGTAAAAACGAATAAATGGAATGTTTGAACCCCAATCAAAATAAATTTTGACCCCTCCCCTAGACACAAGAGTCGAGCCTGTAACCATAAATCTAGATTTAATTCAAAGGACAATAACAAATTTCCACTTCAGACGTGTTTCCTTGGGGTAGGACTGAGGGGGCCTTGGTGGGTCGCGTAAACAAAAAGGGCCCCAAAATAAGAAAAAATGACGAAAATGGCCATCTTCTGGGGGTGACAAACTTTTTTGAAGAAAAATCCCCGGGAAGGGTTGAGGGAGCGTCCAAGATATACCCAGGATCCCAGAAAGTAAAAGCGATGACAAACACATTCAAGAAATTAATAACGGAGCAACATTATGGCGCTTGAGCCAGAAAAAAATATTCCACCTTTATGACGAACAGTGTAATATTACAACCATTTTTAACATTAATGCTGTGATACTATTTTACTATTTATACTATTATTGCTATTATCAACATCATTATTACACTATAATTTTTCCCGGTCAAGTTTAAACTATCTCCGATCAATTTGACATTTCTTACATGCACTTGTGATGTCCGAAATGTGATCGCGATTAAAAATCTAAACGTTAATTAAATTGACCGATAGCTTCACTCCATGAGTTATCGTTTTAATTGAATGAACATAAACGAATTCGATTGCAAAGAGTTTAAAATTGACCGGGAAAACCTATATAATATATATATATCATTATCACTGTTAGTACTATCGTTACATGCATTGATATAGTTTTGTGCTTTAGCCGTTGGACAATGTCGACCAATTTCTGTATTGTATTGATTTAGGTCTATGGAATGCGGGGAACCCCAAAAGCGCGGCCCCTGGTGGTGACCCCGCTGATTGTGTATATTACACTCCCAATATTGCGTTAGAAGATGCTGATTGTAACTTCCAGGCCTTTGCAATATGTGAAGGTAATGGGTATTGTTATTATCATTAATAATATTAATATAAATATTTATTCAAAACTCTATGTTTTAATGTATGATTATGTAAACATAATTAATAAAAGAATTCTGGACAGCATAATAATGTGCATAATAATTTATTTTTTTTTAAATGAATTTTTGTTTTTATTTTTAGATTAAGTTCCTTTTTTAATATTTCAAATGTGGGTGTGTTTTTTAGTACAAGTATATTCAATTTGTAACGTAAAGATATATTAGCTTCTAGATGCATACTTTTTTTTTTAATATAGGCCTCACCAAAATAAATCAAATGAAAATTACTATTTTCAGTAATCCTTATACAAACGTACTTGGGTTTAAGACGTTAATTGTGTACATTTATATTAGAGATACGCAACACCTTCACACTTCAGCATTAGATTGTAAGATACAAAAAACTTCATGGATGACAGATTCATCAATTCTTATCAACAACAAAAAAACACACAAAAAAAAAGCGTACACTTTAATAAATAAGTGTCTAGCGTTATTATTTGCTTTCTCCTTTCTTCTTTATTTTTACTTTGAAAATGGCTCTTAAGATTAATTGTGCAAACCACGTTATGTCAACTACATTGTACAATAAAATTAATACAAAACGAGATTCAGTTATAAATTATGTATTTAATTATTCAAAATCAGAACAAAAAAATGTAACAAATTTGTTCTTTTTCTTTCGCTTCTCCTATATAGTTCCCCCTTTAGCAGAACCAACAACCGACCCACCACAGACAGAATCGCCCACAACAAGCCCGCCTTCCCAACAAGCGAACGAGCGCCAGAAATCAGGTTTCTACTCAATGGCCCGAGACAGCAATGGCAACCCGCTGATTGGTCACTGCCTCACTGATCACGTGATGAAATCTCTACCAATCAAGAGCAAAGTGCGTTGCGCCGCGGAATGCCAGCGGGAACCCGGATGTAAATCGTTCAACTTCAAAGAAGGTGTAGGCGTATGCCAGCTGAATGCTGAGTCAAAAGATAACGTTGGAGCTAGCTACTTTTCACAATTCGCTGGATGCTTTTATTTTGAGCCTATTTAACGATGAGTCCAGTAACGAACGTTTTACATTGTTTAATGAGGAATATGCGGTATACTTTAATATCTTCGATTGATCATGTTAGCCATTAATTAATAATTCATTTTTACATGATAATTATTGAAACTTTATAGGCAATAAGGGTTGTTGTACGATCAGGTTATACCGTCAAAAAAGGGCTTTCTGGGCACCATAAAAGGAAATATGCGTACTGTAATCTCAAATCAATGATGGCAAGCTATTGGGCGCTGTTAAAGCAAACTAAAAGAGAAAAATATATTATTGAAATGCATGCAAGGGCGTAAATCCGTGTCGAGGAGTGGGGGGGATGAGCGAAATAATTTGCCAACTTTATTGACATACACAAGCACTCGTGTCACAAGTTTTTAATAACCATAGGCCTATAGCAGAGGCGGCGGAATGGATTTGAGAGGGAGGGGTAGGAATATAATTTATCTCTGAATGTATGCTTTTAGCTTATGGCTGCCTTGATTACTGTTCATATTAGTAATGGAAAAAATAATGCGAGCGCAAAGCGCGAGCCAAAAATTTTAAGCTAAAAGTTGGAGATATTTGTGCATTATAGCTCCTATTTAGTATCAGCGAGCGCGAAGCGCGAGCCAACAAATTTAAGCTGAAATTTAAAGGTCCTATAGGTCTGTACACTGTAAAAAAAAAAGAAAAGGTAACTCACAAGAAAATGAGTAAACTAATGCTTTACTCCCAACGGAGTAAACTAATGCTTTACTCCCAACGGAGTAAATTTTGTTTACTCTTAACAGAGTCAAAAGGTAACTCGCAAGAAAATGAGTAAACTAATGGTTAATGGTTTACTCCTTTCGAAGCTAGGATTAGGAATGATACATAGATGACTAAAAGTTACTCTTTTCTGAGTAACATTTAGCTCAACCGCATGAGTAATATTTTTTAGTCAGTAACATTTAGCTCAACGCATGAGTAATATTTTTTACTCAATTTCACGCGAGTTACCTTTTTGCTCAATATTGGGTAAGATTTTACTCATTTTTTTTAGAGTGTAGTATCCACGAGCGCGAAAAAAAATGTATAGTCTATAGGCCTATAGTGATAATAGAGGTGGCGGAACGGATTTGAAGGTCACGGTGTCGATAAAAAGGGCATAGTTCTGAAAAGGGTTACACTTTAGATCAGAGGCATGGAAAGGGAAATATATTCGGAGACGGAGGAGATACGAAGAAAATTTGTCTTTGATTATATGTTTTTATGAATCATAATGGTTGCCTTGATTACTGTTCATTTTAGTAGTGGAAAACTAATGCGAGCGCGAAGCGCGAGCCGAAAATTTTAAGCTGAAATATATGTTTGTGCATTAAAGGTCATATTAAAGTAACCGCGAGCGCGAAAACAAAATTTAAACAAAAACATACAGAAAGGGCGGCGGAAAGGATTTGAATAGGGGTCTCGATGGGAAAAAGGCACATTTTCTGAATAAGGGGACACTTTAGATCAGAGGCATAGACCTAAAGAGAAATGTATTCGGAGAGGGAGGAGGTACGAAAAAAATTTGTCTTTGAATGTTTATTTTTAAGGCTGCCTTGATTCCTATTCATTTTAGTAATAGAAAAAGTAATGCGAGCGCGAAGCGCGAGCCAAAATTTTAAAGCTAAAAATTGGAGATATTTTTTTGGGCAGTATAAATCCTATTTAGTATCAGCGAGAGCGAAGTGCGAGCCGAAAATTTTGTATCCATTTAGAAGATACATTTTACATGCTTTGTTAAATAACAGCAATAGAAAACCAATCCACAATCTTTGCTCTGAAAATTTTGTAGGCTGCATGCCCCAAGCCCTCCAACAACCTAGCCCGCACACAACTACATTAATGTTTTTGTTTGTCAACATCACCCTTTCCCAGCAGTGCCCTTATAGTGTGGCATCCAGTGGGGAAAATATAGGTTTCGTTTGCAAGTCATGTTAATGTTTGGCAACATCTATATGTTCTACTTGATCACACGAATTAGAAAATATATGTCGCCAATTTTTTAATTGACCTTTTGTGACCCATGCGGCAGGTCGGCTTATTAACTGTTTTGTTCATTGTGTCTTTGTATCATTGTAGTATGTTTATAGCTTAGTTTATTTTTTTTCCCGCGTCGTTTTGGGCATATGCAATTAGTTTATATGTGATGCATTTGAGTGTTGACGGGTCAGACACCTATTCCTGCTATTTTCTTTCCAAGTTACGTGATATATGCTATTTGTTTTGCATTTGGGTGCCCTTATGCCTTGTATAGGTCCAAGGTATTTTATCTTGTTAATGTGGATATTTGGGCCAGACCGATCCTTTGACTTTGACTTTTTTAGGTCATGTGTTCAAATAATATGTCGCTCTTTTTTTTTGGTTGGTGGCTTGGATTTTTTGTTGTTGCCCGATGTTATCGGGGTCGGTCCGGTTCAGGCGTTTTGCCGTTTTTGTCTTGACCTTAGTCTTTTGGGCAGTATTACTTGAAATATGTTATTGAACACTGTTATGTGTTCTACTTGATTCCATGAACGATGTTCGGTTTTCATTGACCTTGTCCTTGAAATAAGGTGAACTGAACAATAGCATTTCTCTAATTCACGTTTTAGAGGTCCGTTATTTGACTTTGACCTTATTGAGGTCGTATAGTGTCATGAAAGATAGTTGTATTACTGATTTGTTGGGTACAAGGATCATTAAACGTACTTGGTTATCATTTGCTCTCATGGCCAATTAATGTCGCGGTTTAGGTACGTTGCCGGTTTTGTTTGTCTGTCTGTTTAGCCTTTTATATGTTGTCCGTTCTGATGATCCTTGTCCTGCCGTTCAGTTGTATTTTTTTTGACCTTTGACCGTCAGTTAAGAAGTTATAACTGCGCTTACCCGATTAGTAGAGGGAAACTGTTGTTGTTTGTGATTTTTCACCTCATTTCAGGTCAAGGTCATGAAACGAAGCATTTCCTGGTCTGGATCAGTAGAATTCATTAACGTGTTTCATACATTATTATCATTTAATTGCCAATAGTAAGGTCAAGCCACCAACTTTGGACAACCCTTTCTTTGACTTTGACCTTTGACCTGTTGGTCGTATAAGCTTAACTTTGTTGGCAACTAACTTAAATATGTTTTCCATGATGCCATCAACCAAAAATATAGAGTCGACATATTTTTAATTGACACATTTGACCTAGAAATAAGGTCAAAGTTCATAGGAAATTCGGTTTTTGCCAAATTAATGCCATGTCCAGTTTTTTAATCATCATATAAATTGACCTTTGACCTATTTTCAAGGTCATAAGGGTCACCAGAATGTGGCAACAATATCAGGCTAGTATGATTCACGTTTTAATCTTGATAAGTGTTTATTAATATTGTCTATGGATATGTTGTGTCTGATCTCCGTTCAACTTGACTCTATTATGCATTCAATTATGCATAAATAAACTAATTTGCATATTGCTCAAAACTGACTGGTCGCGTGAAAAAATTATAATTGACTTAATTGCTAGTTATAACATTACCTACAATTTGATAGCAAATTTGACACAATTTGAACAAAATCATGTTTATGTTAATGAAGCCTGACCTTTGACCTTCATTTTTGGTCACAAAAGGTCAATTAAAAAATTGGCGACATATATTTTCTGATTCGTGTGATCAAGTAGAACATATATATAGATGTTGCCAAACATTAACATGACTTGCAAACGAAACGACATAGGTGCCCACACTATTACCTACGGTTTGTTCCCAGACGAGGGCATTGGATCCAACCTTCTAATACCTACGTTACTGTTTGTTACTTAGTGCGAGGTCGCATAGCGACCGAGCAGGAAAATGTGGGGGTTTTGGAGTAAAAAAAAGAGGCCAATTTTAGTATTGAAAGCGCTATTTTAACCAATAACACAATTATCTAGTGTCCTTTTTTTTCATTTCTTTCTTGAAAACTGGGGGGGGGGGGATGTTTGTACAGGCCATCCCCCCCCCCCCCTCCTCAAAATCTGGGGGGGATGTATCCCCCCATCCCCCCGGGATTTACGCCAGTGAATGCATGTTTACTTCTGAAAATTGACCATATCTGTCATTTTAGGGCCAACTTACTGTCTCGTTTCGTGTTTTTCCAATTTCGAGCCTGCACATCTTTATCGTTAGCAATTATTAGGCATTGTTTGTTTGTTTTTTTGTTGTTTTTTTTTTCAATCAGAATTGATTATTGAAATGTGATTGTTTGAAAACTGAAAACCCCAGAAGCTACAGACGATTTGGTCTTTTTAAAAATGGGGTGCCTGTCAGATCTTGGGACTGAAATTCCCAGTCTGGTAATAGATTTGGTTCTGTTTGAAACGAAAGTAGTTAACACTGGCAAATAATCACACTAGCATTCAATATCTATATATGTAACATAAATTTAATTCAGAGCGACCAGCTCAATATATGTACATATAATAAAAGAAATTGAATAATCAAAATTAAATCATGAATTACATGCATATCAACATAGCATCAATGTGTAATGATATCAATTAACATCAGCCTGAAGTGATATATAATGATTATCTTGCAATAATAGTATCTGATTAGAGTTCTGTTATCTTTTTTTTTTTTATTAAAGGCCTAATTATTTGATATCCAAACTGTAACAATATTTTGGCTTATCAATTCAAACAATTAAGTTTCTCCAAAAGAGGGTTTTATAATTAAACAACCTACACTGGACCGTAGTAAATATCTTGTTGCAATTAACAGTTCAGAATATGGACCCCGTTGATGTCGACAATGACTATCGTTGGCCCGAAGAATATAGTCGTCTAAGAGCAAGCTGCGGTGGCTTCGACGACGCGAAGTTAGCGAGCGAACTCTCGACGAAAAACCAGTCCGGATTCACGGACGAAATAATGAGGGTTGAGAGCACACAGTCGAAGACTGCTACGATGAATCACAAGCTACGCCTATGATGATCGATGAAGTACGAACTCCAAGTTCGTGGATGAAGTACGAGCTTCTACGTTGAAGTACGAGAGCTTCCAAGACAAAGCATAAGCCCAGCTCGTCCCTAAAGAGATTAAATAAAACAACCATCTCCTAATAGACAAGGTCCAGTAGTAACATAAGTCAGTTACGATATCCCTCATTCTAGCTTGAATTGACTGCACTTACAGAACATTATGTAAACAAACTTACGGTATCTTTTGTCCGTAAAAAGCCAAAGAAATACATTATCTTTTATCTGTAAATTGCAAAGGAAAACCTCTCTTTTTTAATGAAATGACCACTTCTCAATCTAATACAATGCTTACATCAATTATATCATAGCAATATTGATATACTGATCATGGCTATTAATCTTATATACATGAATCACATATTTATCAATCAGCTCATAATCTTGAAAATAGCATAAAGCAAAGTATGAACTGACAATCCTTTCACATTATAAATACAACTCATTAAGCAACATTTCATTACTTCATCTTTATAGTAATATTTCATGTTTAGTCTATTTCTCCTGTGTTTAATTTCACAAAGTTTGCATTTATGAAATATTCCTTCTATAAAATACAGCAAAGCATTTAATACCCTTTCCAATTTAGTCCAATATCAATTTAATCAACAAGCAAAATCATTTTGTATTCCTTAACAATCCTATGTTTTGTCTCAAATTACAACCATAAAAATTACAATCTAATTTTATTATTTACGATATAGAAATATACATTTGCCTACCATTGCTATTTGACCTCAAATCGCCGCAAGGGAACAAATCCGACTTGGACCAGTTGATCATGAATCCCAAAAACTCGGTCGTTTTCACTAACATCGAAAAATGGTGTGAAAGCAGGACCTCCGAAAGGGCGACGAGAGCCAATCGTCCAAGAAAGCTAAAATCCGAAGGTCTCTTGCCTCTGAGGAAAGACATCAAACGCCGAAAACACCCTGGTGAAGACTCTGGGAGCGGGACAAAGACCAAAAGAAGGGCTTTGAAGCGAAAAAGTCCTTTCCTATAGCACAATCCCAAAGATCCCTCGACGAAGGGTCTATTGGGATGTGGAAAAAGGCATCGTTCAGGTCGAGAGACACCGCAAAGTCGACCTGACCGAGAGCAGGAAGAAAAAGAGTCAAAGGGTCCATCTTGAAAAGTGACTTTGCGATGTGCCTGTTGATCCTCTTCATAATGAGGATCATCCTGAGCGAGCCTGAACGATTGGGGATCACAAAAACGGGGAGAGACACAGAAAGTCGTGATCCCTCACCCGTCCGTCTGAGAAAATAAAGTTCCTTGAAAAGGATCTATGTGGCGGTGATCGATTTCGGATAAAACCCCTCGGGAAAAAAGGCTCTACTAGAAAATGTCCGAAGACCGTTCTTGATCACGGCGAGGACAAAGACATCGACCGTGATCGACTTCCAAGTCGAAAGAAACCTCCGAAGTCGATCACCCACCGGATCTCCAAGCGAACTCGGGAAGTCATCTGGAAAAAAGCTTCCGTGTCCCGACGAAAAGGGCTGATTCTTCGCGAAGCCTCGGAAAAGCCCCCTACCACCTCCACGTCCTCGACGAGGAGACTGGTTTTGAAAAGCACCAGAACGATCATAAGAATCAGAGAGAAAGACGGTTACCCTACGATTATCCGAGTAGAGAGCAGCCAAGGCCGACCGAGCAGGAATGAAAACCCTCTTGTCCTTCTTCTTCTTGCCCTTTCTGAAAGAGGAGCTTTGAAGAAGCCAGGTAAAACAGACTAAAAGACGATGGGGCCTGACGAACATCTCTAGAAATGTAGACAATTTCCTGGGCCTTCTAACGTGAGTCAACTTCAAATTGCAAAACGTCTGCCAAGTTGCACCCGTAAAGGAAGGGGAGGAGGTCACGTCAAACTCCTGCATAACCGGGATGAGGGATTGCTTGAAATGAAGAATCTTCAAGCATATGAACTCTACGGGGCATCATCCAACAAGGAGGATGTAGCCGCCAAATTCTCTAGGGGCCAAGGAGAATCTCGACCCGAACTGGCGGAGAAAGGCCCAACTCGTGGATGAAAGTCAAAAATCGGATAGTCAGATTACAAAAGGTAATCCTGTACTCAAAGCTGAAAGGACGTAAAAGCTTTCGACCTAACCGAAAAGAAACTTAAAGCCCCTCCGAAGTTTCAGGGTCACTTCCGACCTCTGGAACGAAAGAAAGGAAAAAAGCCTGTGACTCGCTTCGTCACAGGAAGCTCTACAAAGACTTCAGGTACAACTTTGTCAGACAAAATATCCCAACGAAGTATTAACCGGGAGAAATCCCGCGTATCAACCAAAACCGGAAAGCGGTACAAGGGAGTCAGATGAGATTCAACATGAGTCGTGAGAATCCACCACCGAAAAGATCTCATCGTCTGACGAGGAAGCATCCAACTCCTCACAAGGAGGGAGGGAACCATCCATAGAGGTGAATCGGAAGTGGTGACGTAACGCTTAAACCACTTGCGAAAACTCCGGAGGTTACACCCAACTACCCGAATGGCATCCGAGAGTTGATGATGTCTACCCGAAAAGGAAGTGTCCAACCTGAGGGGGACAGAGTTCCTATCGGAAAAACCGGATCCGGATTCGGCAACGAACGAAGTCGCTCTGAAACGAAGTGCCCGCCTGTAAAGGGGCACTGAACCCGCGGGAACCGGATCGGGATCCGGAAAAGCAAGTCTACGACGCTTCACTACGGAAGGGCCCGCCTCAGATGCGGTGCCGATCCAAAGGAAAACGACTTGGAAGACGGGGTGTAGGCTTCAAAAAGAAAACGCCCGCCTATAACGGACCCTGGTTTCCGAAAAGAAAACGGAACGGGATCCGAAAAAACCTTCACGCCTCAACGACGTAGTATCCGAAAAGGAAAGGGACACCACTCCGAGAATAAAACCGGGAGGAGAGACATCCCGCTTTACCGGATACCCGCTGACAAGAAAACAAAGCGACGGCTTTGGACGTGTCAGCCGCGCTAGTGAGGAACCAATGTGCGGCCTACTATCAGAGGATACAGGTCCGCATTGGACGGTATACACTCCCAAAACCCGGTACGGAAAACGACCTGCGGATCCGAATTACCTCAGTTAAGGGAACGGCGCCGATATCCGTATGAAAAAAGGAGAGAGACAGACCCCCCCCCCCCACCAAAGGTGGGCGACCGGATATGGTCGGGGACGTCCCGCTCTTGCCGGATATCCGCCGACAAGTAACAAAGCGACGGCTTTGAACGTGTCAGCAGCGCTAGTGAGGAACCAACGTGCGGCCCTACTATCCGAGGATACAGGTCCGCATTGGACGGTATACACTCCCAAAAACCGGTACGGAAACCGACTTGCGGATCCGATTTACCTCAGTTAAGGGAACGGTCCGATGTCCGTATGAAAACGGAGAGAGACGGACCCCCCACCAAAAGGTGGGCGACCGGATATGGTCGGGAACGTCCCGTTCTGCCGGATATCCGCCGACAAGTAACAGAGCGAAGGCCTCTGGACATGTCATCCGGGCTAGTGAGTAACCGACAAGCGCGCCTACTATCCGAGGATATAAGGTCCGTCTTGAACGGTACTCAACCCCAAAACCGGTACGGAAACCGACTCGCGGATCCGATTTACCTCAGTTAAGGGTACGGCGCCGATATCCGGTCCGGACAAACTCGATATAGAAACCGAGCTCGATCCGGTTATGCCAGGCGAAGCCAGAGGCACAATGGGATTCGGACCGTGAGAGAAAGAACCCGGCGCCTTCAGCCAGTACTGAATTAACCAGAGAACCGGCCACCGGTTGTGAAACCGATGTATAACCGTTTTAGATCTCCCGTTGATCGAACGTGGCAAAGGACTATCGGATCCGGCGCGAGGGCCGTAATCGTCATCGTCCTGGACGCCGCCAATCCTGCCGGTCATACAGCGGTCCCGTACTCTGAGGGACCGACGAAGCCGAGCAGCTAGGTTTTGTCCGCCGGTGTTCGACCCAAAAATACTCACCGAAGTTCGAGGTGGTGAAGAAGGCGGAAGGACAGCGTCCAACGCCTCCTCGAACGACAAGCCTCTCACCCCCGCAAGGGGGGACTTCTCCGAAGAAAACACACTTGCTCGCTAATTTCTTCCCCGCTTCCTTCTATATGAAGAGGGCGCGAGAAGAAATTAGACAAGATGATCTGTAAAATAAAAGAGAGAGAAAGGTGTTAATAACAAAAAGGGGGTAAATAGGCGGGTCTATCAAAAAAGCGGAGCACAAAAACTCTGTGCGCCGCAACACACACAAACACTCAAACGTAAACCACGACACGTATAACATACACGCAGTAATGAACGTACAAAGTCTACGGAGAGAGAGAGCGTGAAAATAAACGATCACCGAGATAAAAACTATCAAATTCGGTAAAACCAAAAGACCAGACCAAAAAGGAGAGCTCAGAATACTCAAAAAGATATCCTGAGCAAAAAAACCTCGCAAAACACCGCAAGGAAGTCCCAAAAGGGAAAAAACACGCTATTTTTGGCGCGGGCAAAAATACACGACTTATCTCGAGCGGAGGCGAAGAGATTAGAGGAAGTGTATAGGATCGCTTTCGGCCGCATCCTCGTCAATGGAGGGCGCTTCAAATGGGGTGGGGTGAAAAAGGCGAATGAATAGGGCAAAAATTTCGGTGTAAATTTCGGTTTGCGGCGATTTGAGGTCAAAATAGCAATGGTAGGCAAATGTATAGTTCTATTGAAGTAAAATAATTAATTATACCAATAAAATAGTACGAATTCAACTTACAGTTCTTTAATACAATCGTGCCTGATGAGGTGAGGGCAGATGGGTGGCTTTACCGGACCTGTGCTGCCTGGACCCAGCCTGCCGACGATGGGGATTAGACTTGGCCGTGCCTGCACTACACAGCCTGCAACATTCACCCAAAGCAATGGCCTACGAGAAACCACACCCTCACACTCTGAGCGAAGACCTAGTCAGGAAGGGTCTTCCTCTCCCGAGAATCAAACGATATCTGATTTCATTTCACTCAAACACCTCTCCACCTGACTCTCACAAAACAAACTCGTTATCATTCTCGATATTCCACTGCTTACCGTTCCATGCTAAAAATATCCAATTAAACTTACTTATCCATCCAAGCTTTAATTCCACTATTCAAAACTCCCAACTTCAACATTCTCAACAATCTTTTCCTCTCATACACAAAAACAAACACCTGTAGAATTTGAGAGCCCCACCTAACTCAACTAAAGATATAAAGTTAATGACCTAATGCTCATGACCTAAGAGAGCAGTCAAGTCAAAGTCAGATTCTATTCATTACACTTCAGTGGGTTTGATCCGTAATAAAAGACAAAAGTTGATTGACTCTGGCTCTGGAGCTAACTTGGA
>CALNVZ010003432.1:6363182-6449127 GCA_940671915.1 Paracentrotus lividus | reverse complement strand
AAAAGTGGTGTGTGTGTGTTGTGTTGTGTTTGATGGGGTGTGGGGTGTGTGCCTGTGGTTGTTTATGTGTCTGTCAGATCGTGTGTTGTTTTGTGTGTGTGTTGTTTCGTCTTTTTTTTTGTTCGTTTGTTGTTGTTTTTCATCTTTATTTGTTTCTTTTTTTATTGCTGTTGGCACACAATTCATGTCGGATAAGAAAAGTATAAGAAACTAATCGTTCATCCATTATACGGCTTCTACACTTGAGGAATGTACACTGTTGCTCATGAAGTTTCCCCCATTATTTTCAAATTTAGATTTTAAAAAAGTTGTCCATTGGCTGTTGTACATGTATTCTCTTACTTTCGTATATAGGGGAGAGCGGGGTAATATGGAACATTTTTCACAAAAATGGCCGTAAAACAAAAGCGGATTTTATTCAAGAAACAATAAATGATCAGCTTGAGTGTATATCTGTATGCTACAAATGTACCCATAAAATTCTTAAACTTATTGATGGTTCCGGAAAAAATCCATCTTCAACAAGACCATGTCAAGTGTTCCAACTAACCACATACACGGGGTTAGTTGGACATGGTATGGGGTAAGTTGAAACATTGTGCATGGTATCTTAAAATTATATTTTTTATTTTAAACATATCCACAACATTATTGCATGGGTTCAGATAAGTTGCTTTATTGATTCCAATTAAAATATTAAAAATTGGTGTTCAATTTCTTTTTTTACTTCATGTTTTATTACACTTGATAGCATCCACTCACATACAGATATTCTTAAGTCTGTGAAGTAGCATTCTGTATAAAAAATTGTCCAGTTGCACTAATAATACATGTATCAGAATATATCTGAACACGTCACTGAATTATATGATTTTTATTTTTTTTGTTCAGCTGAAACCTATTTACTTAGTACAAGTTCCAACTAACCCCGTTCAAAATGTTCCAACTAACCCAGAGGCCTATTTGACATTTGTAAGCTTACAGCGCAAAAAAGGGACAACAACATGCAATATAATTAACCTTGTTTTGTAGCTTGGTATAACTATTTGTTATACTAAAAAACAGGCCAACTGAATTTATGATTTTCTTTGAGATAATAAAACATTTGTAAAAGTGACAAAATTTACTCAGAAGGTGAAAAAAAACAAACATTGCTTTCTAACTTCACGAAGCTTGAAGCAAGTGTGCTATCTAAAATGTGTTGGATGGCAGTTGCTAAAAGTAATAACAACAACCTGAGGGTAGATTTGCATAAATATATGTATAGCCGTCAGAGAAAATTACAATGTTTCAACTAACCGCGTGTTCCAAATAACCCCACTCTCCCTATACACTGTTCGCCAAAAAGGTTGAATATTTATTTTCTGGCTCCAATGACGTTAGTTTGCTCCGGCTTTAAAGGGATTAAGTAGCTTTCAAAAACAAAGCAATTATACCAAGATTAATAGAATTATATTGCTCCAACAGTAAACACAACTACTGAAAGTTTCAGATCAAATGGAAGTCTTATACTACTTAAAACAGTGTAACAAACATGCCCAGCATACAGCCGAACACCAGTACCCTCATGCTGAGAGCTAACCAGGCCGCTAGAGAAGGGGGAATTTACAACAGGAAATGGTGTGTGGAAAAGCACATGGTTTTATAAACCATCCGGTGTTGGTTTATAAATTTTGAGTATGAAATCATTGATATCTCGAAGGTAAAGCAAGCAATTAGCTTGCAATTTTGCAGAGATACCAGACTGACCTAAGTGTTTATAATTATGTTGGCAAAAAAAGCTAAATCGAATAAATGTGATTTGAATATCATTCAAAAGTTACTGCATCCCTTTAATTTATTGAATGTGTTGGTCACCGCTACCGCTTTAAATTTTCGGGATCCTGGCTATATCTTGGACGTTCCTGCCACCCCCAGAAGATGGCCATTTTCGTAATTTTTCATATATTTTGGGCCCCTTTTTGTTTATACGACCCACCAAGGCGCCCTCACTCCGACTCCAAGGAAACATGTCTGAGGTGTAGAGTTGCCATTGTTCTTTAATAAATCTAGTTATATGGTTACAGGCTTGATTCGTTTGTCTAGGGGAAGGGTCAAAATTTATTTTGATTGGGGTTCAACATTAGTTTAATTCATTTTTACACCAGGGAAATTTCTATCTTTCCTAAATTGTATTGTAAAATATCAGCCGAACATAAATCAAAATAAAATATCATCAATAGTTCCCATTTACAACCTTGTCATCAAGGCTAAAAAGAAAATTAGGGGAAAATGATAATAATTAAGGGATAAAAGTTGTTTTTTATTTCTTTTGTTGTAATCATAAAGGTGGAACAAAATATTCAGAATTTTCACCAGTCACACTTTTTATTTCAACCCCTCCCCTAGACAGGAGACCCAAGCCTTTCCCCATAAATCTAGATTTAACTTAAAAACCAATATAAACAGTACACCTCAGACGCGTTTCCTGGGGTAAGGACAGAGGGGAGCTTGATCGGCCGGGTAAACAAAAAAGGGCCCCAAAATGAGAACAAATGACAAAAATGGGCCTCATGGGGGTTGACAAAATTTTTTTGAAAAAAAATCTCTATGAAGGGTAGGGGGAATGTTCAAAATATAGCCAGGGTTTCAAAAAGTAAAAGCAGGGACAAACATATTCAAGAATTTAAAGCCGGAGCCAAACCATGTCGCTACAGCGGCCAAAAAAATATTCCACCTTTATGATGGACAGTGTACATGGTGTATATACGGTGGTAGCCAAAATTATTAGAACACCTGAACCTACATGTACACAAAGTCTATGGGATTACCAATTCCCTAGTTCATTTGCTGAAATCAGATTAAAGATATCTTTCAGTTTCATGTCTTTTGTGTGCCATGAGCTTTCATGACTTTTTAGCATAGGGTTTTACGTATTATGTTGATACCAAATTTATATAGTTTCGACCATCTGGTAATGCGCAGGATTAAAAATTTTGCGCTATGCGCTTTTGGTTTCCCCATAGACTTGTGCATTAAACATGTAGTCCAAATGCAAAAAAGTAAAATGGCAATTACATATGCCGATTACTCAAAAAGTATTTGAGGTAGAAGTATGAAACTTAGCAGGCTTATTTATTCTAATATACCTCAAATACATTCCGTGTTTTAGCCAATTTGGTCAAATGGGGAGGGTGGATTCGCCCCGACCATGCCCACCCTTGGTGGTGAGATGAACAAAATAGCCATGCCCATTGAAGATTAAGACTATTTTTTTTTATTTAATGAAGACACACCTTGTAAATGTATATTTTTTAAAAGGAAATTTCTTGAGCAATTCAAAAATGTTGAAATATTAAGGGTCATTGGAACAATGGACTGGGGCACTGAATTAAAAATTTGGGGCCTTTCAAAAATAATTTTAAAATCCCCACATAATTCGGCGGTCACAACTCGTCGTAGGCTACGGGGCACGTGCCATCGACGTAGCCTGCGTTGTATGTGCAATGCACGCACAGGTCCTTAATTCAACTTCTGCGGATTCCTGCAATTCTATAGTAATGGCGGCGGTCACAACTCGCCGTACCATTCGACGTGCAACTCCCTACGATGGATTTCGTAGAAAATTCGTGCAGCGGAGGTACCTCGAAGGTACAATGCACGTACGACGTGCAGGAAGTTTTTACAATACCCTTACTATAGAAACGCAGGAATCGCAGAAGTTACACAGGACCTGTGCGTGCATTGCACATGCATCGCAGGCTACGTCGATGGCACGTGCCCCGTAGCCTACGACGAGTTGTGACCGCCGCATAAGGGTATTGTAAGAAACTTCCTGCGCGCGTCGTACATGCATTGTACCTGCGAGGTACCTCCGCTGCAACGAATTTTCTACGAAATCCATCGTAGGGAGTTGCACGTCGATGGTCGGCGAGTTTGTGACCGCCGCATAAGATGTAATTACTCAGCCTGTTTTGTTTTGAATGCCATTTTTGGACATCCTCACGAAATTTTCTTTCAGAATATATATACTTTTGTAGGAGAGGCTTAAAATGTTTAACGTTATGACACTTGATCATGAAAGGGGCAAGATTTAAAATTTTTCAATTGGTGGTGTTACATAAAAAAAAGGGAAACGTGGGGGCGAGTTCCAAACGCATGCTTTGTTATTTTACTTTTAAAGCATAATGGATGATATTCGGAGACATTCAACCATTTTTATAAGTTTTAAATGGTCAACTTGAATGAAAATTATAAAATCATTTAAACATAACTTGGTGTTCTAATAATTTTGGCCACCACTGTATATTATATATATATTTATATATATATTATATATATATATATATATATATATATATATATATATATATTATGTATATATAACAGTGGTGGCCCAAATTATTAGAACACCTGAACCTACACAAAAAGTCTATGAGATTATTAATGCCCTAGTTCATTTGCCGAAATTCAGATTAAAGATATCTTTTGTGTGCCATGAGTTTTCATGGCTTTTTAGAATAGGGTTTTACGTATATGTAGACACCAAATTTATATAGTTTCGACCATCTGGTAATGCGCAGCATTAAAAACAGTGCGCTGTGCGCTTTTGGTTTCCCCATAGACTTGTGTATTAAACATGTAGTCCAAATGCAAAAAAGTAAAATGCCAATTACATATGCCCGATTGCTCAAAAAGTATTTAAGGTAGAAGTATGAAACTTAGCAGGCTTATTTATTCTAATATACCTCAAATACATGCTAGTTTCAGAAAATTTGATCGATGGGAGGGTGGATTCGCCCCCACCCTTGGTGGTGAATGACAAAAATAACCATGCCCTTTAAGGTTAAGACTATTTTTTTTTCATTTAATGAAGACACTCCTTGTAAATGATTTTTTTTTTTTAAAGGAAATTTCATGAGCAATTCAAATATGTTGAAATATTAAGGTCATTGGAACGGGGACTTAAATAGGGGCACTGAATTAAAAATTAAGATGTAACTACTTCATCCTGCTGTTGTTATGATGCCTTTTTGACATCCTCAGGAAATTTCCTTTCAGAATATATATACTTTTGTAGGGGAGGCTTAACATATTTAACGTTTTGACACTTTGATTCTGAAAGGGGCAAAGATTTTTAGATTTTCAGTCGGGTGTAACATAAAAAAGGGCGACTTGGGGCGAGTTCCCAACGCATGGCTTTTTAAGTTTTTAAAGCAAAATGATGACATTTGGAAACATTCCAACATTTTATAGGTATTTAAATGAGTCAACTGAATGAAAATTACTAAAATCATTTAAATAGCTTGTGTTTCTAATAATTTTGGCCACCACTGTATATATATTATATATATATATATATATAATATATATATTATATATATATATTAACGTTCTTCGTTAGTAATAATAATAATTTTCACTTATTACTTCACGTAGCCTCTTCAACACTTAATTAAACTAATTATATATATATATTATATAAAGAAATGATTTCTGCGTCGGTTTTATGTTAAACTAAAGAAATACAATTTGAATGAAAAACCGTAGAGATAAAATATTTTCCGATATTTCGGGCATAGCCCTTTGTCAAGGAATGACAAAAGGAATCTCCACGGTTTTTCATTCAAATTGTATTTCTTTATATATATATATATAGCCTTTATATATATATATATATATATATATATATATATATATATATATATATATATATTAACGTTCTTCCGTTAGTAATAATAATAATTTTCACTTATTACTCACGCTAGCCTCTTCAACTCTTAATTAACTGGTCTCCCAGCGGTTCCTGTAATACATTATGTTATTGCCAATACGTTTACTAGTGCTACAATGTGTAGTATTTAATCACTCAATCACTTTAATCACTTAATTAATTTTGTGACTTCTCAGAAATGACTAGACTTCGCATAACATTGTTCAAATATGTGATTTATACTTTGATTTATATTAATATTTTGATATACATTCTTATTTATTATTGTGTATTTAATGTATTATTACGTAATAATCAGTAACTTTATCACTAAGCGCATCTTTAGTTGTTTCTGTGAAGGGAGCGCATCCTCAGCCAGCTGTCATAGCAACTGCATGCACCTGCTGCTCTTAGAATGCGCTCCCTAATACTTTTCATTGTAAATATCACTCCTGAAGAAGACGGAGGTACTAGTCCGTCGAAAATTTGAGACTGAAAAATCTAATAAATTGGCGTAAATGCATTACTGGACTACATTTTGTTCTTTCGTTTGATGATCACCTGCCAATACGTGAAACTCTATGAGATATATATATAAATATATATATATATATATTTCATAACACGGGCGAAAAGAATTTTTTTGATAGAGAAGGAATTAGTCTTCTATTATTCCATTAAAAAGGGAAATGTTTCATTTCAGAATATACCAAACAAAATGTATAAAATACTTGCAAAATAGAAAAAAGAAATGAACGTATTTTCGCTATGATGAAATAATTAGTGCTTGTAACGTTATATATATAATTTTAGAAATATAATGATGACATAATAATAATATCAATAATATATAAATTTAAATAAATAAATAATTAATACCCACCCCAGCATCGAGACCAAAAAATTACGTTCATCGTACTGCACGCACTTTCAACGTGCGAGTGAGTACTGACACCGTACGTGAGGGGCACGTGTAAATACGCCCACCGTACGATAACGATTCAAACGCACGGAGATCGTACGTTATAAGCACGTACAGCTTACTTACCACGTGCGCAACGTACGGTGCACGCAACCGTCCATTACCATGCATGGTCTACCGGCGACGTACTTACACCTTGCGCAGTCCGTGCGTTGACGTACTCGCTCCGTGCGCTTGCCACTTCCCTCCACGTTTTCAGAAAAACCACCTCCCCAAAAAACGTACGGCAAAAAAAAAAGAAAAGAAAAGAAAAGAAAAACGTACGTCGGCTTGGGACCAAGGCTTTTGAGATGGCAGCATTAAAAAAATAAAAAATAAAATAAAAAAAAAAAAAAATCAGATTTCTCTAAACTTTGACATATATGACGACATCTATTTTTTGATTGATCAGGGGCGGATCCAGCTTTTTATAAATGGGGGGTTGGGGTGGATGCGAGGAGCGTAGCGACCGAGTCCAAGCGAGCGGAGCGAGCGAGGGGGCGAGGGTGTGGGGAGGGTGTCCCCTCCCAAGTAGGGAAAATTTTTGAAAATCTGTGTGTGAAAATGGCGTTTTCTTTGCATTAAAAAAAGATAGATTTTAAAAAATGGTCCCCGGATTTTTTTTTTTTTTTTTTTTTTTTTTGGGGGGGGGGTTGCAACCCCCAACCCCCCCCCTCTAGATCCGCTTCTGTTGATGGCATCAAGTTTAACATAATATTATTAATATTGGTTGCCAGGGGTGATGAATATAATACAACTAATAGGACAAAGAATTTTGGTCTTGATTTCAGCTAACACAATTGACCTAAACATAAGGTCAAAGTTTAAAAAAAAAAACACTATTTTTTTTTTCTAAAATGATTCATTTCTCAAGTTTTTAACATCATATAAATTGAACTGGACCTTTTTATTCGATGCCCTTGCCCCCCCCCCCTCCTCTCATCCAGGTACGCACTGAATTTATATAAGATTTTCTTTTGTAATAATTGTATCACACAGAGGGGGCTTGTCCAGAAGGATGGGATTCCGTAGGACCCGGTTGTTACAAGTTTACTCAAAGTAGATCAGGGCAAGATTTGATGTCGTATCCAGAGGCCGTTTCAGCTTGCAAGGATCTTGATCAGTCAGTTCCAATTGTTTTGAATGACGAGAACGAGAAGGGATTGGTTGGCAATTCAGACTACGTTCAGCAGTATATTTTTGGCAAACTTGGCTACCTCTATCCCTTCTGGGTAGGGTGTCCCGATCTGCTCCAGGAAGGAATATTCTTCTGTACAGACTTAACTCTGCTAGAGAATGACAGTGGTAAGATGAAAAGGCAATTTCAAAATTACGTACATATCTATTTAGAGGCGCGGATCCAAGGGTTCGCCCCCCCCCCCGGTAAAAAGGGGAAAAAGATGGATGACTGACCCGAATGAACGATTCACCCTACCCCTATATTTGAGAAATGATGACCTTTTCGATGGTCATTATCATTCGTTGTTGTTGTTTTTGTTTTAATTTATAATGATATTGCAACCATTATTAACGTTAATACTATTGTTACTATCATCATCATCATCATTTTTTATTATTATCATTATTATTAATATAGTTATTATTATCACTATTACTACTATCTTTCCGGTCATTGATTTAGTTCTGTAGGAGTCTGGCTTTAGCCACATGATTATGTCGACTAACACTGTACAATCTGTATTGATTCAGGTTTATGGAAGGCAGGGAACCCCAAAAGCGCGGCCCCTGGTGGTGACCCCGCCGACTGTGTATATTACACTCCCAATATTGCGTTAGAAGATGTTGATTGTAACTTCCAGGCCTTTGCAATATGTGAAGGTAATGGGTATTGTTATTATCATTAATAATATCAATATAACTATTCATCTAAAACACTCTATGTTTTAATGTGTTATTATGTAAACATAATAACAAAAAATTATGGACAGCATACTAATGTGTATAATATTTTAAAAATTGCATTTTTGTATTTATTTTTAGATTAAGTTCCTTTTTTTTTTTCAGATGTACATTCAAATTGTAACATAAAGATTTATTAGCTTCTAGAAGCAATTTTTTTAAATACATGTATAGGCCTCACGAAAATAAATCAAATGAAAATTACTATTTTCAGGAATCCTCATACAAACGTACTTTGTGTCAAGACGTTAATTGTGTGCCTTTATTTCAAGATATGCAACACCTTCACATTTCAGTATTAAATTGTAAGATAAAAACCTTCATGATTAACAGATTAATCAAATCAATGTTTTAAAAGCAGTACAGAAAAAAATGTAACAAATTTGTTCTTGTTTTCTTGTTCTTCTTCTCTCGCTTTTCCTATAGTTACCCCTTTAGCAGAACCAACAACAGACCCACCACAGACAGAATCACCCACAACCAGTCCGACTGACCGTCAGAAATCAGGTTTCTACTCAATGGCCCGAGACAACAATGGCAACCCGCTGATTGGTCACTGCCTCACTGATCACGTGATGAAGACGATGTCAATCAAGAGCAAAGTGCGTTGCGCCGCGGAATGCCAGCAGGAACCCGGATGTAAATCGTTCAATTTCCGAGATGGTGTGTGCGAGTTGAATGATGAAACCAGAGAGAGCGTTGGAGCTAGTTACTTTTCCAAATATGCTGGATGCAATTATTTCGAGGAGATTTGAAATCGAGGCAAATTAAAAAAAAATCAAATCTATCTTATCTGGGAGTTTACCATTTGCATTATAGTCAGTTGATATTTCATTTAGATGAGAAGCTTTATATAGACACTTTATTATGCTATAATATTCTCCTTTGTTTAATAGAAGGTTTAATTATAATCATTCAAAAGTTTACTCACTTGCTTATGATATCGAAAATAAGAAAAAAAATTGAAGTGTATGGTTTTTGATGTTTTCCGTAATGACCTAACAAAAGTTGAAAAGGAAAAAAAAATCATCATTGTCACAATCATGTCATAAAACGTAGTAACTTAATTATTCATTACAACTTTATGAGTACACTTAGTAATTCTAGTAGTTCTAAAATGAAGGGTCAAAATGCCCACATTCTGGGTCCATATGGTCATGAACCATTCCGGGTCGAATGGGGTCCTAGTAGATGCATAGCGATAATTGATCCAGAATGGCACATGGCCCCAAATGACCCTTTATTTTTGAGAATAGAGCAATTTAATAATTTAAAGGGAGAGCAAACTGAGCAGTACTCTCATTGACTGTGTGTTATAAATAGCTAGTCTTAAAGTATACTTTTTGAGATAACTATTAACAAGACGGTGTAAAATTAACCTACAATTTTATTTGTATTGTGAAAATAAAATGCTTTGATGGGAAAAGTATGTGTTTTGTTACTTGGCAACATAATTATCATTAGTGAAAAGGTGTGTTTTCATTCAAATTGGCCTGAATTATAGGACTACACTATAAGGATGTTGCATTATGGGTTAGGAATCGGGGCAGAATAGAGTAGTTGGGGACTTGAGGTGGTGCTATACAAGGCTGCTAGTTCGTACTGGCTTTAAAGGATTCATTGGTGGTATACAGTCTGTGTAAAAAAAAAAATGGTACAGTCGGAAAAAAAAATTATTTAGGTAAAATATCTTCTCAAAAGATGTGTGAATGTGGTACCAACTTAAAGCCAACAGATTCTTCTCGCTGATGCACTATGTTTTGTATAATTTGCTTTTGTAAAACAAAAGTTATGCTAAATTTTGTACGGCGATGAGCTAATCGAAATGCACATCTATATTGTCTCGGTGCGCTGGATTCATGGCTATTATGTGCGAAACCCATAGAGAAGCATGCGCAAAGTACAGTTTTTATCTACAGCACCAAATGGGATGAAAAAAAATGCAGAAGAGAGCGTGATTTCCCTACTTTATGGAAATATCAAACATTTAGAATGTGATTAATTTTCATACTTAAATTTTTTTTTTCCAACTGTACCATTTTATTTGACACAGACTGTAGAACGATTAGTAGTGGAAGGTTTCATGGTGCACCAAGTATTCTTTCTTGAGGTTATGAGTGGTCCTGAAAAGGACCTATACCCAATCTCGATGTTTCGGTGAGCATGTTCTCATATACCGTCTTCAGGAGAATTAATGAGTCAAAGTTGATTATACACTGTAAAAATTATTTGTATTTTTACAGCAAATCTGCTGTCAGCAGAGTCGCCATAAAAGATGTAATTTAAAAAACACTTTTGTTGTAAATTTTTCCTGCAAATAATTACGTGAGAAATACAAAATATACATCAGGAGTAACACATTTGTTCCGTTTTAACCAAATACGTAAGCTTTAGAACTCTAATGATTTTTTCCGAACGTCGAGATTGGGGTACACTGTAAAAAAAAAAAAAAAAAAAAAATAAAAAAAAAAAAACAGCAAAGTGATGTCAGCAGAGTCGCCATAAAAAAATGTAATTAAAAAAAACAGTATTGCTGTAAATTTCTCCTCTAAGAATTTATGAAAGAGGAGGAAAAAAAATCAGTACAGTTCTAAAGCTTACGTATTTTGGTTAAAACGGAACAAATGTGTTACTCCTGATATATATTTTGTATTTCTCATGTAATTATTTGCAGGAGAAATTTACAACAAAAGTGTTTTTTGAATTACATTTTTTATGGCGACACTGGTGACAGCAGATTTGCTGTAAAAATACAAATATTTTTTTACAGTATAGGTCCTTTTCAGGACCACTCATAACCTCAAGAAAGAATACTTGCAGCACTGTTGAAACCTTCCACTGCTAATTTAAATATAGTTATAAACATTATGCATCTTTTCATACGGCGGCGATTTGTAGTTACTAAGTAATGTTGATATAAGTAATATGCTTGTATATTAGCTCAAAGTGTGTTAGTTACATTATATTCGATAAGGTACACACTGATGGATAAGTCAGACATTTTTTTCTCAAGAATTTGAGCATGTAAACATGATTATTCAGATATTCGAAGCGCATTTTTCACATATCACTGTGTTATTTTCTCTGTATTTTGATATTCGATAGCCCTCCACTGAGAGACTGTGTGGGGCAGCCTGATTGGGATTACCGGGCTTGTCATGCTTGTATTAATATTTATCGAGTAAATAGCTCAGATACGAACGAATTCTAATCTGTATAGCGTAATGTGCATATAAAATATTGTTATTAATTGGCATAATTACAACAACCTCTGTGTAAACTGTCCCGTGTAGGATTAGAGAACCATTAAAAAAAATAAAAAAAATAAATAAATAAAAACATGTTTACTAGGCTAATATAAGAGGTGTAAAATCGTATTGCCTGAAAGAGAAGAGTGTAACAAGTAAATGTTTTAAGAATTTGACTTACTTGTATCACATAATTATGATGTTTAAGTTTACAAATAAAAAAATCTTAATCATTTAATTATGAGTTTCATTACATATGTTCAGTTGAGACTACATTAATGTTTAAGCTCTCTTGAAAGATAATATTTTCTTCGTATTTCAACATAGAAATTTCATTGTTTGCAACTTTTAAAAAATGTGATAGTTGTGTTTGTACCTCATTATTTGTATCTGTGTTCAACATTTTAAACAAATATGATTCTGTGAATGTCTGTGTGAATACAACAATTTCTTATGTATTATTATTCGGTTTATAATTGATCACTGAAACAATTACAACCTGTTTAACTTGAGCAAATAAAATAAATGCCCAGTCATTTCGAAATCAAAACAGCAATACGATATAATTTAAAACTATGATAATGCCAATTTAGATATTCTTTTAATTAACCATGCAATCACGTATAGGAATAATTTCAGTTTTAGTTAACATTGTATATATCATAATATAATCTGTATAAATATAATACAGTTGGGGGGGAATTAGGTATGAAATATTTCCAAATGTTATGTATATATGGTATCAAATTAAAGCCAATATAGTTTCTTTGCTGTTGCAATTTATTTGAAATAATTTGCTTGTGTAGAACAAAAGTTATGCTATTTTTATATTGAAGACAAGAGAATTAACTTTACACAAACCCATTGTTCTTTTACCTTCATTTTGTTCATCATTATGTTCGAAAACTATACAAACATGACAAAGGCAAGGCACGGTGTGAGCAAAATCATTTTTATCGATTGTAGCCGGAAAACTATGTACAGCACCCAAATGAGATGAAAACAAAAATGAAGAAGAAAGCTTTTTTTTTTCCTGCTTTATGAAAATACCAAGCATTACCTGGTTGTGACTAATCATCATCAGAAAAAAATGTTTTCTAATTGTTCCATTTTATTTGATGCGATCACTGTTGTCAGCATAAAACACCAAGTGCACTGTTAAATTACAAAAGTTATGCAATGGTGACTACTGGAGTCTCATACAAAATTGTTAATGGGTCGCAAAATTCAATGAATTTTCTTCTCTTTAACTTACTTTAATCTAATTTGATATAATATAACTTGCATGTGTTCTTATACTGTGGTGACCCCTTTTTGTAACCATTGCTTTTTCAAGACCATCAATTTTGTATATTAGTGAATCTTTAATATTGCTTTGTTTGCCTGTTTGATGGTTGAATGAATAAAAGAAATAAAATTTTCTCCCTTCCTTCCTTCACTGTTTTTTTTTTAAAGTGAGTGTTTTGTTAGGTAGGCTACTTTGACTTGCATATTTTGAAATATAAAATATTAATATTCAGAGTCAGATTCAGATTCAGATTCATTTATTTTAGTCAGTATCATAAGAATAATCAAAATTGCCCTCACTGGCAGCAAACAAAGTAAACGCAATGCAATACTAGTATAAGAACAATACAAACAAAATTACATGAACAATACAAGATACTCAAATATAATGAAGAGTATACAACAACAATGTAATGCACACTGTCGGAAAAGATTGAGAGAAGGCAGGCGCGGATCCAGGGCGGGCCCCCCCCCCCCCCCCCCCCCACCAAAAAAAAAAAAAAAAAAAAAAAAAAGGAGGAGAAAAGGGGAGAAAGAAGGGGAAAAGAGGAGAGAAAAGAGAAAAAGAAAGAGAGAAAAGAGAATAAAGCCCGACGTTTGTACAATATTCGCAAAACTTTATTCAATAAGAAGCGCGAAATAGGCCTAATTGGGTTCTAAACGACCTTAACTAAGGCCTTTAATGTGGGGGAGGGTCCACGCGGCCGATTTTCTCATTTTTTAAGAAACAGAAATACATTACTGACGAAAAGTAAAAATAAGGAAAAAATATATAAAACTAAAATTTCAAAATTTCACAAAGAAAAGAGGCCTCGTGGACCCTCGGCCTAGTGGGCCCTCGGCCTCCATGGAAAATAGTCGGCCTCTTGGGAATACTAGAAAGTGCCCCTTTATTAATTCCATATATCTTTTAAACCCAACTTTTCGGCTCGCGCTTCGCGCTCGCGGATACTGAACCGTAATGCACAAATAACTCCAATTTTGAGCTAAAAATTTTCGGTTCGCGCTCGCACATTGGCCTACCATTTTAGTTGGGTATATAGGCCTAATGCACAATTAACTCAAAATTTTCAGCTCACGCTTCGCGCTCGCGGATACTAAATTGGGTCTATAATACACAATTATTTTTTTAAAAAATTAATACTAGAAAGTACCCCTTTTTTTATTGCATATATCTTTTAAAACCTAAAATTTTCGGCTCGCGCTTCGCGCTCGCGGATACTAAATACGGTCTTTAGTACACAATTATCTACAATTATTTATGCTAAAAAGTGCCCCTTTATTCATTCTATATATCTTTTAAAACCCCAAATTTTCGGCTCGCGCTTCAAGCTCGCAGACACCAATCTAGTAGGGTATATAATACACAATTAACTCAAAATTTTACCTCAAAATTTTCAGCTCGCGCTCCGCGCTCGCGGATACTAAATTTGGTCTATAATACACAATTATCGACGATTTTTAATACTAGAGAGTGCTCCTTTATTTATTCCATATATCTTTTAAAGCCCAAAATTTTCGGCTCGCGCTTCGTGCTCGCGGATACTAAATAGGGTCTATAATCTGATAATACACAATTATCTAAAATTATTAATGCTAGAAAGGTGTCCCTTTATTCATTCTATATATCTTTTAAAACCCCAAATTTTCGGCTCGCGCTTATAAGCCGTTCCCGGGCCGCGCCCCCCGCCGCCCCACCCGCCCCCGTGCTCGCGGATACTAAATAGGGTCTATAATTGATAATACACAATTATCTTAAATATTAATGCTAGAAAGTGTCCCTTTATTCATTTCTATTCTTTTAACCCCAATTTTTAAAAACCCCCCACCAAAACCGCCCACCAAAACCGCCCGCCCCCTATATATCTTTTAAAACCCCATAAAATTTTTTTCGGAGGCGGTGGCCGGGCTCCAGAGCAGCTTCGCCGCTCGCTGGAATACTAAATAGGGTCTATAATACACAATTATCTACGATTCTTAATATTAGAAAGTGCCCCTTTATCTATTCCATATATCTTCGCGCTCGCTGACATGTCTGATACTAAATCATAATGCACAAATAAAATAGTCTTCATTCTGAATAAGGTCTATAATACACAATTATCTAAAAAAAAAAAATTAATAGTAGGCCCTTTTATTTATTTCATATATCTTTTAAAACCCCAAATTTTGGGCTCGTGTTTCGCGCTCGCGGATACTAAATCATAATGCACAAATAACTCAAATTTTGAGCTCAAAACTTTCGGCTCGCGCTTCGCGCTCGCAGATACCAATTTATTAGGATATATAATGCACAATTAACTCAGATTTTTACCTCAAATTTTTCTTCTCATGGTGGCAATTTAGAATACATATTCACATCAATTAAGTTTTGTTCAAAATATACTGATTTTTTTTTTTTTTTTTTTTTTTTTTTTTTTTTTTTTTTTTGCTAGTATATATTTTACTGTTTCCACAGGAATAAATTAAACTTGTTTAAATTCCTCGTTTTAGGTCAGTATAGGCCCATATATCGGGAATGTTAAACTAGTGCTTCGCGCTCGTTTTGCTCGCTCCACTCGAAAAGATTTTTTTTTTCAAAGTTGCCCCCCCCCCCCCCCCCTCTGGAAAATCCTGGATCCGCGCCTGGAAGGGACAGGCCGAAAGGCGGAAAGAACTAAGATAAAAGGATAGAGAGAGAGAGAGAGAGAGAGAGAGAGAGAGAGAGAGAGAGAGAGAGAGAGAGAGAGAGAAAGGAAAGAGAAGAATAGAAAGGTAATAAAACAATTGTGTCTAGATTTTATAATTGGGGTAAGGTTCCTGACTGATTGAGGATCAAGGTCCGATTCATCTGCGATAGAAAGTCACCTTAAAAGCCCATTTAATGAAAAATATTGACTGTTATAAATCTAATTACGTATTTGGAAAATCCATTTTCATTTGGAGTGTGAGCATTAAGACAGTTCATTAATTTCTTATTTACAGCAGTCATTCAAAACGTGAAATCAGTGCAATTGCTGAAGTGGAGAGATTACCATGGAAACCGCATTGACCTGCAAAATATTATTAACGTATATAAATATGTGCGTTATTATTTAACGTTTTACTTGACTTGATTCAAACGATAGCAACTTAATTTGACACTCTTTTAATATTGTTTTGTAATGAAAGCGCGAAAATGAATTAACAAAATGAAAGTTACTGAAGAGATCTCGAATTGATTGAAAGAAAATTTATTAACAACTGCTGAGAAAAAGACAGAAGCAGTATAGCTTGCATGAACTACACTGGAACTCTAATATCGGATCTCCATAATCTCTCTCTCTCTCTCCTCTTACTACCCTCCCCAATCAATCAATCAATCAACCAATCAATCAATCCATTTTATTTTTCACTTTCCAATGGCGGATCCAGGATTTTCAAGAGGAGGGGGGGCAAGATTGAATTTCATATTTTTGTACACCAAATCTATTTTCCCCGTCACACCCGGCGAGTAAAAAGGTAGGACTACATCATATTTTTTTTTCCACGTCACTCTGCCGAGCGACAAGCTATTTTTTTTTTTTTTTTTTTTTTTTTTTTGGGGGGGGGGGAGGGGGGGGCACTGTATCCGCGCCTGCTTCCAAAGAAATCATAACAATAGTTCAACATAGCCATGATAACACCATGACATTGAATCATACCATTTATAAAATAATTCTTAAACTGCATAACAAAAATTGATTATTAATGATATATAATATAATAAATGAAATGGGGACTTAATATTAAAAATCCTCTTTTTATATATCCCCTTGTAACTCCGAACCCCCCCCCCCTCTCTCTCTCTCTCTCTCTCTCTCTCTCTCTCTTCTCTCTCTTTCTCTCTCTTTCTCTCTCTCAGGGTCCGCGGGCAGCCCCTCCACTTTCAATAACGCTCCGCCCCCCCCCTCTCTCTCTCTCTCTCTCTTTTCTCTCTTTATCTTCTCTTCTTTCCCGTTTCTTTCATACATCAGCGAATCTCAAGCATTATATTGAGATGAATCATAATATTCGCCAAACTAGTCGCCAAACTAGTCAACCATGCACCTTATGGAACATTTCCTAGCAACAATAGAGATTAACCACATCCTATTTGTATAAGGGTTCGATTTATTCAGCATAGTTGAAAAAAAATTATTTTACTAGATAAAATATGTGACGTTTAATTTTATAATACGCAGACATAACTACAAAACAGGGCTTATTATATGCAATGGTCTTCATTTAGGTTGACAGGTACAACTTCTGTAATCCAGCACAGATGAATGTGAGTATTACTTTATATTGTTAAAAAATTTGTCCTAATTGGTATTTTGACATAATTTTTCCATTTTTGACCCAACTTTAATTATAGTGTGTGTAAATGTGCACTTATTTTGCCCCGAGCTTGCAAGAGGCGTCATGTGACGCAAGCCCCTATAACTTGAAAACGATTAATTGAAAATCTGACAATTTTTGGGCGATGCCCCCCCCCCCCCTCTAATTTCAATCCTGGATCCGTTTGTTTCAGCCGACATTTAATTGAAAATTTTGACTTCTTTGAAAATTAATGGCTGTACTCGTTCGGGAAAAAAATAAATAATGCAGCAAGATCGTTATTAACTCGCTGTTAAATGTTTGTATCTCACTCATATATCTTTCTTTTTTTCCTTCGAAAATATTATACCTCCTGGGCCTTATTGCTATGATATTAAGTCTTTATTCATTTATTTATTGATTTCATCAATCATTTATTGATTATTCATGGTGGCACATTATCACCAATGTAGGTGGTCTTCCATGAGGCCCTGTTGCAATAACACAGAAAATATAGAAAACCATTATACAAAATAATCAATATATACACATGCATACTATACAAATTCATTGGCATCCTTTTAAACAACGTCATACCAATTCATGGAAATTGATTCACATTTATATTTGAAAAAAAAATCAGATCATGAATAATGTAAAAAGTCACGAAAAGTTGGCCTTTATGTTTTTGGAAGTAACAACAAATTCTCTTTATTTTAAAGAACGTCCAAGTCGGGCACCTGTAAGAGAGGTGATCGGTGGCCGCATAATGATTTTAAATTTGTAAATTCAAACCGACCTGATACGTTAATGATATAATAAGCAATAATTAGAGTATCTTTGTGTAATAAATGAAAAAACTACATGTAAAATTGGGAAATTGAATCTTCAACTTGCTTCTCGTTTTCATCAAGTTTTCGTCGAAATTAAACGAGAAGACCAGCAACATGACGACGTGGCTACAACCTTGTAAGCTCTTGAAGTATGTGGTAACCATCGCGGTAGCCGAGGTTCTCCTAGCGGTGCCTCTCTTGGGATGTTGCCGTACCCCTCCGGCTCCTGCCCCAACCACTACCCCTCTACAACAATCTCAACAAACTCAGATTGCCAATGCCAACGAATTAATCGCCGCTTTCCGTGCTAACAAGACAAGAACCTACCAAAACCAGCAACCAATTGTTACTGAATTCACACCTGAGCAACAGGAACGGATCTTGGCGGTCTATGGCGGATTCGGGCGGAACCAACCCGTTTATGATTCTCTTCGGTGGGAGGAGGATCCCACCACCCCTACCACTTCCACTATAACGGACAGCACTGTTGTTGGCCGTAATCTACGATCTGCTGTAGGTGATAGGTTCATCTGTCCTGTTGAGAACATCATGGAGTTACTCATCACAGCATTCAATACTGATGATGAACCATTACAGATTGTTCAGGTAAGAAATAATGATAAAGCTCAATTAATTAAATGGAATGATCAGATGTATCACTGCGGAAAGTCCTGCAAGTATTGGTTACTGAGAGAGGGGCGATTAATCATCCCATTCCGTTTAAACAGTTAGACTGAATTACTGTTGCTAATACCTCTCTGCCCCAGTGAAAATTTGTCTGATCAACAGCTACAAGGGGGGTCGGACGGTAGAGGGTATCCCCTCTTTTAACTGCCCTGACAAAATCTTGGATGTGAAAAATCATCAGTTCTGGTAGAGATTGATTTTATTCTTTGGAGTTTTTGGTGTTCAAACATTTCTTACATTACAACAACAAAAAAAAAAAAAAAATTAAAATAAAAATAAATCCGCGCAGCCCTCCCAAAATATTCTTCGCATTATACTACTGTACAAGTATGGGCAGCAGTTGCCGATAAGTATATGGGATATACGATAGTTGTCAGGGATTAAACGGGAAAATAGATAACAGCCCGCAAGTTTGTCGATTTTTTTTTTTTTTTGTGGGGGGGGGGGAGGTTACGATATGCTCTACTGCACGATGAAAAAAAATGCTGTCCTCAAAACGATGTCACCATGTATCTTTGTTACTTTTTTTTTCTTTGAAGTTCCCTGGATTCCAGCAATGGGTTCTTCGTCAGGAATGCCAGACGGTCCTCTCGCCCGAAGGTGAATTATCTATCGATAATAACACAGAGGATATCTTATGCTACACTGTACAGAGGTCCGTCTACCTGCTAGCAATCCGTTTAGATGGCAGCGGTGTTTCATCCACTGACATTGATGTTCAAGAAGTACAAGTTGAATCCTGCTCAAGTTTTGCATCTAGGCAGGCGCGGATCCAGATGGGCCATCGAGAGCAATTTTGGCCGGCGTGATAATCTGAAATTCCAATTCGCCCTCCCCCTAATGAGATCATGCATCTGCTTGTTTAAAATATGAACCCATCAAGCTGAGGACCTGGGACAAAATTCTATTATGTCAATGAATTCTATTATATCAATGAATTCTATTATATCAATGAATTCTATTATATCAATGAATTTTATTATATCAATGAATTCTATTATATCGATGAATTCTATTATATCAATGAATTCTATTATATCAATGAATTCTATTATATCAATGAATTATTCTATATGTTAAAATTGTGATATAACAAATTACACTTTAAAAAAATACTCTGAACTTATTCGATTTCTACGAAATCATATATGAATTCACATTTATATTCCACAAGAGTATGAACTGAACATGATTACGACAAATTTTTTTTTTCCCTAACTGGGAAGAAGATGGTTGTATTATATCAACATTTCGCCAATCTATGGTTTTCCGAATTTTATTACTTCTTGCTATCCCAATATAAAAAATTATTGCAAGATTTAAAATGTAAAATAGTGATTTATGAACAAACTAAAGACAAAGATTCATTTTCATTTTAGTAATATGATATGCCCTGTATTAGACAGATTTTATTTCATAATGATAAATAATATGTCAACAATACAGTCTACTCCAATTATAATGAGCATCTAGATACAACATTTTGTAAAAATGAGGCAATTCAAACATTCTCTGTGTCCATGTGTTCAGTATTCATATACATGTATAAAAAATACTTCTTTATAACTGGGCAATGTCATTTTGTGCCACTTCGACATGAAAAAAAGAAAGAAAAAGAAAAAAATCAATTTTGTGACTGATGTGATGATGATTGTCAAGTCCAGGGGGAAAAAAAAAGCAAAAACAAAAGTAACAACATTAAGGTATTTGGCTTAATCCCAAACACTTCATTCTAACAGGAGTGGATAGTAGAAGGTCTGTGCATCAAAAAGAAGTGGTAACGAAATAGAAAAATCACAAAAGCACTGCACACATTTACACATTAAACTAACATAGTAATCAAATATACTACATAGCCTGTTCATGACTGGGTGCCAATAAGAGAACATCTTGCATGTCAAATACAATAGGACAAGTACTGTATTGTTGAACTATTTGGAGTATCGTATGATTTTTGTACTATCAAAATCATTGGTAAATTGGTAAACATTGAACATTAAACAATAAATTTATTTTAATCAATAAATTTTTAAAAAATACTCTATGTTGAAGCATGTTGTGTCGTTTATAATGATTTTAACTACAATGGAAACTTGTTATAATGAGGTCCTTGGAACCATAGAAGTTATCTTGCTATATCTGGAATCTCGATACAGGGTAAAAAAAATCCCCAAAGAATACAAAGAGCTAGACCAGCATAATTACCTCGTTATAGCAGATCTCTTTCTAACGAGTTTCCACTGTATAGATAATCAGTGAAATTTCTAAACTGGCAACATCTAAACAAAATACATGTAGGACCCCCCCCCCCCCCCCCCCCCCAGCCCCATCATAAAAACTTAAGTCCAACAACAAATAGACAGTATGTCACAGACTGGCCAACTTATCTTTGATCAATTACAGATGGTCATATTCAAACTAAGTGGGACATTTAGCTGAAATTTTAATGTGGTGCTGTGCCTTTGAAAATGCAAATTAGGATCTGAAATCATCACAAAGGCTTCTTTACAATTTAACCAATTATTTAAGTTTAAACATTGTGTGATCCAGTTTTCTTACGTTGAATAATTGATCAAACAGGAATTTGCACATATGGGACTATTGTGCTTTAAAGGAGGAGTCCGGGCTGAAATGAAAAAGTTTTGTAAAATTAAGTAAAATTCATGAAGCACAACAAAGAAAATTTCATCAAAATCGGATGAAAAATGACAAAGTTATGCATTTTTTAGGTCTTGATTTTTTTTTGTAAAACAGTTCTTACCAATTGTCTCATTGCCTCATTTGAATATTTGAATATTCAAATGAGCAAACTGATGATGTCACAGTCCCCCTACTTATTGTATATTTTATTATATGAAATCCTATTTATCTCATTTTTTCATATATTGCGTATACAGAAAATTTGTCCCTCATACTGAAATAAGTACAAGCACTTGTGACCTTGAACATTCCACAAGGATTAATCCGTGTTTTTATGTCCTTGGGGCAGAAAATCTTGATAATTGGTATTTCATACAATAAAATACAAAGAAAGTAGGGGGACTGAGACATCATCAGTTTGCCAATTTGAAGAACTGTTTCCTAAAAAATTCAAAACCTAAGAAAATTCATAACTTTGCTATTTCTTATCCGATTTTGATGAAATTTTCAGTGTTGTGCTTTTTCGATTTTACTTTATTTTTCTTATAATGCAAACTCCAGCCCGGATGAGTCCTTTAAATGTCTCTTATTTTTACATCTAGTCACCTTTTTTTCAGATTTTTTTTTGCTTAAAGTAATTATCATGGACTAGTCTAACATGGCATATACACACAGGTAATTTTGATCTAGTTATTTACTTGAATTGTTGCATTTAAGGCACTGATCGTGTCACTCACATTTTGGATGTCGTGTCACTCAAGACACATAGAGGTGGACCATTTACCATAGAGAGGGAATGATTGATAAGGACAATAAATGTCAGAGAGGTACACTATTCACGTACATATACCAGCATTTATGGTACCCATAGAGATCTACTTGGGCAAAAATCTAACCATAACCAATGATGGTCAGAAACCCATGTCTTTTTTATATTGTGTCACTCACGCACTGTTTTTTAATCATAATTTCCAGGACCAATTGTAAAATTCAAATCCAACTGGTAATGACACATGCCACTCCTACATTATACATAATAAGGTAGTCATGATCCATTCATTCATAACCTACAAGTACAAAGATATGCGGCCTTCCATCAGTCCAAATGTCAGGTCACTCACGTTTGAATATGACCAGATGCAAAATCATAAACAGTTGATATTAAAACAGTTGCTCAAAGATCGCATGTATTATGTGTGCTACACATAATACAAGTACAGTACACTCATGTTATAATTAGGTGATTGGGACCCAAATATGTACCTAATTAAAAAAAATCTTGAACAAAAAACACATAAATGGCACATACTTGGATTGATCCACTACCATGTTATAATGAAATTTTGTAGTAACTATAAAACAGGAGTGGATTGTATAGCACTCTAGTAAACATAGAGTATACCATGAATATTTATGGCAGCCTCATGCACTTTGAAGATTATTTTTAGCCCTAAAAACCCCCATCTGTATACAACGGTATCAGGCCGCTGCCCCGGAGGTCAACTCCCATCCAAGAACAATTGCCCCCTGACTGCTCCCCAAGCGGACAGCTCCAATAGAGGACTATTCCCACAGAGGACTATTCCCCAGGAGGGCAGCTCCCCTGGAGGACAGCTCCCATGGAGGACCACTTCCTGTAGTATTGTAGGATACAGTATATATTGTTTGTGAGGGAAATGTCCTCAAGGGACTTATCCTCCAGGGATGATGTCCTCTGGGGGAGTAAAATACTATACAACATATATTTTACAAGTGTTTCACTTTTGCAAATTTCACAAATTGCTTAAAAAAACGAGACATATGAGAACAAAAACACTGATATATTGCCCCATACATGTACATAATGCAGTGCACATACCAGACCACATGTAGCATACTCACAGCTACATGGATGCAAGCAATATCATTATTAAAGCCAGTATACAAATACTACATGTACATGTAGCTGTCATCCAAAATAGCCACACTGATTGCATGAATATTTTTGGTAGCATATCATGTCACCAAATGTAGCTAGATCTGCCCTGGATAGAAGTCTATTTCACTTTTCACAAGAGAAAGAGTACAATTTTGAACATCAACACTGCTGTAAGTTGGTAGTTTTGAAAATCTTGACGGCGATACAACTACCAGCGAACTGATCTGGCAATGTCCTTGGAATATATGATCACATATGCACATCTCAAAAGTTCATCGTGCACTAGCATTGGTCAATGTGGTACGAGATCCACTTGGACAATCTGCCCAAAGTCCATCTTGTCCTACGTCCATTTTGTCATTGGTCCTGGTTCCTAGTCCTAGGGCCATTTCGTCATTTGTCCTGGTATTACATGTAGATCCATCTGGTCCGAGGTCCATCTGGTCCAAGATCTATTTAGTCCTTGGTCCTGATTCCTAGTTCTAGGTCCATCTGGACCAAGGTCTCATCTTTTCCTATGTCCAGGTCCTGCATGTAGATCCATCTGGTCCTTGAGAATAGCTTAGTGAACGCATCATCTCTTGCACTGATAGTGGACGGGGTAGAATTGTCGATCTCTATTTCTTACTGTTTATTGTCTTCATAACCCACAGCAACCCTTCCTGAGAGAGAAACATACAGATGATAGAAATATTACATGAATTGTTGTGAATTACTTGGCCAATTGAAGGTAGTGTCATCATTTTGCAGGCAAGAATATTAAATTTCTAGTTTTTGAGAGGATATAGTAGTATACCAATGACTATATCTTCCCACAACATGATTAAGCTCAAATGTGTATGTTTGTCATTATATTGCGATTATCAAAATTCATTCCTATTTTTTCGAACCTCGAAAAATATACCGTACGGTGCAAATCGCTGACCGTTAGCGCAGAGAATAATGCACGCTGATGTGCCGTGTGTATATTGCTGTGTGTGGTCCGTGCTGCACGAGCTGCAATATCAACGATGTTGATGGAGAGCTGGTCAAGATTGGTAGTCAGATTTTCGTTTCATATTACTGATCTAGGCAACCTATGACAGTAAGACTGAATAGACAGTGTAGGTTGATCATATTCTAAAGTTATGCCAAGTTGCATTAGTTTTCGCAATTTGTGAAAAAGGATGACACTACCTTTCAGTTTCTTCACTTATAAATATATTTAACAGGAAAATTACTGTTGAGGTCATGAGATTGAATGTAGAAACTGTATGAAAGAGATTTGCATGGCCTGTCTCTGTCTGATCTGATTGACCCCATCTCTGCCCCATCCCCTACTATTCACCACCCCCTTGCTACCCAGCCTCCTCCCTACTCCACCCCTCCCCTACTCCACCCATCCAAGATGATCTAGGGATGGTGCTGGAGATGTTTCACCAAGACAATTTTAAAGTTACAAATGACCCTATAAACAACTGGAGCATGTTTTTGGATGCTATAATAATCTCATGCTTTATAATTTAGCGCTAGAACTAATCATCAGTTGTTTGTAGAGTCATTTGTATCTTACAAACAACTTGGTGAAGCACAGCCCAGGACCCACATAGAAGTCTTATAGCCTAGATACTTTTGCATATAGATCTAGAAATGAGAATTTACCTCTAATGGCCTTCCCCTGCAAGGGTAGAAGATTAGATTTGTTACAATCTGTCCTCATTGACACACCCCCCCCCCTAACTACTCAAAATGGTCAAGCAGTGTTACAGACCTGCATTATCTAGTCTGATACACTTTTGATTATGGATGAGAATTTACCTTCAAGCAAGGTTGAATTTGCTACGGTGTTTCTTTTGTAGATCCATCCCTCCTACCCCCCCCCCCCCCACTGCCCAAATTCAAGATGTTAAAGCAATGGCCCACATTAAATATAGATTGGAGATACATGACAATGAAAATTTACCTTCAATCCTTCTCCTGTTAGAGCAGAGCAAGCTTGGATTTGCCACGGTCTGTCTCGGATTGACTGCAAATCTAAAGATTCACCCTCAGATATATCCATAGCAGTAGCAGCTCCTATCAAGTCCTGCTTGTTGGCGAATACCAGCACGGGTACTCTCTGTAACTTCTCCTCTTCCAATAGTTCATGTAATTCCTGATGAAAGAGAAATACAGTGCATATAAAAAAAGATGAATTTTTAGAGAGGCCATATTCCAAGCTCATTTATTTCGGCTATTCATTTATATGCAACATACAAGTGTTGAAGATGGTCTGCTCACCTTCAAAACGATGAAAATGAAATTTTAAAAAGGGACATACTGTATAGGCCAATATTTTCGCGTCCAGATATTTTCGCAATTTTGGACCAGTTGGGGAAATTCGTGAGAGCAAAATTTCACGATGTTGGTGATGAATTCATTACTATAAATAGCCTCGTACTGAAGTGGAAATTTTCAAGATGACCGACTAGCGAAATTTGCGAAAATAAAGTCACCGCAAAAATAACCTCTTATACAGTACATCAATGTAAATTTTTCTCATCACTTATTTACATTTTACACATTACATGGGCCTTTCCACTTTAACTCGCATTACAAATAATGGGTATATTTCAAGATTACAGGCCTATTTCAAAAGTTCAAATTGTTAGGATCTACAAGTTACTTTTGCACCACATGTAAATATTAGATAGACCGACTATTAAAATGGATTAAAATAGAAAAACATTGGTCAAGCTTTACATTCCTGACTCGTTGAATTTCGTTAACTCACGTTACAAAATAACGACATGATCAATTTCACGAAGTCTGTTCATGAAAACAATGTACTGTTTTTACTTCTTTTTAAAACATTTTTTTTTAAATGTGACATGGACTTGATATTCTCCAGTTACCTTGGTTGTCTGTTATGAGGGTTATTTTGATGTATGTATGAGATAGCATTATCATAATTTATCCATTTACTCTAAGACAGGAAGAGTTTTTTATGGTTAATTAGTTGGTTGATCGGGTTTCAACAGACGTGTATCTCTCAGATATGATTGGTTGCATCTGGGAACGACCTCTAACGTCACCACTTGAAAGATGTGTCCCTGATTCAAACCTGCGTCCGATGAGGGTCAGTTAATAAAGGATGATGAAAAGAGTTGACATTGAGTGTTACCACTTAACCAACTTATGATTCCCTAATCATCCATGTATCTTATAAACTCACCTCACCCGTTTCTCCAAATCTAGTTCGATCAGTACTATCTATGACATATATTAAAACATCAGTGTTCTCAAAGTAATTCCTCCAGTATGGTCGGATCTTTCTTTGCCCTGAAATATAAAAAAAAAAAAAAAAGATGAACAAAATGAGATTTCTTTTTAATGTTGTGCTCATATTAGTTATTACCAATAATTGTAGACGAGAGTACTTCTCTATAGTGATCATTTCAATCTCTTCATTTAAAAAAAATAAATGTTTTTCTCACCATATCATCTTTCCGAGAGGTATTAGTTGTCAATATTTTAATAGCATTCAAGCTTGTAATTCTCCATTTTTTGGAAACAGGCTTAAATGTACAGAGTAGACGATCAAAGCAAATGAATGATTTCACTTTAAATTACATAGACTGCAGAACAAACAGAAGAAAACAAATGAAATAAGAGTTTTTACTGTCACACTAAGTACCCTTGGAAGTTCTCCAGGTCAAGTAAGAACAATGCATTCCTACACAAACCACCAAAATCCCACACAAATTATCTTCCGTAGAAAGTTCTGATTTTCTTATAAAAAACATCAACTTTTTAAGCGGTAAATTATACTTCTCAAATCTGTGGAAACAGGATTGAATGTATGTATAAAATGAGTGATTTTACTTTGAAATACAGATAGAATACATACATTTCTGTCTACTCAACAATCATTGGGAATTATCGACAAAACAAAAACTAATTAATTAATAAACAAAAACCCCAAAACAGAATCTCTCTACTGACCTCCTATATCCCACACATTAAGATTCCAGTCTTTGGTTTTTAAGCTCTTGATGTTGAACCCTCGGGTGGGTGAAATGTTGTCATGACTTTCATTAGAAAGGTTTTTAAGGATGGTAGTCTTGCCAGCATTGTCCAGACCCAGTAATAGAACACGAAGCTCCCGTTGGTGCTTGTGCTTCAGCTTCCGTAAGAGGTCTAAAAAGTTAGGCTATGGATAAGAAACAAATGAAATCAGAAGATAAATCTATTCAATCACACTTATTTATCAGTTATAATACCAGATATAATTTGAAAGTCTCCTAAAGAGTCCTATTGTACATGTAATATGGGAGGAATTTCAATAATCAATAATCTGAGATTTTTAAAAGTTTAAATATCCTTTTTACATTTTTTGTTTAAATCTAATTTTGTTACTACATGTACATCTTGTAAGTGGTATGTTATCAACATGAATTATTTCTCAATAAAAAGAGATCAATCTAAATGTCTAAGATTGTCATCTATGCCCCATGGGAAATATCATTCAAAAGTGAACGTCTGGTGCATGTAATGGGCGATCGAATCACACACATCGTGCTTTGTCATCAAATACGTTAGCGTGATGTGTCTGGAGAGCACATTTTGCTGGCAAAACTATTCAAATTCAGGCCTCTTCAAAATCAACTTCGCTCTTAACAAACAAAACAGTTTAGGCTGCAGAATGCTAGTGTTCAGCCACTTAAGCATTTTTAGGGGATTTTTCTTCAAAAAAATACTCCCTGCGAACAGAGTCTGTATTTGCAACTAAAACTACAAGTAGACAGATCTCGATCAACAAGGGAGATGGGAAATAGGGTTTATTTCAATGGGAAAAGGAAAAATAGAAGCTTTCTTAAATTCAGTGTTTGTCCACCTCATGATCAACCTCCCTTTATCTCTTATATTGTAATAACTATTTATTTTGTAGACCGAGGATCACTGTCTTCTGTTGCTTGCCTAACATCCATTCATGGAAAGGATACTGATCATGTCACATGATGAGGGCCAGGGAGGTGAGCTGAAGAAGACATATTCTTGCCCTAAATTAGTACATTGTAGGCCCTAAATCTGCTTCTTCTTCTTTTGTTGTTGTATAAAAAGCGGTCAAACACAACTATTTTTGCCATTGCCTTTTTATTTCTTTCCTTTTTTTTTCTCTCTCTTTCTCTAAAAGTGCTTTGGCTAAAACTCACACTCATCTCTCTTCGACTTTCTTTGGTAAGACTTTATTTTCGCTTTGTTTTAACTTTTATTTCCCAATTAGTAGCACCATTAAATTAGTTTAATTTGAAGTTCACTTCAGTATCACCATCTTATCAGTTTTTTTGTAGATATTATAGCATTTTGATGGCAATTTGTGGCCACATATTTTGTGAAGGCGATTCTTGCAGTTTTTGCTTGCTATTTTTTTTTCTTCCATTTTTGTTGAGCTTGAGAGGTATTAAACCAGAGCTATCAAGTCTCACGCATTTTGCGTGATAATCAAACATTTCAGGTCCGAATGCAGAACACCCTATTTCTCACGCAAGTAGCATTCTTATAGATTTTTTTTACCATTTTGGAGCCTCAAAACCTAAATATCGGCAGTTTTGTCGTTCATCAATCCCTGCGAGTGCGATGTTTTCACGCAGGCAATCGTTATATACAAGATATATGGTAACGCGAGCTGCGTGCTCACTGCTTCTTTCAAACACGATGCAAATGATCACACGCAATTTTTTTTTCTTTAACTTGACATCTCTGTTAATAAACATGTCAAAAATCAACACACAAGTGAGTTGAATAAACATGAACTGAGTTAGAAATCTATAGCTCGCATGACATATTTAGTCAATCAGAGCCCAAGTATTTCAGGCCTTACATCAGATAGCAATAGTTCATTATGTGGCAGATGGGCGGTATAACACACCAAAAACCGAGCTCATTATACCCCGATGCCGCCCCACTGTCACATACAGCTGCAAACCAACATTAGTCAGTACAGAAAAATGGCTGTCTGTCGCCCTCTTGGTTGCTGAGGAAACTTCTCAATAATAATTAGCGAAACCAGCTTTATACCTACCTCAAAGATAATCTATAGTCTCATTGCAATATAACTTCTCCATTAGATATTTTTAATTTTGTTTAGTAGAATTTTTAGACCCTTTTTTGGATATGCCACCTTGACTTGGCTGCCAGGCTGGGAGCTGCTCAAGACACTTTTCTGCATTGACTTTCCATTGGAAGAAAACTGCTGCAATAAGGTACTTCCCAGTGCAAGGTCAATTATGATTGACCATGCATAAGTGTAAGTGCCCCACTGTCAAAGTTGACGAGTTCGAACGAATCACGGAGAAAAGTTCCTCCATAATTTAGTAATTTATGCATGACGCTCGAATGATCACGAATTAGCATATGAAATACACTATCATTGTGCCTTCCAATGAACAATAGTCACGATAAAATTTAGATTTGTCATTTATTTTTTTGGTAAGTCCTCATTTCTTTAAGCGTTTTGGAATATTGGGCGTACGTCCGACAGTGGATTCGTTGAAGTTCCTTTTTTATTTTTCTCTTCTTTATTCTAAAAAATATTGAAAGAGTGGGTCTACGCCCAACCGTTTTTGAAGTCGCGTCTTGCAGTTTTTCTTGCAAAATGGTCTCCGTTTTGGTAATGATTGACAGCTGGAGCACGAAGAGCCGAATCGCTTTCGCGGGTATTCGGTTACTTCCGCGGACTATCAGCTGCGTGGTGGATGGTGCGGTGCTACATCAATGCGCATGCGCATCTCACTGTATGGCGCTCTGTGACGATTTATGCGCATGCGTTAAGTTTTGCCACTGTATGACCTGCATGAGCCAAGATGTTTGGGAGTGATCAGTACAAAAGTTTCCCCCTTCGATTATAGGATTCAGTAAACCTAGAATAAACATTCACTACGCACGCCAACACGTGCACCATAAACGATTCTCCAAAACAATGTCTGAACAATAAACTTCCTGCATGCATTCATCACTGCCCGATCCGAGCTAGCTCCCTGGAAATTCTTTCCTAAATCACTTGTTGACGGTTACCCAGTGTTACCACGAGCGTCGAACGCCCACGCACCGAGTTTTGGCTTTCGGGAAATTTGTAAACATTTCTCCGAGAGCTCCGAGCACGTGACGCGAAGGCCCGAGTGTTTGTGATAAGCTACGCCCCCAGTTATTGTTTCCGTCTTCGTTCAATGCACATATGTGTGTTGAATAAACATGAGTGCGTGCGCACATTACACGATTAGCCAATCAGAGCGCCCAACAATCAAAATCCATTGTTCTCTATTTCTGTAAAAGCGGAATGGTAGACTTTTTTCCGTGCGAATCTCTGCCGAATCACCGCGGGTGCAGTGCACACCGACACATGCACAGCATTCAATCACAAACTGTCAATCAATAAATTCAATATCAACTGATCAACACACATCAATCAAGCAAGACCAAGACAAACAAATTACTTCTTGAATAACGACAGTTACATCATTATAACGCTAACATAATAAGGAACCTCATAATCTATAAACTACATTGAAAATATGTAAAACACCGTCAAAATTGTGATTTTTCTTACCATTGTCCACGGCGTTCTTCTGACGAGCGATCTGAGTGCTTGAGGTAACTATGTTGAATGACGTCATATTGTATGGAAAGCTTGCTGTGCGCTAAACATGAAGCGATTTTTTTTCTTTTTTTCTGGACAAAATACTTCTCTTTTTCAAAATTACATCTCTACTATATGCTAAACAACTTGAGGCAGGTGGGGATGCAGCGAGCCAAACACCCCCCAAAAAATAATAAATGAATAAATAAAAAAATTAAACAAAAATAATAAAAAAAAGTGCACATGGCAATACTGGTAGCCCCTAGCTGGCACAAGCATTTTTTCTTTTTTATGTATTACTGGGGCTGTGGAGCGTTTTTCAAAGAAAACGGCAAGGGAGAAGCGGAAAGTAGGGCTTAATACGCTTAAAATCACAAAATAATTTTTTTTTTGTTGACACATCTACTGCAGGGTCTGCGAAGCCGGGGCAGCTGGGGTTCAGCCCACCCTCCCCCACTTTTGTCAGCAAACATGTACAAAAATCCAAAAATTACCATACACTTGTGATTTTAAACCTGTTCAGCCCCCCCCCCTGCGGCTCCAGCCCCTCACTTTCAAAAACTGTAGGCCTACTGGCTCTACCAGGCACGTATCATATATGGCCCCTATTTCACTCCCCCGCCTCTTCTTCCATATATATAAAAAAAATAAATAAATAAATAAATAAATAAATAGATTTTAAAAAAATAAATAAAATAAATAAATAAATAAATAAATAAATAAATAAATAAAAAATAAATAAATAAATAAATAAATAATAATAATAATAATAAATAAAAATAAAAAATAAAAAATAATAAAAATAAAAATAAAACATGTCATTAACTGCATGGAATAAATTAATAGGGGGCATGGAGAATAATAGACTCTTAAGAGAAAGTTGGATGGGAAGAACTCTGTAACTAGATATTGATAAGGAAACATATCACTGAAAATTGCAGCAAAATGAATCACCAAATGGAATCTTTCCATGTCATCAGGAATTGCAAATTAAGAAAACTAACTTCCATAAATTCACAGTATCTCTACTGATGAGTCCTTGTGAATTTTCTAGTACTTTGTCGCTTTTAATGTTTCAACGGACAATGATAAGCCATAAATGATTCACTCAACACACGCCAATAGGTAAATAACAATTCTTCCTTTATTTAATTTATTCAAGTAGCTGATTAGACATTATAGACATTTAATCCATATATACATAAGACATACCACACACAAATTAACAGTACTATCTTTCTACGTTCACAGCATAAAGCATACAAAAATTGGTTTACTCTTCTTCATATGCCTTGTAATTACAGCGCATATCGATCATGGACTTTGAAAGTTCTAAATAATTGTTAAAGGGTGTAAGTTATTGTGGACAATGTGGTGTATAAAAATGTGTTGCCTTTAGAGGCTGCGCATGTGACATCAAAGGTCAAAGTTCAATTTAGACATGGATAGTTTGTTTCCAAAATATATATACTATACAGGGTGACCCAGAAAAAAGGAAACCCAACTTTGATCATCAATAATTTCAAAAATATTACCATGGTGATTATAAACTTTATGTATAAAATTATGTCACTGGAAAGTGCAACTCATTACCATTTTAATGATACCTTGCTTTAGCCACCATGTGTCACGCATCACTGAACCCCATTGTTTTGAAAATGTCTTGCAAAATTGTGAGTGGTTCACTTTCACGCTCATTGAGATGGGTTGTTGCAATGTGCCTAAAAAGGGAACCCAACTTTCATCATCAATCATTTAAAAAACATGACAGTGGTAATTATGACGTTTATATCACTGGAAAGTGCCACTCATTATCATTTTATTGATATCTCTTTCAGCTCGCCAATGTCACGCATCACTGAACCCCATTGTTCTGAAAATATCTTGAAAAATTGTGATTGATGCACTGTCATGCTTTTACATTCTCCACGGAGAACTAAAGGTTCTCTGGGTTGTTGTGAGCAGTAACATGATGAAATTACCTGGATGGTAAGATTAACGGACTAAATAAGTAGACATTTCCAACCCATTTATCAAACCATTTATTAAAGTCACGGGAATGCTCTACTTAGATTGTTTAGGAACCTTAAAAGCAACTCATCTCAAGGAGCATGAAAGAGAACATATCCCAATTTTGCGAGACAATTTTCAAACAATGGGGTTCAGTGATGCATGATATTGGTGAGCTGAGAGAGGTATCATTAGAATGGTAATGAGTTATACTTTCCAGTGATATAAACTTCTTAATCACCACTGAAATATGTTTGAAATTGTTGATGATCAAAGTTAGGTTTCTTTCCAGGCACATTCACACAAACCATCTCGAGGTGCATGATAAGAGTGAACCACGCACAATTTTACAAGACTTTTTCAGAACAATGGGTTCAGCGAAGCATGATATTGGTGAGGTGAGAGAGATATCATTAGAATGGTAATGAGTTGCACTTTACAGTGATATAAATTAATTGGAATATTTTTGAAATTATTGTTGATCAAAGTTGGGTTTCCTTTTTTCTGGGTCACCCTGTATACAGTGTAAGTATCATAGTAAAGACACATTATTTTGTTTTCCAATCAATTCTGAATTTCATCTCATAAGGATACCGGTAGATTACCTGGTACATGAAATTTTCAACATTTAAAACTGAGACAAAACTATTTTCGTCCTTAATAATGATTTTCCCAAAAGAATACTATCATTCTTCTAGTAATTAGGATTTACATCCAATTATGCTTCTTTTTACATTAAAAATTTCTTGGCAGTGTACATGTATAATGGCGAAAGTTTTGAACTATTATCCCAGCCTAAAATAAGTAAGTAAGTCAATAAGTGGTTTCCAAAATGGGGGGGGGGGGGACTATCAGTGTCAAGTTGAATACAGTATAATTGATTGAAACAATCATGATATAACAGCTGTGTGGTGTAACACAAAGACTGATAAAAGATTGATAAAAAGTTGCGATTTATTTTTTTTTCGGTAGCCTCATCATGGACAGGGTGCTCCAAAGTTGATGATCTTAATCCTAACTCTAGCCCGAACCCTACTCTTAGTTATATCCAAATCCTACTCCATGATTGTACCTGGTTTCCAAATGACGCTACTAAGAAAAAATCCATCGTAACTTTTTATCAATCGTAAGTCTTTGTGTTACAGGGCACAGATCTATCACAAATCATTATCAAACTCAACACTGACATGTATTACAAATTCAATCTAATTGTCTATCTACATATTTTTTTTACAGTCATCAGAAAAACATTCAAGTTATATATATGTGTCACTTGCCACTTAAATTCTGACTGGTATTCTGGTCAACACTAATAAAACATAAAAAATGCCTGAGTGTATATAGCTACATATTTAGATAAAACATAATCCTCTTCTACTTGAATACAATAATTGAATGTCAGGAAATTTGGCATTATTTTCACAGTGAAGCTTTGTGCTTTCTTTGGATTAAATGTCTCAACACAAAGGCCCGAATTCACAAACGTGGTTTAGTTAGTCCATGGTCTAAATCAGGTGGTTTGTGAATACCAAAATTTAGACCATGGTCTAAATCCGTGGTTTAAACAATTGATTTAGACCATGGACTAACTAAACCACGTTTGTGAATTCGGGCCATTGGGAATATCATTCCCGAATGAAGTTGGTAAAATTCTAAAAGTATTAGATTAATTAAGATACATCTTGAAAATGAATTTGACAAAGAACCTACATGTATGTGTACAACATATTCATCTAATAAAATACAATGTTTAGCTAAAAAAGGAGAATGCAACCATTGGAATAAAATTAGCTTGTGTGAAAGCAGAAAATCCATATGGATCAGTGAAAAATGGAGAAAAATTGGAGCATTTCTACATTTGTATTTCATTCAAATGCCTGTAACTTTCTTATTATTTATGAAAATTTTCCTAAACTTTCATTGATCTGTTTCTTTAACTTTCTATGAAGTAAATGTACAATGTAACTAGTTCCAGGGGTTTGATTCCCCTTTGAATGATATTTATCACACAAAATAAAAACTAACTTTCCATGATTTAATAACAACTGAGTAACTTATGTACATTGAATATCTTGATAAATCTTGTACTGAACATTGAGCAAATATAGGTTTCACAAATTTGGATTAACAGAATTGCATCATTATAAGAAAACCTTATTGTATTTGAGGTTACTACAACCGGAATGGACTGTATATAAATCAATTGATTTTGTATATGTTTCATTACAAAACAATATGACATTTACATTTAAAATCTTTTCTATAAGACTGTAAGCTATATATTTGCCAGTCAATTACAAATATATCTTATACATGTACACAGTTTACAATCCTCATTTTGAAAGCACTACACCATACTTACAGGTTACTCATGAACCTAATTCGCCTAGACATACCCTTACCAATATTGTTTGTACATGAACCAATTTCTATCTGTAACTAAAATAATTTACAAGTATCTGCTTTCCTAAAATATCATTCTTAATTCACAGCTATTATTTTACACACAAGAAAACAAAATACCTATGAGTTTATTTAATAGTTTGTTTTTTTTTAATTGACTGTGCAAAGTGACAAAAGTTTGCTTTAAACATATAACTTAACCATGTCAGTGTAACAATAGAACATAATATTGTATTCCCATCTCACTCTCCATATCTTTTTTTCACTTTTCTTTTTTGTTGTTCTTTACTTTTTCAAAAATTAATGAGAGATGTCTATCTAGATTGTGAAACTATAAATACTCAACAAAAGATTTGAAGGCAGGATTTAACTCAAGGTGATTACATTTAGAATCAATGCACATATTTGTAAATACTGAACAGTAGTACAACAAAACTTGTAAAAGAGAGAAGAGGTTATTACTCAGAATACTAAGGAAGTTGATAGATGCTTTCCATGGAATACACATTATAACAGAATTAATTTTCCGTATTACCTGGTAAAATATTGCCCTAGTCGAATCTGTAATTTAAGTCAAATAATTGGCTATGTCAAAGGGTCTTTTCAAATCATTCAATTGTAGCCAATTTTTTTTTTTTTTATCAAGCCAATGGTGCCTATACTAATGTTTGTTGATGTTTACCATTTACAAAGGTGTGAATAAAATATGAATACAGTACAACATACTTGCCAACCTCCAAAAGCAAAAGTGAACACTAGGATTATTACACAAATCATTTGACACAGAGGTTTACCAGTAAATACAGGAATATAAGGTTCTCTCTACTAGTTTCAAGGCCAAAAAAGTAGAATTTGGTTAGCAGCCAGAATATAGGCCAAAATCTTTTCAAATTTACGACTCGGCACATAATGCACAAGTGATAGCTTACAATAAATTACTTCATTAAAGGTATTCCATAATAAAAGGCATGTGTAATGGCTGATAATCACATCACCTATTGAAGATAGCGATTTAACACCCACTGACATACAAAAGACAGTTCATTCCCATTATAACGAGGTATTAATTTGGGACCAAGACAGTTATCCCACTCTAACAAATCTTGTTATACACAATGAACACATGTATACTAAGTTTTCACAAATTGGGACAAGGAAAATGGCCTCATTATAACAAAGTCGAATTTTATCTGAGCTCATTATAATGGGAGTAGGCTGTAAAGATTCTCTAAACATTGTGAGATAGTGGGTTTGATGATCTTCCAAGAAGGAAATAACCTAGGGTGACACATTGCAGTGTTCCATGAGCAGACAGTACCTTGAGATCATGAATTATACAGTCGGCACCCATTATAAGAGGTGCTTGAGAGCAAGCCAAATACCTTGTTTTATAAAATGGCTCTGTGATTTTACGCATCGTGGTTGGTCAAAATCATCACTTGTGATGCTGTAAATGCAAAGGCTCTGGGTGCATGAAACTGCGCAAAAAAATATGTCATAATGCACTTTAGGGTGGGGCCTATACTTTCTTGATGGATGTCCATAATGGAATAATCCCTACGAATTTTTGGTAAGTAGCTCAAGATCTACTTTGTAGACCTTTCAGCCTATAGTCTAGAGCTATATACATTTGTAGCGAAATGTTGCAATTTTAAAAGCGATAACACACTTCCCTGTATTATTATTATGCGATGAAACGTAAATGCAGTGATCCCTCGATAGCTTCAGATGGAGCTCGATGCACACTCGCCTGCAGCTCGTTGCAGGCCATGCGTTTTGAGGTGGGCCCTTTTCTGTTACATGATATGTTTTCAAAGAAATTGTACCATTTTTATTTAATAGAGTATTATTCTTATATTTGACACCCTATACCCATAAAAGTATACATATTCTGAAAGAGAATTGTCTGAAAAATTCAACAAATCATTCTGAAAAGGGATAGGGTTAAGTCATAAGAAGTTACATATCAAAATATGTGAAAAAAGGTGAGAAAAAAAGTACTTCCAGAAATATCTTGGCAGAGAAAAATTAAGGGCCCTACAAGAAAATAACATGCATATTTGAACTCTTCAAAGTCAGACCTTTCCAACAATATATAACTTGTTAGGGGTTAGTTGGGATAAGATAATTTTGCGCGATCATCTTTCCAGCAAAAATTCAGATTAGAAAATTTGGGGAAATATGTGTTATGATGTTTATTTCCCCCAAAGCAGCCCTTGCATTTCAATAGATCAAGTACTCCTTTGTGCCTAATGAATGGACTCAGGAAGGCTGACCTCACACAAACAATGAATGATCAATCTGAAAGCCAGTGCTGCTTCTCAGACAACTTGGTACACATCACTTTTGACCAATGTTTTTAAACACTCGAGTGTTCAGTCATCCATGACAATATCGGTATGATTTTGGTATCACTAGATAGAATATGAGTTACTCTTTGTCATGAAACTAAAATTAATTACGCATAAGTTATACAATTTTAATATGAGGCTTTCAAAGTTGTGTATACTTTTATCTGGGACGCACTGTAGTGAGGGATTTGACTTTTCTTGGTTCAAAGACATGTGAACAGGTTATACCATTAATTAGCTTAATTAAGTAACTATTAATGAGTGTAAATTTGACCCACTATTAATTCTGATAAATAACAACCCAATCAACTGTTTCATGTTATGTTCAATGATATTTATAACTCATTTGTCTAACTGAGAAATAGAAATTTATGTTCCCTTCCATCATCTGCTATACAAAAATGGGTACTTCGAGTTAATTCATCGTTAATTAGTCATAAATAAATTGACCACAGGTATTTTCTTTACCCTTTTAGATTAATACCCTTCAAACTAATACCAAATTTACCCATATAGCATCCATACTTAAAGTTTGACACCAATTTTCAATTTAAACTACCATCTTACTCATTTAGGTAAATTAATTAATTAGCTTAATTAGCTTAATTAGGTATCCTTAAGTTCAACTTTGATCCATTTTTACTTATAAATGGATGATATTCCAATTATACTGTTTAATGTTTAGGTAATGTGAAGGTAAAAGCTTAATTTGTTAAAGAATAGAAATTTATGCTCCTCCTCCTCATGCTCCTCCTCCTCCTCCACCATGCAAAAATGGCTACTCAGAGTTAATTAAACGCTAATTACTCATAAACTAATTAACCATTTGCATTTCTTTTACTTTTAAATAATTGCCAGATTAATTCCCTTCAACTTAATACCAAGCATACCCATATAGCACATGTATTTAGCATTTTATATCATTATTTATTTCTGTACTTGTCGCGCACATGTAACAACACCACCTATATGGGGGCCCACTATAAAACACATGGCCTGCAGCGCGACCCATATCTAAAGCTATCTCGCGGTGCACTGCATTTACGGGTAACGCACGCTCGGAAGTAGGTTATTGCTATAATAACAAACTCACATTATCATGAACACGTTGGCAGATATACACATGTGCAATCATTTAAAACTGGGACTGAGCGAAATACCTCGTTATATCAGACTCTGGTTGTATTGAGGCTCGTTATAATGGGAGTAGACTGTACATGGTATATCTACACAAATATGTCAAACTCATGATCAATAAAGGGTTTGGTGTGAGTACTCTACAGGTGTAAGTGATATTGGTTGTACTTCAACACCATGCCTGACATAGCAGGTGAGATGGTAAAACATAGGTTTTATATAACCTTGTTACCTGCAGGGTGGTGACTCTGACTGTATTTTTATATACTCCATGAAATGAGGATGAATAAATATAAAGTTGTCTCCTATTTCTTACTGCCGGTACTGCTTAAAGTTTTCATCACCCACTCCATGCCTTCCTGCAGAGGAATAAAAACAAGGAAAAAAAAACTATTATAACGAGGTGCCTGGGGCATTATGTTGTTTTATAAAATGGATACATGAAACCTAATCAAACGATTGGTTGAGAGCGGATTACGTGACATGCATCATTTCTACTGTTACGTCAAGCGTTCAATTTTTGCTTACAATAGTAAAGTCTAATTGCATGCGTGTGCTTCAATGTGACGGGAATACTAAATTGAGCAGCACGCATCAATTGGGGCACCGCGCACACATGTTCGTATCTCTTGGTCCTGGATGTGCAAGATGTGGGCATATACCACGTGCTGCGCAGGCTAATTCAACTCATACTCATTTTGCGCTTAATCATTGTGCCAGTAGCTAGTCTACGTCGACTAGTTTTAACCATGGGTAGCAAAATATGGTACTATCTTGAAAAGTAGATCTTTGATTTATCAGAATTTTTGGTACTGATACTATAAAAAAAAACTGCCTATAAATAATAAGTACGAAAGTTTTCCTCACCATTAAAGCACAATTCCAGAATCCATAAACATGTAAGGAACATAGCAACGTAGACAGGTTTGTCACATTTGGCTAACCGTAGATTTAAAGCCAATATAGTGTAGTAGTCATGAGATTGAATCATGAAAGAAACTGTCTCAAAGTGATTGGAAAGGTTGATAACAATGCACCTAAGAATTGTTTATTGATGTGAGGTTTTAGAATTAAGAAAATGATAGGAAATTTACCATATTCTTCTAATAGTAACCTGCACAGCACTCAAAAATGCATGTATGGGACTACATGTATATGTGCTCACATGTTCGGGACCCGAACATATCAACTATTTTGCTCATATTATCATTATGAGGGCATTTGAAGAGCAATCCTTTTCAGTGGGACTTTCTACAATAGTATACTTCCTAAATACATTGAAAATAATTTGAAAGCTCACAATTATTTTCTTGACAAATGGTTCACCTTTCCCACTACACTAGATTCTCTTTAAGCTATATGGCTTAACTTAGTACATATTTGTTAATACAGGCCATTACCTTTAAGCCCTCTCCAGTGAGCGCTGAACATGCTTGTATTTGCCACTTTCTGCCTCGTAGTGTGCGAAGGTTAAGAGCATCGTCATCGGAAAGCTCTGATGGGCTTGCAGCCCCAACCAGATCCTGCTTGTTGGCATATATTAATACAGACACACCTTTTAAGCCCTCCTCTTCCAGAAGCTCATAAAATTCCTGTGTGCCATGCAGTGAAAAAGAAAAAAAATATACATCAAGAACATGGATGCTGAATGTCTTATACTCAAGAGGATTCTCTTGGTAAAAAGTACAAACCAAACATTACCAAGTTGTTTGTGGTCACGAGTAACTTTAAGATCAACTTGAAATCATTATCAATTTCATTGGCCAAAGTAAAAAAAATGCAGATCATTGATAATCTTTGTTATCATTATCATTCAATATTTTTAAAATCAAGGATATCTTTAGTTTTATTTGAGATAGTGGGTAAAACTATCAAACCTCAGGAAAAAATTTTGGGCATCACACTTGGCTTATCATATCATATGGACAAATGGATTCTAGGACATCTAAACCCTGCACAATTAAGTAACCCCTATCTCTACATATAACCTAACCCTATTTCTTTGGGTAGTTGTCCAAGGGGACTTGTCCTGACACAGAAAAATGAGTTGTCCTGGGGGTCAGGGGGTTCATGTACACCGTAGTTGTCCATATGGAACCAATGATTTTGTGAAACACCCAAAGATGTGCCTCACTACAGCGCCCAATATATCTGATAAATCAGCTTTTATGTTGGAGTACCATACAAGTTCTGTGACAGACACAATAATTTTATAAGAATATTACTCACCAAACCAGTTTCTTCAAATCTTTCCCTGTCTGAGCTGTCTATTACATATATCAACACATCAGTGTTTTGTAGGTAATTTTTCCAGTACGGCCTAATTTTCCTCTGGCCTGCAAATAATGCAAAAAGGGAGTAATTGCATTTTTAATTCCTTATAATAGAAAATTATTGTTGCTCTATGATATTGTATGATTTGTGTCGAGACTCGAGTATAAAGTGTAGTTGTGGTTTGAATCCAATGTATTATCTCTATATTGAAAACACAAAGAGGAATTATCAATACCATTAACATTTTCAGATTTTTTTGAAAATTTTGTTTGTTTTATTATAACACAATCTTTCTTCGACAGTGAAAAAAAATTTGAATAACTTAGTTATATGATACTATCGATTCCTTTGACACTATGTCTTTTTAAAATCCAAATCCCATAGTTTAAATTAATATGAACATACCTCCAATGTCCCATACATTCAATTTCATGTCATTTGTTTTTAAGCTCTTAATGTTGAATCCTTGGGTTGGTGAAATGTTGTCAACGCCTTCGTTTGAGAGGAATTTGAGAATAGAAGTCTTGCCAGCATTGTCCAGACCCAATAAGAGAACCCGAAGCTCCCTCGTGTCCTTGCGCTTCATCTTCCGTAATAAGTCCAATAGCCCAGGCTGTGAATAAGGAAAAAATAAATCAAATTGTACTGGTTATGAAGTCAGCAAATATTGAACTGAAGGAAAGAAATTAATACAGTCAACTCCCATTATAACAAACACAGAATTATACAACAAGATCTTGTTATAATAAGGCAAATCTGCAGCTCTCAGTTCTGATGCATCACAGTGTTCGTTAATAACAAGATCTCTTCTTCTTATTCTTTTGAAATTATAGCAAGCAATCAGATTAGACTATTTTTTGCCACTGCCTTTTTTTTTTCTCCCTCTTCATTTGTTATTATTTTCTCTTCTTTTTCTTCTTCTCTTTTCTTTCCTTTTTTTTAAATCATTATACATTTATTCTTTTGTTATCTTTATTTCTTTTAATCTTTGTGTTCTCTTCTCTTTTAGTAGACTGTACATTCAGGCACATTTTACCAACACCAAACATTTCTCACAAGATCCCTGTGAATAGGAAGAAAGCATTCAAATATTGTATCAAACTTCTTAGTCCACAATGTATTTTCTGTCTCATCGCAAAATGTTTATACCTCACTGCTCGCTGGCTTTTTACCTTCAAGTGATCATGATGATACTACGAACAATGCAAAAAATGTGCATGCACGTTTTGATTGCAATCGATTTTAAAAATGTGTGCCCTCTAAGTCAAAGACAAAGTAAAATAAAATTTTAGACTCTATGATTAGAGTCTAGGCCTAACGTTAGATCTAACGTTAGACTCTTATCAATTTTATTCCATTCTTTATAGTCTGATGATCAATTTTAAAAAAAAAATCAAGATAGACAAGAACAACTTGAACTTGAAGCTTGAAAAAGTTATTTTCATTTTCAAATTTCAATATTTTTTAAACGTCTTTTTCAATGATTTTGTCGTTTTTTGACGCTGTCCGGTATCCCAATCCAGGCTTCCCGCCTAACACAAAAAGTTAGAATCTAACGTTAGGTCTCTACTTCGCAACAGCAACACTTCTCACACTCACAGTCACACTTTTTGTCTCAAGACTCAGTGTCAGTGAACAACAGTCATCATGGTCATGCAAAGTTAAAATATAATGTTCTCAAATCAAGACAGCTATTAAAAGCTCAACCCAACGTCACGAACACCCTCATCATTCACACTCATCTGCGTGCAAGATCGAGCGACTTCAGCTTGGCCTGGGTCATGCATGTGTGGAAGCCAGGAGCTAGCTGAAGCCCCAGCGGGCAGGCACATCACATCTCGCCTAGCCTCACGGCGCGACGGCTGCTGATCAAGTCGATGAATTGAAGCCCAATTATCTGACCGGCAATTTGGGTGGAGCGATCTCGGTCATTTATTCTTGAATTACAAAACGAATTACTAGATATTAGGATAGAGAGAAAACGGAATAACCGAAAACACATATTATACAATTCATTAACTCGTATTTCTTACCATTATTAGAGGTATTTGACTGCCTACTTTTTGAGAAAATAGATATCGCTTGCTGTAACTAAGCTCTGTGACGTCACTGAAATGCACTTCCGAAAAATGTCATTGATCTGATGCATTGTGGGCCGGAGAGGTAATGCTGTCCTTACCACGTCGCACAAAAACCAAAGAAAAGAGGCTAAACTCCTAGTATGTCAAGAATAATATGTTTAGACAGGGGCAATCCCTGATAGTTGCTTCAAGTCCTGATTTTTATGGTTACGGGACAGAGCAAAGTGGCTTGAACTTAAGCAATTGGGGGGATAATACACTACAACAAATAACAAAATATAATATAACATATAAGTAATAATCCAAAAATATTTAGTGTGAACAATGAACTCTCTGATCGCCGGCTAGACTTACCATGTCCAGCTCTAATTAGGCAGAGGACCCGTGCTCGTTCTCTTTTGTGTTTTTTTTTCACTTCTTCTTCTAATGTTAAGCTCTAAACCACATCGCATTGTGACCTACTCCTACATGAGTGATATTATAGTCAGTTTTGTTTCTGGATTTATTCAATCGAGATGAAATTAGTAATGCCTTATAATGTTAAGTAGGTGAATATAATGATGTACTATGTTAACTAAAATTCCTATTAAAAAAGATATATTATGAACAAGTATGATAAATAGTAAAATTATCATAAAGTGCATTATTGAGTAGGTCAGCGCGGATGTCCAGGGGGCTCAGGCACCCGCCAAAAAGCAAAAGAAAAAAACAAATAAAATAAGAAAAGTGGCGAGGTTATGGACAAACCGACCGTTTATCACAATGACCCTACCCCTTTGGTCCGTGACGTGCGAAAATTTTGATTACCTTTTTGCCGCCCGGTGTAGCGCGAAAAAATTGGGCGCTCATAAATGCTGAAATTGCCAATCGGCCTACCTCCCCCCCCCTACTCCTTTCATGAAATCCTGGATCGCCACTGTTGTTTTTGTCGTATCTCATGAATTTTTTTCACACATACACAGCCCCCCCCAAAAAAAATAAAAAATAAATAAATAAATAAATAATAATATAATAAATAAATAATGATAAGGATATAATGATAATGAAATTAATAAATAATAAATAAATGAAAATAAATATTAAAAATACGAGCATAATATTTGCTCGAAATCACGATCGACCTCTGACTTGAGCGAGCGCATATCCTCCGCACAAAGAATCTCCATTTATTCTCTGCCAAACGTTCACCAGTGGCGATCGGGATTCATTACGGGCGGGAGGGTGGTGGGGTGCCAAAAATTGGAATTTCAGATTTTGCGCTACATCAATTCTTTTTTTCACTCCACGCTGCTTCTGTATAGCCGGGGGTGGCGGGGGGGGGGAGAGGGAGGGAGGCTAGCGCTGTTCATTTTTTTATTATTGGGGGGGGCTTCGGCCATAATAAGACGGTCATTATGCTATCGGTAAAAGCGGATAAGGTTCGAGGGTCAACGCGCCCGCAAATCATCGTTTTACCTTCTATCCATCTTTTTTTTTTTCTTTTTTTTTTTTTCTTTTGCTGCACTCCCACCTCGTCCCCCCCCACCCCCCCCCTGTGGATCGCAGCCTGTCTCATTCTAGGTACCCTTCTTCTCTCAATATTGACTATTTTTTTTTCATAACTAGGCCTTATATGGAATTACTTCATAATTGATGTCAAAATATTAATCCCTATGTAACATACCTCTATGATAAATTCATGCTTCACCTTTATTAGAAATAACTTATATTATAAAAAAAAAATAAAAAAAAAAACATTTTGATTTACTGACGAACATAGGAGGAGTGACCATGAACTTTCAAATAAAAAGTATGTCTACAGCGTGTAAGTTGCATGTGTCACTTTCGAGTGGTACTCTGGGACTTCTGGGAACTTTAACTGGAAGTAAAATTGGGGCTTTACAATAATCCTGCATGCACAACCTTCAAAGCTCACGGTACTCATCTAAATTCTACAAATCACGCACTATTTCCCTATCAGGAAGAAGAAGAAGATTTTGGTGGATTTTTTTCGACCCTTCACTAATATTTTTCTGATTACTTTTTTCTTAAATCATATTAGAAATAACTGATAAAATCTAAGGGTGAACTTCCTCTTTGATGATGTTATTGCCCCTTTTGTATATGAAATCCTATTTATTCATAATTTTCATAGGCCTATAGTTCTATCCCTGTATATTGAAATAAGTTACAGCAATGGTGATCTCAAACATTACATAGGGAATTATCTTGATATTTTTTATTCTTGGAGAGGAAATTTGAATGAATGTATTTCATACTAAAATACAAAAGAAAAAAAAAGAAGATAAATGAAATCATCAGCTTGCTCACTGAGTATGCATGAGACTAATTTTTATACCGTTAGTGCACAGTGGCAGGATTTGAAAATAGAGGGGGCGCTAAGCCCGATCAAGGGGTGAGGCGCCGAAATTTCAAAATTTTAAAATGATCCGCCACTGATAGAACTGTTTTATAAAATAAAAGTGCAAAACATAAAAACAAAAAAAGAATCATAAATTTGTTATTTTTCGTCCGGTTTTGAAGAAATTTTCAGTGTTGTACATTTCAAACACTTTAAATTTCAACCTTGGGTCCTCCTTCATTCATTCCGAAATAATTATGTTAAATGGCAAGTACTTTGTAACATATGCTTCTCTCTTTTCTTTTCTTTTTTTTCTTTTTTTTTTTTTTTTTTTTTTTTTTTTTTTTTTTTTTTTTTTTTTTTTTTTTTAGTTTTCCTATATGATTTAAAATGAAACTTTCTTATTAACAGTTTTCCATAAAGGTTTATTCTAAGACTAGCTATTTATAACACAGTCAATCACTGGTATTGCAACATAGCTAAATGCATGATTTTTTTTCATATCTACTAGTATTTTATAATGTTGTCATATTTCATTCATGGCCAGAGATTTTTCGAAAATTTGTGTATATTCTGAAAGAGAAGATTGGTCCTTTCATTCCGAGATACTCCACGGGCACTTTTTTAAACAAGGGCGACAAATGAACAAGGCCCTTTAGAAATGATTTTAAGAGTGGGATTTGTCAGTGAAATTATTAAGGAGAGACAAATTTTCTCCGCAACTATTTACATGTTCCATCATCCTTATGGCAAATTTCATTTTGGGTTAACAATAGTTTATGCATGAGTTGGGATAGGTTTTGAACCGTCTTCCTTATGTGTTGAAAATAAACTCAGGGATTCCTTTTGTCAACATTGCAGTGATTTCGAAAAGTGCCACTTAACCCCAACGTTCGGCCGACTCCCAAACGTGACACGGGGGGGGGGGGGGGGGGGGGGGGGGGGGGGGGGCTTCATCACTATCGCGGTGCACGTGCGTGCATATCCGTATCCATGCATTTTGTTGTACTAAAAAATCTAAGCGACTGTTTTCTGAGAACATCTTTTGAGGAATGAAATTTTATTGTGGCAGGACGATGCGAGAAATAGACGACATTTAACTCCCATTTCGAAAAATGTGGCGCGTATCAGGGAGTATTCCAGGACGATACGGTTAAGATATATTCAGATTAAGACTGCATTCTCCAAAAATCACCAATTGGGCATGATTTGATTCTAAATATAAAACTATTTTCGACTGCATGCGTGCTCAATTTTGCTGTGGTCCCACTTGTAATATATTGTACGCGTCTCACTTACATTAATGCATGGTCAATTTCATTGCATTGACCTTGCACTGGGGAACATGGGAAGTAGCCCTACCTAAGTTACGCAGCTTTTTCTTCAAATGGAGTCAATGCAGAAAAGATGAAATGTATTGAGAAGCGCTCAAGCCAGTCAAAGGTGGCAAGGTTAGAAATTTTACTCATAATTAATTAGATTCTAAAATTAATTTATGCACGACGCTCGAATTGGATCCACGTTAGCAATAGTAAAACACTAACATTACACGGAGAAAAGTTCTCCATAATTTAGTAATTATGCATGAACGCTCGAATGATACGAATTGCAATGAAAATACACTACCAATGTTGCCTTCCAATGAACAATAGTCACGGTAAAATTTAGATTACCGAGGGATAGAGCCAACGATCCTTCGGCGCTGCTCAGGCTGCCGGGCCCACGAGAAAAGGGGCAAAACAAAATCCGGTCATCTTTGTTCGGACAATAAAATTTTGGGCATTATATTTTATTATTATTATTTTTTTGGTAAGTCCTCATTCTTTATGCGTTGAAAATTGGGCGTACGTCCGACAGTGGATTCGTGAAGTCCTTTTTTATTCTTTCTCTTCTTATTCAAAATTTAAAAATATTGAAAGAGTGGGTCTAACGCCCGAACCGTTTTTGAAGTCGCGTCTTGCAGTTTTCTTAGCAAAATGGTCTCCGTTTTTGGTAGTTGATGACAGCTGGAGTCACGAAGAGCCGAATCGCTTTCGCGGGTAATTCGGTTACTTCCGCGACTTATCAGGTGCGTGGTGTAGGTGCGCCTACAATCAATGCGCATTGCGTTAAGTATGTGCGGCATGCCATCTCACTGTAGGCGCTCTGTGACGATTTATGCGCATGCGTAAGTTTTCGCCACTTGTATGACCTAGCGCATGCGCAGCTAGCATGCATGAGCCAAGATGTTTGGGTGATCAGTACAAAAGTTTCCCCCTCGATAAGGATTCAGTAAACCTAGAATAAACATTCACTACGCATGCAACACGTGCACCGTAAACGATTCTCCAAAACATAGTTCTGAACAATAAATTCCTGCATGCATTCATCACGCCCCGATCCGAGCTAGCTCCCTGGAAATTCTTTCCTAAATCACGTTGTTCGGTTACCCAGTGTTACCACGAGCGTCGAACGCCCCACACCGAGTTCGGGCTTTCGGGAAATTTGTAAACATTTCTCCGAGAGCTCCGAGCACGTGACGCGAAGGCCCGGGTGTTTGTGTATAAGCTACGCCCTTAATGTTTCCGTCTTCGTTCAATGCACATAATATGTGTTGAATAAACATGAGCGCCTGTGCCACATTACACGATTAGCCAATCAAGAGCGCCCAACAATCAAAATCCATGTTCTCTATTTCTGTAAAAGCGGAATGGTAGACTTTTTCCCGTGCATTAGTTACATTGTGCCTTCCAATGACAATAGTCACGATAAAATTTAGATCGTCATTTATTTTTTTTGGTAAGTTCCTCATTTCTTTAACGTTCAAATGGTTGGGCGAAGTCCGACAGTGATTCGTTGAAGTTCCTTTTATATTTTCTTCTTATTCTAAAAAATATTGAAAGAGTGGGTCTGCCGCTTAACTTTTGTAAGTCGAGTCTTGCAGTTTCTGTGAAAGGTCCACTTTGGTTTATGATTGACAGCGCGCAAGACAAAAGCAGTCTTTATCGGGAACAGCTGAATCGCGTTGTTCAGTTACGGTCAACGCACTTCAGTCATCGCAACCAGGAGGCGGAGCTCCGTGCAATAGCTAATCAGAGCGCCCAACGATCAAAATGCATTGTTCTCTAGCTCTGTAAGAACGAACTTGTAGATTTTTCTACGTGTGGCATATCCAAAAAAGGGTCTAAAAATTCTACTAAACTAAATTTAAATTAAGTGCCCGAAATTCGACCCTAACGTTAGATCTAAAAAAATGGCCTAGAGTAAAACCACCAAATATCGGAAGTTGTTAAATATCGGACAAATTGGTCTTCAACTTCCCCCAGACAGCTAATGGGCCCCGCACGGGCACACAAGCAACTGAACCATCTGGGACTAATGACAAGACTCAGTAAGAAAACTTTCAGAAAACAAACTTAAATTTTCACTTTTTAAAATAACATTTTCACTTATCTTTCTTCAATAACTGAGTGGTCGGATGTTCCTTTCACTATCCCTGATGTTTTGAGTTTTCTTTCTTTTTTCTTGGATGAAATTTTTTTTTTTAAAGTCCACTTTCTGAAAATTTCCCCGCACGTTTTTGGGCGGGAAAGGGCAAAAAAAATAAGTGATGTTTTAATTTTTTTTCTTCATGATTTTGATTTGAAATTTATCCAAAACCTATTCACTGTGTCTTATAATGACATAGACATTTGCTACAACTTAATTTTGGAGCTGAAAGTTATTGCAAAAAGGAGAAAAACCTCAGATAAAACAACATTGACAAGGTTGCAAAATTTTCACCAAAATATGGCAGTTTGGTCCACGAGGTCAATACTAAAGTATTGACATCGTATTATGAGTGCGCACGGGAGGGTGACTTGCATGCATATGAATATGATAGATGGACTTACCTCCTATTGCACTGCAAACACAGTAGAGTCAGGTTGCTGCTCGAAAAATATATTCCAGGGGTAAAATCCATAATTGTGATTTCCAGAAATCCTTATGACCCAGGTTAAATTTGGACTCCAAAAGATCGACGACCCCAAAAAAATTTCCGAACGGGAGATACCATCCTTGCTGGAAATATAACAGCTGAGATGTCACATGTTCGCTGTATCGCAAAAAAAAGTGCAATCGGTATCGGAGGGGGTCTACATGATGGAATTTTCCACACCCTTCTAAAAATAGCCACTTGCCTCATATCGGACATCGGCACCGAGTGAATGGGAAATGCGTGCTGTACATCGCGCATGCGCTGGGTTTTTTAGGGCGCAGGTGCATTGAGCTCATCAAACACATCCGATATTTAGAGACGGAAGAGGTTCTTTTGGTAAGTTAATAATTATTATTTACCGATTCTTTTATGTTTTTTTTTGTTTGCAATTTATAAAATCGGCATTTGCGCGACAGAAATAAGTTGCTGTTTCAACAATCAAGCAATTATTTATTGTTGTTTAGAGTGTGATTTTAACTGCCAAAATTGATTGCGGCGAATCGCCGAATATATCCTATATTTAACGAGCGCATCCGATATTTAGAAAAAAACAGCTTTCATTAGAAAGCAAATAATTCATGTTTACCATATTTTTTATCAATTCTGTTTTTAATAAGATTATTATTGCACATTTGTACTACAAAATAATATGAGTTTTATATAATTCGGCGATCGCAAATTTTTTTTAAATCCAAAAATGCTTAAGTGTCCGGTATTTGGTGGTTTACTCTAACTAAGCCTTAAGCTTTTTGCAGCTCTAACTTAACGTTAACTGTTAGTTTGAAAATGAAAAATATATCATCATTTATTTTCAACAGATATAAGAAGCATATTGTAAATTGAATATTTGTTATAATTTTCAAAAGAATCACAGACTATTTGATAGTAAACTCAGAAGTTTTGTAACACCTACCTTCTTGCCGAGATACGACACGCCATGTTGCATTGTGAAAAAGTGTCATATTTTGATTTATTTAATATGTGTCTCTCTGCAGGCATGTTGTTGTCGGACACCTAATCCTGTTGGACCCAAGACAGGAGGAGGAACATGCAGCTATTGCTCCAAACCTGGCTCCACCGCTCCTACTGGAGCCCCAAAGGCAGCACCCCCTCCACCACCGCCACCACCTGTTCAGAAGAAGTGAGTTTGTTGTTCAGTAGAGTTGGTATCTTTCTAGGCGGAGACGTCTTTGCAACTAGGACAATCAGAGACGTCTCTGATAATTTTTTCCACTCTGGAGACGTCTTCGCGACGAAAAAAAATTCACAGATATAAGCATGTTTGATATTCCCTCGACTCGTGAGACGTTACCGAAACTCAGGAGATGTCTCTGAGATGTCTCTGAGGCATCTCCATACACTACAAGTCTCAAAACTGTCTCAAACCCATCCCAAACTAGTCTTAAATTTGTCTGCTGGCAAGTGAGATACCACCATAACTTAAGTAGTGTTTAATTCATTAAATTTATACCCATTGACAATGACATTCCTTCATGTATCTAACAACAATTGAGCATCTGAATAGAAGAACAGCCCAAATCTAGGACAGTTTATTTGAGTAAAAATACAGATTTTTACAAATCTTTATTAATGTTTGCCTAATTAGGATTTTGGGTCAGATTTTCATTTATTTCAGGAACTTTTTGGTGAAATTTATTGCTATAGATAACACCCAAGATGGGTTCATGAATGTTAAAGCAACAATACCTATTTGTAACTTGATTTGTCAAGCAGTGGACAAATATAGGCAGGTCTTCAATTTTAACACGCCAGTATGTAAATCTAGGCTACACATGTACAAGTATGAGTTGGAGTGTAATACCGGTCAAACAGGAATGGGTGCGTTTCAAGGAGTTACAAAATGAATTTTACTTTAGTTGCAGACAGTAGGGAATTACAAGTGGATACGGTGCTAATGAAATGAACTGATAATGCAGTTTGTATGTTTCATAATACATGCGAGCAAGTTGCGCCCTGATTGTGTTGTCACTCCTCCACGTCAATCCTGAGAGATTGGAATACTACAGTGTACTCAACACCATGCATTAATCGCTGTGTTTCTCTCTTAACTGTTTTAAAATGGCATGAAATAATCTTGCTTGGTGTAAATGACTGGAAATCGAGCCACAGACACAATACAATCAACTGTGCTCTTTTGCCAACCCTATACTGCCAGCATTAAAGAGAAAATGAATTATTATGATTGTATAGATAATAAGTACAATTGCACGAAAACGTGTCGGTGGCACGCTAAGGGTTAATTACCGGTACAAATCTCACGTAAACACTACAGTTTTTTTGGGGGGGAGGGGGGTCACCCTTGTAGTTCTACTCATTAATCCTTATTCTTCCCTGCATTTGGGATTCATCTTTCAGTTAAATATTTCTTTTATTTTTCAATTCTCACTCACAACTTGCTAGGCCTGTTGGGAAAAGTAAGTTGTTGACCCATAAGGAAAAGTAGGACTCTCATAAACGTTGGTAATGCATGAATTACGAAATGCATTAATTCTTTGGTGTTTGAATTCTACAGATCTGGTGGTGCCGGGAAGGTGATCTTGGGTGGTCTGGCTGTAGGAGTAGCAGCAACGGTTGGTACTCTAGCCTACGCCAAGGCTGATCCAGAATTCAGGAAGCAAATGGAGAGTAATTGGCCTTTGCTTCTTGATGTCTTCCCTTACTTCTTTGATGAGGATTCAAAAGGAGATGCCAAGATGGCCGATCCGATGGCTCTTGGGGGAGGCAAGAAACCTTTGATTCCTATCAGGTATGTTATCGTCCAATTTTTTTTTTTGTTTTTGCCCCTCACAAGCTTTTTATTAAATGAAATAAAAATAACATACAAATAAACAATGTAAATACAATAATAGATTTTGGTCTCTGAAAAACATTTTTCCAAGATCCAAACAGTCAGTTTTTTCCTGTTGTCAAATGTAATCAAGTTTCAAGATAATATTGATAATATGATATATATTATCTTTGTTTACATGTAGCTCACAAAGGCTGCATTCCGCCAGTGAAATTCCTACAACAAACTGTAAGTATATGTCTACATTCTAGCTTTTAAAATAAATACAGGAGAATCTCCTTACTTGCTACCCTGATATTCATAAATCAAATGTCAAACAAACTGACAGAAGAGTAATAGTGATTATTGCTAGAAATTTGTTGTATCAGGCTAGACCAACACAATTATGTCTCCATTATTCTTAGCCTTTGTATCTTTATGGCCCCATAAATGTGTCTTATACGTTCTACAAACTTTGCACACATCTACTGTAGATATCTCATCTTTTCACAAGCTTCAAGATGTGTATCCAAAGTCTTTTGATCCGGGAGTATTTCATCCCTCTACCACTTTCACACTTCGTCTTTTTTACTTAGTCTCCAATAGTCCCTGAAGACCGGACAAAGCCTTTAGGTTCACCTAAACCAACCCTCTGTCGGCAAAGCTCCAGCTAAATCAGCTTCTACTACTCTGAAGGCTTTGACTGACTACTTTATTGCCCCCGCCGAACGAGTTCGAGGAGGGACTATGAACGGGCTCCGTATGTGTGTGTGTGTGTTCCGTCCGTCCGTCCGTCGTCCGTCGTGCGTCCGTATGTGATCAAATCTTCAATTTGCTACTCCTTCGCATTTTTCATCCGATTCGATTCCGTTTGCTTTATATGATTGCACTAGGTATAGCTACAAAAACTTCTTCACAAAATTTTACCTTGACCTTTGACCCTGATTTTTGACCTATACATGTTAATTGGCTACAAAATGCTACTCCTTCGCCTATTTTCATCCGATTTCGATTCTGTTGCTTTATGTGACAGCACTATGGTGAGGACTACAAAACTTCTTCACGAATTTTGACTTTTGACCCCTTTGACCTTTGACCTTGATTTTGACCTATATTGTTAATTGCTAAAAAATGCCTACTCCTTCGCCATTTTTCATCCGATTTCATTCGTTTGCTTATTGATAGCACTAGGTGAGGACTACAAAACTCTTCGCGAATTTGACTTTTGACCCCTTTGACTTGACATTGATTTTTGACCTATATTGTTAATGTGCTAAAAAAGCATGCTATCCCTCTCGACATTCTTCATCCGATTTCGATTCCGTTGCATTATGTGATAGCACTAGGTGAGGACTCAAAAACTTCTTCGCGGAATTTTGTACTTTTGACCCTTTGACCTTTGACCTGACTTTTACTTATATTGTACAATGGCTACAAAATGCTACTCCTTCACCATTTTTCATCCGATTTCGATTCCGCTTGCTTATGGATAGCACTAGGTGAGGACACAAAACTTCTTCACAGATTTGACTTTTGACCCGACCCTTTGACCTTTGACTTTGCCTATATTGTACATTGGCTACAAATGCTAATTCTTCCCATTTTTACCGATTCTATTCCGTTTGCCTTATGTGATAGCACTAATCGTGATATAATGGGAAATTACCTTGCGGGCGACATATATTTCGGCATCGCGTAATTTACTAATCCACTTGTGTTTTATACTTTGTCTGCCTACAGCCATCTCCAGTAGTTACTAAAGATCCAGCAACCCAAGCCCTGGGTTTACCTAAACCCCAAACCTCAGTAGCAAAGTTCCAGCTAAACCAGTAGCTCCTAATGTTCTAAAAGCTTTGACTTTACAACTCGTATTTGTATTTCGTCAACCTACAGCCATCTCCAATAGTCCAAAAGAGACAAACCTTTAGTTCACCTAAACCCCAACCTCAGTCGGCAAAGCTCGAGCTAAATCAGCTCTTCTGCTCTGAAAGCTTTGACTTGACTACTTTTATATTTTTGTACTTTGTCTGCGGTACAGCCATCTCCAAGTAGCCCTAAAGAGACAAAGCCTTTAGTTCACCTAAACCCCAACCCTCAGTCGGCAAAGCTCGAGCTAAATCAGCTTCTTCTGCTCTGAAAGCTTTGAATTGACTACTTTATATTTTGTACTTTGTCTGCGTACAGCCATCTCCAGTAGTCCTAAAGAGACAAAGCCTTTAGGTTCAGCTAAACCCCAATTCTCAATCAGCAAATCTCCAGCTAAATCAGTAGTTCCTATTGCTCTGAAAATTTGACCCGACCACTTTGTACTTAACTTTGTCTCCTTACACCATCTCCAGTAGTCCTATAAGAGCCAGCAACTAAGCCTTTAGGGTCATCTGAATCCCAAACCGTGGTCTGCAAAGCTCCAGCTAAATCAATAGCTCTTGTTACAAGCCACAAGCCCTTAGCTGTGGTGTGACAGGTAAAATGGTTTACAAGCCATTACTTGATAATCCACTTCTTAAACGATGACTATGGAATTCAGTTGAAGATTATGACATGACAACTTTATGTTTTGTACTTTGTCTCCCTACAGCCATCTCCAGTTGTCACTAAAGCTCCAGCTAAATCGGTTTCTCCAGCAGCTCCTAAAGCTTCACAGGAGCTGGAGGCTGCACTCCAGAAAGAGGAGGAGCTAGGAGGAGCAAGAACTGGAAGAGAAGCTTCTAGAACAAGAGATTGATGAAGCTGCTAGTATCGCAGGTTGTCACATTGGGTCTTGAAATATTTACTCATTGGAGGTCTAAAGGAAATGGATTGACAAGCAAAAAAACTAATAGTTCTTCAGATCTTATCACAAAATAAAAAAAGAATACGTCCATGTACAAACGGAAATGCAACCCCCCCCCCCCCCCCATCCACCCCTGTTGTGATTTTTCTAAGTTTTGCATTTTTCCTTATAACAGTTATGTGAATAGTCTCGTGCATATTCATTGAACAAGCTGATGATCTCATTGACCCATATTCATTTGTATTTTATTATATGAAATCCTATTTCGGCTACTCGTGTATGAAAAGTTTATCCCTTGTATTGACATAATCTCAAACATTACATTTTCCCCTAGCATACGAAGCCATTGTGAGTAGCTGTATATCAGACAGCGTAGAAGCCACACGTATTGCCATGGAATCCAAGAAACAAGCAGTGGAAGCTACTAAACAACATACAGATAAACTCAAACTGGCAATGGGTGATGATAAGGTCAGTTACTCTAAAACCAAGAAAGTGTTGGAGTTCTTGATGTTTTTGCAGGGGGTCAAGATGTATGAAAGTTTCAAATTGCAAATTAAGTCAGTCCAGAGATTTTGGGGAATATGTGTGTTTGTACAGGGAGGGGGGGGGGGTGATTCACTAATAGCTGAAGGCAATCCCAACAATAAAATAAATTTTGAGATCCATATTAATCCTAAAATCTGTTTTGGGCCCCCCCCCCCTTCAGATCTTGTTCACTGATTAATTTATATTAATTAAGTATGCTAATTTATGCATGGAATCATACTTTTTACTCTAAATCATGAAATAAGGCTCCTAGAATGCTAATTCTTGGTGTAAATATTCGTTGTAACATTCCTAACAATTGTATGCGCACAAAATTCTGGTATGCAATTCAATTTCTCATGTATTTGATCGTTTTGGGAATTTCTTATTTCTTGACTTAACTGTAAAAGCATTGTCTTCTTTTGTGTTTTTGCTGATCCATAGGACGAGAATGGTGAATTGAAGAACAAACAGTGGGATGAGGTGGTGGTAGCAGCGGAAAACAAACTACAGGCAGTAACACAAGCCAGCAAAGAAGAGGCTGCAGCAAGGTTAGTTACTAAATCCTCTGTCAACTCTCTTGAAATTTTATTCGATGAAAGATTGTTTGATTGAATTTGAAAAGATGAAAAATTAAACTATTGTCCCCCCCCCCCCACTCCCCCTCCCTTGCCAAATACATTATATTATCAATGTGTACAATGAGACAATGACAATTGTATATGTGAATACAAATATTGATAATGATTTGTTATTTATTTCAGTTGAATTAATCATGACCCTTCCTTTATCATAGCACATTGACATTTTCAGAAAGCTTAGACCTGATAGTATTTCAAAAGCTTCTATATATTTTTATTAGGAATCAACAGCTTCCTCTAATTGGAACAAACTTTTATTCTATACATGGTCTGAAACTTGTTTAATTTTGTACCTTTAACCTACTTCTTGCTGGGGATCGCGGAGTAGGGAAAGAAGGAGGGGGGGGGGGGGGTAGCGATGGTTTGAAATACCTTCCCCTTGGCATTTTTTTGGGTGCAAATTTGCAACCTTCTCATTTTGATTTTATCTTACACTTGACAACGGGTTACCTGCATTATCATATAAAAATCATGAAATTCTATGTATTCTTAACAAAAAGTAAGGATTCATTAAAATTCTTTTACCAGCTAATAAAATTAAATTGTTGTGTCTCTCAGGCAAGCATTGGCCAAATTGAGGTCAGTGTTAGAGGAGGCTAAGAAGGTCAAGAGCTCTGCAGGACCAAGTCCTAAACTCATCGGAGCTCAGTCTAGTCTCAATCAGATGTCCTATGACCTGGAATCAGCTACTGCAGAGGTGAGAGAGCTATTGACTTTGAAGTTGATTTCACATGAATATAAAAAGCAATACAGTGCATCCCAGAAAAAAGTAAACCCAGCTTTGAGTGCCTCGTATTAAAATTTCATTACTAATGTGGGAATAATTTTAATATCAGTCGAAAGAGTGATTCATATTCTGTCCAGTGATACCAAATATAATGGCCCGGTCACAGCTACACGACGCACAGCCAGCGCACAAAAAAGATAGAAGATAAGCTCTGTGCGTCGTTGTGCGTCGAACTTTCTGATGATTTTGGAAAAGGTAATGCGTATGTAGGGCGCTCCCACAGCGTTCCCACAGCGCCCCCACAACGCTCCTACAGCGCTCCCACAGCGCATACACTGCGCACATATTAAAGCATCCAACTAATACACAGCTTGCTCTGGCTGTCTACACGAATGACCCGCGCAGGCACAGCGCACAACCTGCAAACAAAAGTGGTTGCCCCTCACATTGACGGTTCGATTGTTTGCAATGCATTCACAACGCTTGGACCTATGCACATGTCACGAATGCTAAACGCGTGGTTTGCATGTGTCTGGCGCTGGCGCTGCGCACTCTGCGAATGTCTGGCGCTGGTGCTGCGCCCTCTGCGCATATCTGGCGCTCTGCCGGCGTTTACATCCATGCGTCGAGCTCGACCAGATATTTGAGCATGCTCAAAATTTTCAGACGCACAACTGCGCACAACGACGAATCAAAAAGCGTTCATCTAGCGCGCTCGACGAGTGAGCGACGAGTGTCAGCTTCAAGCCAGTGCAAGACAACGCTTTGCCCAAAACTGCTACTTTTTCTGAGCGCTGGCTGTGCGTCGTGTAGCTGTGACCAGGCCATAAAACCTGTGCTATGACGGATGAATGTGCATATAGGCTTTTAAAAAAAGTGTCAAATTTTCCTTGTATCAAGTTTAGGCAAAAGCAACCTTGTATTTGAACAGTCCAAATAACTGCTTGTCCCTTATGAATGGGCCCAGGAAGGCTTACCTCAAACAATGAATGAATGATCAGAAAGCCAAGGTTGCTTCTGCAAAAACTTGGTACAAGCTGATTTCTACAGAGTTGTTTAAAATTTCAAGTGCTCAATCTTCCGTAACACAGGTATAAGTTTGGGATAATTGGATAGAATATGGGTTACTCTTTCACATAAAATGAAACTATACAATTTTAAATATGAGGCTCTCAATATTGGGTTTACTTTTTCCTGAGATGCACTGCATATATGGTATGGATGCCAGTTTCAGGGCTCTTGCCTGATCTCAGGCCCGTTACCATCCCATTTCAGGCGTTCAGTCTTTTTTCTTCTTTTTCTGTACATCATGTATAGGGCTTGAAGGTATTCAGTTCCATTTCGGGCCAAGTGGGTGAATTTAACCGGAATCCCAGTATGAACAATGAAGCTGCATGACATTTATAGTTTCGTGTATAAACCAAGGACAAGTTAATAAAATGCAGATTGAGTATATTTAATTTATAGTATCAATTTTTGAAAAAGGCCCAGCTTATTTTGGCTTTCTTTCAGCCTGTGTTTGCAAAAGAGAGTTATAAAAAAAAAGTGCAGAATGTCGGCTGCATTGAAGACCTTGTTCTTGAAGTGATGTTATTCCATCATGTTTGTAAATTTTCCTTGAGTAAGGCATTTTGTCTGCATGCTTTTCCCCACCCAGGTGTAACTGTAACTGCGTTGTAAAGGCTGCCATGATTCAAAATGATCCCTTTGGGATTGGACAGGTGTCAGATAAACTTACAAGCATCCGATGCCCGGGGTCATAATAATTGTAAAGCGCATAAAGATGAAATTACTTCATATTATTATTTTTATTAAATGCTCCAGGTTGTAATAGCCCAAAAGGAAGCTCGTATCCTGAAGAACTATCATGAACTTATTCAGAAAGGCAGAGAGGACTTCAAGAAGGAAGTTCAAAGCTTGATGCCAGAGGCGAAGATTGGAAAGAAAGGTAGGTTTATATCCACTTGGTCTAACAGCAGTTGGTCCAATTCTCTGTTTGTCTAATACCACATGGGCAAACCCATTTGGTCTACTAACATTTTAGTCTAAGTTTTCCTTAGTCTAATACATACTTGGTAAAATTCCCACTTGGTTTAATGACCACTTGGTCTAATTGCCATGTCGTCTTAATAGCCAATTTGTCTGATTGCATTTTGGTCTAATATCTAAATTAATATTTGGTTTATCACCAGTTTGTCACCAGTTTGACCAAGTGGTGTTAGACCAAGTGGGCTTTAGATGAAATGGACATTAGATGAAATGGAAATTACACAAAAGTGTAAATAGGCAAAGTGGCAATTGGACCAAAAGTTAAATCAACGAATTGGTTGTAGACGAAATAGAATTAGACCATGCGAGGTGACACCAAACAGGCATTAATAATCAAAGTGGGTTTAGACCAAATGGCAAGTTACCTTTCCCCTGTGCAGCCCTAAGCATTTTACTTTATTTTAAACAAAAAATAGAAATATATCTTTAGTTTTACTATGATGACTCTCATGTTATTCCTAATATTCTAAATAGTAATTATAGAGATCTTCTTGAGAAAATTTAAGCAAGAACATTGTCATTTTAGCAAGAAAAGATGCTGTGTCATTCCGACATTGAAAACACAAAATCAATGTCTGTGAACATTTATAACACATGCACTATTGCCTAAGTAAAAAGAATTCTAATTTTTGAATTTTTTAGGTAAGAAACTAACAGAGGAGGAACTGAATGCTCTGATAGCACATGCCCATCGTAGAGTGTACCAACTAGAGAAAGAGCTTCCTGAGCAAACGTTTATTACACACAGTAATGCCCGAGCAAAATAATTCTTACTGGTATTTTTTAATTTTAGGTAAGAAGCTTACAGAGGAGGAACTGAATGCTCTCATAGCCCAAGCACACCGTAGAGTGTACCAGCTACACAAAGAGCTCGCTCAGCAAACATTTATTACTCGCACAATATTGCCTGAGTAAAAGAATTCTTATTTTTATTAAATTTAGGTAAGAAGCTTACAGAGGAGGAGTTAAACGCCCTAATAGCCCATGCTCATCGTAGAGTGTATCAACTACAGAAAGAGCTCGCTGAGCAACAAGCCATGGAACAGAAGAGATTGGCTGAAGCCATGGAGAAACAGAAAGAAGAAGACGAAGGGGTCACCAAGTCAAAGCTCATGCTGGAACTTGAGAGGCAGGCCGCTGACCTGGCTGTACTTTACCAGAAAAAGGTCAGTTAAGGGCAGCATTCTGTCGTGTACAAGGCTTTATATAAACTTCGTTGTGAAAACAGGGTTCAAAGATTTTATTTGAAAGGCTCTATTAGTGCTAACCCAGTCCCATACTGTAACTTTTATGTCATATTTTCAGAACGAAAAATCATCATTTGGAACTATTAAAAAGGAGTAGAAAAAACAAATTTGGAATGAAAATATGACTGCAAATCAAATACATCAAAATAAAGCATTTAAAATGTTCTTCAAAATCTATTGTGTGAAGTTTGAAAAGATAATTCTGATTGACATTATTACAACAAACTTAGGTGGATTTGGGACTGTTTGAAAGTTCCTCTCACGATGAGAGCATCTTCCAATGTAGCAACTTTGTTTTTATAAGGCCCTAGTCATGACTAGAGTACCTTTAAAGGTGGTGATGATCGGGATTTGAACGCAGTGTTGTGGCCAATAGTACGCAACATGCTTTGGAGATTTTGGAGATTTCATTATGAGGAGACATTTTCCAAGGCCTTGAGATGTTTTACAAAGAATCTATAAAGCAGACTTAAATTTGCACTTAATTTTTTTCCTGGGGACATGATTAGAACCAACTTCCTAACAATATCCTAAATATTGATTCAATTGACAGCAAGAAGACTTACTGGAAGAAGCCGAACAGGAGCTGAGACTGCAGCTGAGACGTCAGGCTGCAGCTCACAGTGATCACCTATCAGACGTGCTCAAACAGCAACAGCAGGACTTTGATCGTATGCTACTTGTCCAAGAGGGCGCTGTCCGGGAACAGGAGAGAGATAACTACTATCATCAACTTACTGGAGCTATGGCTAAGCTCAGGGGTGTAGAGGCTGCAGTGGAAGGTACAGACTTCCCTTTCAATAACGTAGGAAATGTTTATAGGGGAACTTACATTTGCTCCGCCGACAATTGCTGTTGGCTTTATTTCATGCTAGATGTAGAATTAAAGTTGAGGGAGAACTATTATCATCAACTTACCGGAGCTATGGCTTAACTTAAAGATGTAGAGGCTGTAGTAGAAGGTAAATGCTTCCCTTTCAATAATATGAAATGTTTATAGGGAAACTTACATTTGCTGGGTTAGGGTTCGTGTTAGGCTGTCCGGGAGCGGGAGAGAGATAACTACTATAATAATAATAATAATAACATATTCTTATATAGCGCCCTTCCAAATAAATTGCTCAAGGCGCTTCACATAAAAAAGACAAAGTAAGAAAGGTGACTTGCTCTCCAAGTTGACATAAACAGATTAGAGGGAGAACAAATATGTCTTCAATTTGTTCTTAAATGTTTGGACTGTTGTACAAGAACGAATTTCAAGAGGAAGACCATTCCAAATTTTGGGACCTGCAAAACTAATAGTTTGTTCACATTTTTTGGAATTGATCTTAGGAATTTTCAAAAGAAGGGGGTCTGTTCGAGATCGTAAAGAGTAATTTGACTGTGTGAGGAAGGAAAACATGTTTGAAATGTATAGAGGAGACAAATTATGAATAGACTTAAAAACAATCAAAGCTACTTTAAACAAAATTCTCTTTGAGACAGGTAACCAGTGCAAATCTTGTAGTAGAGGTGTGGCATGATCAAATTTCCTAGCTTTAAGAATAATGCGGGCAGCACGATTTTGGATTCGCTGAAGCCTTTCAATATCAGAGACATTGATATTAGCCAACAGAGAATTTGCATAGTCTAATCTGCTCAGCACCAAAGATCGCACTGCATGGTTACATGCCTCATTTGATAACATCCCTCTGACTCTGGATATGTTGTACAAATGAAAGTTTAAAATGATACTACTATCATCAACTTACTAGAGCTAGAGCTATGGCTAAACTTGAGGACCTAGAGGCTGCAGTAGAAGGTACAGGCTTCCCTTTCAATAACATGGTAAATTGTCAGGGAGAAGTTACATTTTCTCTGATGACAATTGCTTCAGGCTCTTTTTTTGTGTCCAAGATGTAGGGTCCGTGTTGAGATAGCAATAGGGTTTTATGTTAGATTTAGACTTAGGTTTGGGGTTAGGTATCTGGTTAATATCAAGGCTGAAGTTAGTTATTTGATCAGTATCAAGCACTGACCACGGAGTGAATGGTCCTATATGTCCTATGGTATCTGTGGACTAACTAAACACCTAAAGAAAACCAGAACTTTAGTCTGATTGCATTTGATGGGAATGGCAAAATTCTGCGTAACTTTATTTTGTTAGTGGGGGTTAATCATTCCCCCCCCCCCCCCGCCTCTAACAAAAAAAGTTTGTTCAGATCTACGCCAATGATGGGAACATTTATGATATAATTATGATTAGCCTCACCTAACTGTAGACACAATATAATGGAAAATGCGGGATTTTAAGTTGAAATTCTCCTGAAATGTTTTTCTCCCAATTAGGATCATTTTAGAAATACACTAACAATAATACAGAAAACATTATCATTATGGTGAAATAATCTTGGTATGGTTTGATTGTCTACAGGGAGAGCAGGTCTGGAGCTACAGAATCAGAAAGCACAGGAACTTTGGCTAGCGTGTGAAACCCTCAAGAGAACAATCGCAACAGGTGAGATTACTTTCTATTCTCCTTCAAGTACAAGCCAACCTAACAAATTCTTAGTAGTAACTACCTTGGCATATCTTTATCTGTCATGTGCACCAAGGATGTGATAGCATTAATCAAGCTGCCCTCAGAAGAATTAACAAATTTACTAATCATTGAAGATTGCAAATTTTCTCTGCGTTCTTGAATTTGTTTTTGCAATATCGTAGTAAAACTGTCTCATGTACTACATGTACATGTAGAAGATGTTTTACTACGGAACAAAATGTTCCGTAGGTAGAAAAATATGAGTAATTTATCATATTTAGCATATTTTTAATGCATTTTTCACAAAAGCTCCAGTGTCTCAGACGATATACACAAATTCAAGTTTATACCAACTGCAAGAATAATTAATTGGTAACTTGAATGAGAAGCCTGATGCAACAACTGGTAAACAGTTACTGTACAAAAGAATGATATCATGTTATTTCATTAGCAACATTTCTTGTGAAGCTGTTCAAGCATTCTTCAATGACCATGATAATGAATAGACCATTGATTTTTTATTGAATGACATAGGAATGCGATCAAAAGATTGCCTAACCATAGTCGTAGTTCTGTTTTGGTGGGGGTGGGAGGGGGGGGGGAAACACTGTGTGGCTTGCAGTTAGCAGTTACTGGATGCGAGGTGATCCCAGTAACTAACTAGTTTTATGCATATGGCCTGTTGCCTCTATGGGTTAATCCTAAGTGACCATTGTTGATGCAGAAGATGGGTTACTATTTTCTATGATGCACTGGTTTTTTTACAGGCAAACTAGAGGGATCATCATGGCAAGAGAAGCTCAAACCTTTAGCCAATGAGATCACAGCAATCAAAGAAGCATCGCCTAGCAACAAATTTGTGGATACTATCGTCAATACAATACCAGAAGAGGCCCTTCAAAGGTATGATAGAACAAACCAGTTAGAGAAATAAATAATATTTTAAATTCTTCCCACTACCTGCATTTTCAATTTGTTCATTGCAATGCACGATGGGACAGAATTCTAGTACAATCAGCTGATGTTGTTAATGCTTTGAATAATTCACTTTTGATGTGCTTGTTCATGTGAATCTGTGTAAAACATGACCATTTTCAAAATTTCAAATTTTTTTGAATAATTCACTTTTGATGTGCTTGTTCATGTGAATCTGTGTAAAACATGACCATTTTCAAAATTTCAAAATTTAAATGTATCTTTGGCAAGAAAAGATTTGTGTATGAATTGTGGGACTCTGTTGAACATCAAAGTTTTATCTCGCATTCAAGATATTATTGCACAGTGCCGTGCACTGCAATCAGTCAATTGTGCTAGAATTCTTTCCCATCATGCATTGTGATTAATGAACGAATTGACAAGAGTTGTTTGAAATACTGGAGACCAAACCTGCTATGTCTCTGTCACATTGAAACAGTCTACTCCTGTTATGATGAGACAGTTCTCATAGTCCTATTCAAACATGTGCACATGTGTCTATGTGTTTAGTATTTTCATGATTACTAGGTGATATAATTCTTTTAAATTGTGTTCTTTTGATGAATTCATGATGATGAACTTTATTTTATAGTATATTGATCATTTCATTGCTGGATATAGCGCTTAAGTCCTCATAGTTGCCAATTTCAGGAAAATATTTAATCCAAATAACCATGCTGTTATCTATTTTAACTCCCATTTTCACCTTTTTCGGCCAAATTCACACATTTGTCAAGACTTTTGGCCAATTTGAGGATTGGTACGGAGTGGCATCTCTGAGTGATCATTCTTCCCATATGCTTATATTGCAGGGGAGTGTACACGGAAGACTCACTGCGTCAGCGATGGGAACAGACCCAACGGGTATGCAAACGAGTCGCGATGATAGAAGAGGCTGGGGGTAGCATGTTCAGTTACTTTCTCTCATACTTCCAATCCATGCTCCTTCTCAACGACCCACTTCCTCCAAACTCCGAAGAGGTCATTGACCTTTCTGACCTTGACACCTTCAAACTCGTATCCTACGCTTCGTACCACATGGAGAATGGGAATCTAGACCAAGCCTTGAGGTATGCTAATCAGCTGACGGGTATGCCGAGGAAGGTAGCCTCTGATTGGCTGAGAGAAGCGCGGTTGCTATTGGAAACCAGTCAAGCGGCGTCAGTCCTCTCGTCACATGCGTCCGCTTCGGGGTTAGGTGGGTTACACTTTCAGTGAGAAGGTCCTAAATTCAGATTATCTAGATAGCATGTTGAATATAATATAAAATTGAATTCTCATTGATATCAGTCACTGATAACGCTTTGAAAAAAAAAATTTATGATGAACAGAACCTTTTAAAAAGGAACTGAATGTATCATACTGCAAATGGTCAAATGTTAAAAAAAACAAAAACAAACAAAGCAAAATATAAACCTTTCCATAAATAATTGTGAATAATGCTTTCATACAGATTGTAAAACCTACCTAGTGCAACAAAGAAAGACATACTGTGGGTTTTGATGGTGTTAAGTCAATAATTATAACTGATATTGACAGTTTTTATTGGGTTTTTAAGTGGCTTTTGCAATTTTCAGGACATATACGTGCATCTACATGTATATACCATGGATAAATGAAATGTCATATGTCATGTTTTCAAGGTCATTATTTATAAACTTGGGTCTCAATTCAACTTTCTTTATAATTCATTTTACCGCTTGTTCTTCTTTGCGCTATTAAATTTTTAAAGGGAAACATCAGAGAACTAGAGCAACAACTTTCTGGAGACCCCTTATAGAATATAATAAGCAGTGTACAAATATTGCTAGAGTCATTATGTATTCATTATTTTCCTGATTATGTACCCCATTTAAAAGTGGTATAATTAACAAACTTTCTACTTTTAAAAATCAAACTTTGTTTTTTTTTCTGATAACTTACTTTTCAGAGTTCTCCCCCTTATTTGATTTTGCTGTTCTAATTTTTGAAATCTTGTCGCAACAAACGTGTTGATGGCAACTGACTGCATGTACAATGTATGATGTACGTCAAATGGCCTTGAATTCTTTAGTTTTATTGTGGCTCCATTTATAGGCAGTGCTTTATAAAGTCTGTGAATATTGTCAGGCAGCCCTTATGTAATTGTCTCAAAGAGAAATATAAACCTGTGTAAAAATATATATGAATTAGTTGTTAATTTTTTCATTTACATCTATGTTAACCAAGAAATGTGAGAAAGAAAGAGAAACAACATGGTTAACCCTGCTGCAGTCAAATCTGTTTAGGACTGAAGAAATAGCTTCCACTTACAAAAAATTCAACATGAAGGGTTAAAAACAATAGAATATAAAGAGAAGATGAGTTGAAAAGTCGATATGTGAAGCTTATTGAGAGTAACCCGTATTTCAATGTATGGTTTTAAAGAGATACAAAAATAAATCATTCAACAAGGCATATGTTTAGAAAAGTAAAAAACAACACTTTATTATGGCACAATAAAGATCCCATTCGTTATACGTACAGCATTAAAAAAAGGCTAACCCAACATCATGTTTCGATGAACTATTCGTTTGCCAGCAGCAGTATATACAAGCATATGGTTAATTTTTTAACACTACCCCAGTTACGCCAACGTTTTTTAAGTTGAGTTATTTTCTGCTAAGAGCAATAATGCAGAGACACATTGCAGACTTTGCATACATGTATATACATGAATATAACAGTTACCAAACATGTCTATTTGGGAAAACCTGTAGTTCTCTTTGGTTATGTTACATTTTAAAAGATCAAAAATCTATATTGCAGTGGTTTAGAAAAGTAAAAAAGAACATATGATTAAACTTAGAGATCAATAGAGATCTTTCACTTGTGTTTGTTACACGAGTAAGGCACCATACAGTTTGTGCATAGATGGAATCCTAAGTCTGGAAGCTCATACTTTGCAACCGTCTGTGTTTCATCAAGTTTTAATACGTCATTTAAATTGTTAAACTCACTCTAATATGTCTCTACTAATAAATTTGTAGTAATGTAATGACATAGGTTACTCTTACAAACATACATTACACTCCCATTATAGTGAGCATAGATACTACAAAGCTTTCGCTGCGAGGCAATTTACATGATCTCAATTTGTGCAAACCCATAATTCACGAGAATAAGTTATAGCGAGGTAATTTGCTTGGTTCCACACTCCTCGTTATAACAGAAGTGGACTGTATTACATTTGTATGTGTAGCATTACTTTTCGTTTGGCATCAAATACATTGTATGGCCTCGGTGACCATTACAAATATTAAGATAGAAATCTATAAAATTTGATGGCAGACCCTTGCATTTGATTACGATTGTCTGAATACAGTCTGCAAGCTTATGCAAGCTAGAAGCATCAATATACAGTCCACCCCCATTATAATGAGCTAGAAAACAAAGTTTTGTTATAGCACAGACAGTTTTCCTGGTCTGTGCCCTGTAATATAAAGACTTATGATCAATAAACAGCTACGATTGATTTTATCTTGGTAGCCTCATTTGAAGGGCAGGTACAAATGTACAGTCATGGATTAGGATTAGGATAGGGCTAGGATTAAGATCATCAACTTTGGGGCACCCTATCCATGAGGCTACCAAGATGAAAACAATCATAACTTTTTTTTTAACGTAAGTCTTTATGTTACAGGAGCCTGATCTCATACATGTCTACATTGTGTCTATGTGTCGAGTAAAACTAGATTTTGCTAAAGCAAAGTATTTGCCTTGGCCGAGAGCATCTCATTATAACAGCAGTGTACTGAACATGGCCGATGTTAGCTTACATTAACATGTTGGGTGGATTCAGTGGTAAAACAATTAAGAACCTGTTTAAAATAGACAGCATGAGTATTAATTTCTAGCTTGTATATTAACAGATCAAAAGGCTAACATGTAAAGCTCAACAATGCCAGAATGAGAGTAAAAGAAGATGAAAGAGTGTCTTTTTGCTCAAGCTAAATATAAACATACATTATTCTTTAACATCACAACTTAATTAACAAGGCACATAGTTCAACAAAGAATAAATGCAGCTGCTTTAATTCAAGTAAAAACTGGCATTTATACAGTAAAAAAATGGATTGAACAGAATTGTTTCCGACAACATGCATCCTACATATTATCAGTATCTGAGAGTTTTGATTACTTTCTCAAGGCAATAAGAATTTTAAAAGTTAGATTTAACTGCAATAATTGCTGGCTTTGATTGTTTACATTTTTAAAATATTACATTCTTACTATAACTCACTTGCTCTCTGGGTTCTGAAAGAGAACACAAATCTTAGTCAGAACTCCCAATATTTTTCTTAAATTGTAAACACATCTTACATTTTGCATTTCGTTAAGCTATCATCTAAGTATATCTACAAGGTCTTGCATCAATTTTACTGGGATTAAATAGTAAAAAGGAAAAGCTTGACACAACTTTTGTGAGATGTCTCACACTAAAACTCTTAAAGACTGTAGTTGAGAACCTCTGAGGCATTAGGAGCTTCAGTTGTGAAATAACAGATAATATCACAAGAGTTCCAAGCACCTTGTTGTAATTGGAAAGGACTGTCAACTGTACCTTTTTCCTAAAGCAAACTGATTAATATATCTGTAGCTGGAGACCTACCTTTCTCCCCAACTCTATCCATCCTCTCTCTCTCTTACCTCTATATCCTCTCACACTCTCCACCCAATCTCTTTCCCCCTCCCCCTCTCTCTCTCCCTCACACGCACACTCTATCGGATCCATATCCTATTGATTTTCTTCAGAAAGAAAATTATGAAAAGTCTTTGGTTCAGTTTTCATCTGTGAGCCCCGTCCAGTCGATTGGTTTCTTGTCCGATTTCTGGAGGAGCTTTAGTTCAGTTTTCATCTGTGAGCCTTGTCCAGTCGATGGGTTTCTTGCCTGATTTCTGGAGGAGTTCATTTGTTTTTGAGAAGTGTTGGCAATCAAAGAATCCTCTATGAGCTGAGAGTGGTGAGGGATGGACAGCCTTTAGGACATGGTGACGCTTCTGTAAAATGAAAGAATGCAATTGTTAGTACACCCATTGTGGTACAGAACCAGGATTGTACAGTCTGTATATAAAAAAAAGGTTATCCATTTTAGAGGGGCCATGTTCCAAGAATTTTCATTTTGGTGATTTATATGTAACATATAATTACAGAAAAATACTTTACAATAATACCTTTTTGCAAGTTTTGCGAAAATCAGACAAGATTTAAGTGAATGCTTTCATTGGTGTAACACATCATCCAACACAAGCCTATTCAAATTCATGGAAACAGCAATGTAATCCAGTCCCATTGTAACAAGTTAAAATATGAGATTTCTTTATAACTAGGCAATTCTGCAGATCTGTGGTCAGTGTATTTATCAAAACAAGGTAATTGACAGGTGACACGACATTTGCTACCACAACAATTGCTTCAGGCTTTATTTTGTCTCAGCTATAGGATTAGGATTAGGGTTGCAATAGGGTTTTTATATTAGGTTCAACGTTAGGCTTAGGGTAAGGTATAGTGTTAAGTCCAATGTTGAAGTTGGTAATTCCATTAGTGTATGGAATTTGCAGGGGAGCAATAATCACCAGAGCAACCGTCATGGAATCAACTGAAATGGTCCCAAGCACCTTGATATAATAAGAGTGGACTGTAACTGAAACAACTTTCTTGCTACTCACCGTATTAATGATGCTTCCTTTCTTCTGTGCATACGATCCCCAGAGCATGAACACGACTCCATTCAGGTGAGAGTTGAGCCAAGCAATGACAGCCGTGGTGAACTTCTCCCAGCCTTTGTCTTTGTGTGAGTTGGGGTTATTGGCTCTTACCGTCAGGACTGCATTCAAGAGTAGTACTCCTTAACAAACAATTTACAAATAAAATAAGATGAAATATATCAATGAATATACTCATTTAATTACAATAAATTTATTACTGCCATGGTGAACTTCTCCCAAACTTTGTCTTTATGTGAGTTGGGGTTATTGGCCCTCAATGTCAAGACTGCATTTAAGAGTAGTACTCCTAAACAATTTACAACAGAATAAGATGATGAAATATATAAAATGAATATACCCATTTAATTACAATTAAACGATTCATGACTGCCAAGGTGACTTTCTCCCAAATTTTGCCAATCACATTCAAGCATTTCAATAGCTTATAACAGTTTCCAATGAGAGACAGTGAATATTTGTTTCCTAAAATGCTCCCCAGAGATCAGAAAACAAAACAAAGACTTCCTGAAGATCCAACCGCCCTGTCCCCTCCCAAAACATTAAAAAAAGGAAGGGGATAAAATAAGATATATTGTACCTTGTTTGGACCATCCCATGAGAGATCCATGTCCAGGATGTTCAAATCCATCAATGTCCTTCGCCAAGCACTTGTACATGTTTTGTAAGCTGAATAAAAATCAAGATAACAAATGGAAAATAGAATATGATATTCAAGTTATTACAAGTACGAGGACAATTTAACAAGTACATCTCAAAATGCAGTTGTGTTGAGTTGTGGTTTTATGATTTGATCGACAGCTTTAGCCCTTTCCCTATCAATGGAGCATTAATCTGTTTAAAGAATTATATATAATTTCATAATGATTGCCATCCTACAGGCTGTAGGTCAATCCACACAATATATTTGGTGTATACCTCCCTTTTCCTACATCTATCCGACAAATATGAAAAGATTGAAAGAGGAATAAATAAATAAATGAATGAATAAAATAAATAAATAAATAAACAAACAGTATCATATCTATAGAAATCTTAAAAGAAAAGGGGAAGAGTATTCAGAAGTTATGTACGAACTAAAGATGTAAATTGGAAAGCTAATCCATGAAATAAAATAATATTAATTTCAAGCTATTTAGATTTCAGCTATTCTAAACTACTTTATGCGAAATAATATTTCTTTGCAAGTACTCACCTGGGTGGTGGTTTCACTCCTATGGGCACACTGAAGCACAACCCTGGTTAACATAAAAAATAGATAAGACAATTTTCAAAATTCCTATTATCTCAAGATTTTAGCGTGTGCACAAAGATATTTATGCGGTATTTAATAGCTATGGCATAATTCGCACTCAGTGGAAGATACAATTAAAGATAATCTTTTTGGAATACATATCTTATCTGAACTCTGAAGATACAGCAATATTTGTCTTCAGACAATTTTCAGAATAAGTCCAAGGTTTGCAACTTGTTATAACAGGGGTAGACTGTAGTGTGAGACAGGCTATATATGAATTGAATCATTGTTACTACTCACCATGTGCTTGCCCTGGTCCATGGTATGGATCTTGACCCAGGATTACTACCTTGACCTGATAGAAAGAAGAGAGTGAAAAAGAAAGAAAAAAGAAAGAAAAAGAGAGAGGGGAGAGAAATGACAGGTGGAAGAGATAGGGAGAATGGGTGGAGTAAACAAAAATAAAAAAGTAAAAGAAAATAATTAATATGGTAAGACAGAGAGATTGGTAGAGAGAGGAAGTAGGGTGAGAAAAGGAGATAGCAGAAAAGAGAGGGAGTGGACGGGAGAGAGTTCAAAGGAAGGTGGGAGATGGGAATAGAGAAAAAAATAGATAGAAGAGAGAGAGTTGAAAAGGACAGAGAAATTTGTTTATAACTGGCAATTGCAATAGATAATAAATGCACATTTTATAACTTTTAGGACAAGATCATTCTTTTTCACAAAGCTTTTTTTTCTCATTACAGTAAAACAAAATATAACTGTAGTAAGGGCACCAAAAATCTCCAAATCCAAACAGGGACATTAGGAATCGGCATCCAAGCCCTTGATATCTGGATTACTAGCACTTTTTTAATTTCAAGTGAAAAGTATACTTACATCTTTGATATCACAGGTCTGTGTCCATGTAAACACCTGGTGAGGCGGTGGGTAGATAGTATAACTTTTACGTTCAGCAGCTACAAACTCTTGCAACTGAAAAAAAAAAGAAAATGTAATAAACATGGAGAAAATCAAACAAATATCAATGCTGAATTCATGAGCTGAAAGGATAGCTTGCCTTCAGAGGATGGAGAAAAGGAGGACATCAGTGTGTTGTCTACCATTTCTATTTTTGACCATTTGAATTGGAGCATGTGCACTTTATTGCCTAATGTAGGTACTTATGCCTAAACAGAGTTTTCTACTTGATGAAGTTCACTTACAAAGATTATAAACTAAATTTTGAGTTGTGAGGATATTGTTATTAACATTATAAAACTAGGTAATCCTATGGACTGGAAAACTCACCTTGAGAAAGTATGGTTTGGAGAACTCTGAAGACAATGCTTTAGCCCACGAAGCCCCCACACCTTCAGGCCCCTTCTTGACTGAGTTGATGGGAGATACTTCAGTCTTCTTAACTTTCAGCTTCTCCAAAGCTTCAGCCCTTTTTTCTGCCATCCTTTGTTTCTGTTCTGGGCTCAAACCTTTTGATCCATCATTTGCTGTTTTCCCTTTCTTAGGTGATGGGCTCTAATTAAAGAAGATTAAGATGCATAGGAGAAAGTTAATCAACAAAATATTCAAACAATTCAAACTTTTGTTCAGCGTCACGCTCGCAGCAAAGCCATGCGGCATGATTTTAGTATGAAGACTAATGCGTTCCAGAGGGCTTTTTAATCATCGGGAAAAATCTTGATTTTTTTTTTTTTATTTTTTTTTTTATAATAGCATCTCTTCATTTTATTTAACGTTAGGCCTACAAACTCCATATATCACGCATATCCTCTCTCTCTTCTCCATAACTGTCCATAATATTGCTATCAAGTGTCCTGCAACTCATCCTGTTGTGATCTCCGAAAATAGCGGAGGAAGAAGAAGAAGAAGAAGAAGAAGATAATGATGCACAGTCTATGTGACTGCATCCAAAGTCTTTGCCTTGCACTGGCATGGCACAAAGTCACACTCAAAAGTCTCCAAGGTTTATTGCTGATGTAAAAGCTGTGGAGAAAGTGCAGAAAAGAGCTACAAAGATAATCCCCACTATAAAACACCTACCCTACAAAGAGAGACTCCAAATCCTGAAGTTACCATCCATGGAATATAGAAGAAGGAGGGGGGATATGATCCAGGTCTACAAGATCATTTATGAGCACGACAGACTTAACCCGGACAACTTCTTCCAACTATCTGACACTTCTACAAGGGGACACAGGTTCAAACTTACAAAGCCAAGGTGTAGGACGAACGTTCGAGGGGATTCATTTAGTCTCAGAGTGACTAACGACTGGAACTCTCTTCCTGAACAGGTAGTCGACGCTCCCACCATTGAAACCTTCAAAATCAGGCTTGATAGACACTGGAAGGAACAGCACTACGTCTCCCATTACTCTAATTGATGTGTAGTCTCTGACATAGAATCTGATGCAACCTCTTGCCCTATTGTCTCCTTGAAATCGAAACTAAATCTGACAAATAATGAAGAGTACAATAATGTACTGAGCTGACAAGAAGATAAACCGACCAGCCCCCGTCGCGAAGCGACGGGAACTGACGAGCCAGTAGACATATTTGGCGAAGTTTTGAAAATATCTATACATGACCACAAATTTTGTGGTCAAAAATACCTTATTTGAATTCATACTCACATTGAATCGAATCTTTGAAGTTTTTCCTCGAATTGTTGACATCTGCGAATGTTTCACATGAAGTAATCAACTAATAATGTAGAAAAATACAAGAAAATTGAGTCCATCAACGTATATCTCTCCGTGCGTGCGTTGTCTTCGCCATACGTCTTCGCACAGTAAAATGACGTCATAGAAAATGGCAGCGATGGCACCAACACTATGAGAAGAGACAAGGCCAACGGAAAATTCAATTTGGTAAGTCAAGAAGCTCTTATATACTTTTATTTTTAGTCGTTGTTACGCGTGAAACATCATAGAAACCTTACAACAATATTTTAACATTAGATTGATTAAATTGACCAGTATAATCCTCTGATCGCTCATCATCGCTGATTATTTCGCTGTAAATGGAGGTGGTGGAAGTACAGCCCCGTCGCCTTCGGCAACGGGGCTGTGTATAGTTAACAAGAAGATAGACCTGGAAGCTCGACTGCTATCCTGCATTCTTCCAGTATTTGCGGTAAAGGTAAAGACTAAAGTAAAAACACAAAGGTAAACTGAACAATTTTGACCCCCCCCCCCCCTGCACCCCTGCAAGGTCAACATCATTAAAAAATTATAACATAGGGCCTAACTGTTAGTCATAATTCATAGATCTAACTTAAACAACAACAAATAGTAGGGTGTCCGATCGGAAATGCTATCTTTTTATTAACTCAAGTTTATATAACAATTTTATATCTATCTGAAAGACAAAATCAAATAAGTCCTACCTTTAAAATTACTGGTCTCAATTTCCATTACCCGCCATGTAATAAAGGAGTAAAAACATGCCCTTTTTTCACTTATTTGTGATCAAACGCATCCAAAACATGGTCAACACAGCGACGCGCATAGCACAGCTGATCAAAATGTGGGCGGGATTTGCCTTGATGAAGGTACGCGTCCGTTGCTAATTGCGTCAGCGCTTTCACTATTGAGCTTGCGCAGTTACATTTTGAGCCCAACCAGCAGCTGAACTTTGACCAGCGCACCCGTACGGCTACGCATAGTTCAACAAACTTTTTATGACTGGGCGCCCTGGCCTGATAATGGGGGAAACCCACTGATCTCTACGTGTACCAGTGGGGAAACCTCGCGATCTTACGTCACAGCAAAAAGGAATTTGTCTGTGTACTGTGTGTTGTGTTTGTGTGACTAAATACGTATCAATGACGTTGAGTTAGTGTGTGTGCAGTCATGAAGTGTATAGTGGCACTGCAGTGTCTATCGTGTGTATTCTATGTACAATGAAACTTGTGGTTGTGGCTCGTATTTGTGTGCACGTGAATTTAGCATTCAGATGTTGGTACGACATTCAAGCAAACCAGGGACTATATTAGAGTTCGAGGGGGGGGGGGGGGGTTCGCTATTTCCACCGGCATAAATCCACTATGTAATATACCCCCTGATGTATAGCATTCTTTACGGATTTACGGCAGTGGCTATTTCCATTGCTCTTTTTGCAGAAATTTAATTGTTACCTTGAAGGATATTGTCATTATAATAAATTTATTTGCATTTCTTTTTAAATCTTAATAAAAGTTCAATTTATGTCAATTGTAATTATAAATCAGTAGACTACCAAACATGAACCTTTACCTTTTTTTTCTTGCTCTAACCCCCTTTCTCTTACCTTCTCTGTCCGCTCATTCCCTGATCTCTTCGATCCTGGGGAGGGAGGCATGGAGAAGCAAGGGTGGGTGAGCGACGGTGTATTTTGACCAATGGAGACTAGACTCCAAATTTCGGTTCTTTAGACCTTGGAGAAAAAATTTTATTCTACATTTATTACAAGTTGGATATTGATGATGATGCAATACATGCAACTTGCGAAAAAGAAAGGTCTGTGCATGCAGACTATCCCTGCATGACCCTGTTTATTTTGGGTTTTTTTTTCCCTGTCGGACGATGAAAAGAATCAAATCGCTCTCCCAGGCCAGGGGTTCAACAGGTCAAATTCTGGTCGTAAATTACACCATGGCGATACCAACCTCGGAGATATATTTAGATATTTTGAAACCTGTTTATTTTGAATTAGGTACTTGATGAATGCCAGCTTTTCTCTGCTATGCAGGATTCTGGGAATGTTTCAGATTGAATTCATGAAAAAATTGTCCGTAAATATATATTTTCTTCCCCCTTCTCTCTCTCGCTCTCTCTCTGTCTCTCCCTCTTATTTTTCTTTTCCCTCTCTCTCTCTCTCTCTTTCATTCTCTCTCTCTCCCTCTCTCTTTCTCTCTCTCTCTCGATCGATCGATCGATCGAAACTTCATAAATAAATGAATAACGACATATGAAGATGAATTAAGTTTGATGTGCACACAATTTTTTTTTTTTAATTCCCTATGTACATTTCCATCTGTTTTGATCAGTGTTTCTTTACACTCTTACAATTCAAGCCTTTGAAAGCTAACAAAAAAAGGCTTATCTGACTTACTAAATTATTCAATTTCTCAAAATTCATAACTTCATAAGCCTATTTCAAATGAAAAAAAAAAAATCTTGCGTTTTCCAAGATACATGTGAACATTATCGTAATTCCAGGAGAATTATTACTTTACATGCTTTATGTTTAAATTCACAAAATATACAATTTTCTTGTAGGGTTTAATTGGCACCGGCAATTAGGTCTAAGGTACAAGGGGGACATATTTTCCCCCCAGCATCGCACATTAATGGCTTCAATTCAATGCCAACCTGTGGATCGTAAATCAATATTCTCGATCGTATTTAATTTTCTCTCATTTTGATTCCTTATTTACTTGTCCGTTGCACTCTAAGCTCAGAAATTTAGAGGGCTCGTCACATATTGCAAACAGACGGGGAAAACAGTCGATCGTCTCAATATTTTGTAAATAATCGTATAGTTTGTTACAAAATGTTACCGTATTTCTATTAAATCGTCATCATCTTCCCTGTCGGCTGTAATGACTGAGTAATGGACACGATATCCTTTATAATTTGGCCTAAAGCTGTTTATAATTCCATAGGTCCTTATGTTCGTACTGAGCTACTTTTCACATATAATATACATTGTCATGTTGTTCATGTCGTATACACTGCATTTCAGTAATGTACATCAATATATACTCAATAGCAAAAGGTGTCAAAATCAGACATTTTCTTTCACTATTTAACAAATGACTCAGCGCGTACCAACCCACTGTTTTAATCTGCACCTTTCCTGTCATCTTTGACTTTTTATCCCTTTATACAATTCCGCACCGTCTCTTGGAACTCATATTTCTAATTCTAGCCTACTTCTTCCTTAGGCCTATATTATTTCCATTTCAAACGTATAAATGTAATTTTGGAAATTGTAGGCCTTCATATTGTCATACGGAACTTAACAATATATATACATAAATCGCATTTCAACGAAGTATCATCTCTCTCATTTAAAACGTGAGCATTAAATCGAATATTAATAGAATCAAATATTCTATAAACCTCGGCCCTATAAATAGGATTTGTACAGAATTATTGTCGCCAAATAATCACATTCCATTCGAAATGGTTGATGGGAGTATACGGCTATGAACGGGGACTATGCAGGGGGTGTCGAGTTTGGCGTCGCTCGGTGTGCATCTGGTGTGAAAAGGGCAATTAAAAGAAAATAAAATTATTACTGTTATTATTTATCATGATGATATATAAAGTGACTGCGTATTTAAGGATGAGGAAACGTGGATAGTCGACAAACCCTTTAATGTTTTTACGGGGATCAATCAATGTTTCTCCTTTTTTTCTGAGAAATATTTGGCATAATTCTAGCTGCAATTTTTAAAGATGAAAGAAGGCATTACGGTTATATTCAAATATGTCAGTGCTTACAATACTCGCTTTAATCCGTATATTTTATTTGGACTTCAATTTTGTTTTCTAAGATTGTTGCTATGATAACTTTAAATGTTTTGTCGATGTTAAGAACTGTTATTAATCGATAGCCTGAACCATTTGACCAGCACTTATCTAACAAATCACAATGTTAATCCTACTCACATAGATTGTATCTTGTTATATCTTGTTCATAGCACTGTTGATATGGGAGTACACGGCTATGAGCTGGGACTTGTACATCTATAAATGCAGGGGGTGTCGAGTTTGGCGTCGCTCGGTGTGCATCTAGTGTGAAAAGGGCAATTTAAAGAAAATCAAAACCTATGATAAAGTGACTCTGATAGGCGACAAACCCTTTAATGTTTTGTGCGGGGATCAAACAATGTTTCACTTTTTCTCTGATTTTTTTTTGGGCACATTTCAGTTGCAGTTTTATAGTTGAAAGAAGACATCACGGATATAATTATACTCAAATATGTCAGTGCGAACAATTCTCACTTTAATACGTATATTTTATTTGGACTTCATTTTTTTTTTCTTCTAAGATTGTTGCTATGATAACTTTAAATGCTGTGTCGATGTCGAGAACTTTTATTAATCGATAGCCTGAACCATTTGACCTGCACTTATCTAACAAATCACAATGTTAATCCTACTCACATAGATTGTATCTTGTTATATCTTGTTCATAGCACTGTTGATATGGGAGTACACGGCTATGAGCTGGGACTTGTACATCTATAAATGCAGGGGGTGTCGAGTTTGGCGTCGCTCGGTGTGCATCTGGTGTGAAAAGGGCAATTTAAAAAAAAAAATCAAATCCTATGATAAAGTGACTGCTATAGTCGAAAGACCATTAAATGGTTTTACGGGGATCAATCAATGTTTCACTTTTTTCTGAATATTTTGGCATAATTCTAGTTGCAGTTTTTTATAGACGAAAGAAGCCATCGCGGTTATAATTATATTCAAATATGTCAGTGCTGATTCTCACTTTAATCCGTATATTTTATTTATATTTACTCACATAGATTGTATCTTGTTATATCTTGCTCATAAGCACTGTTGATGGGGGGAGTACGAGTAAACGGCTATGAGCAAGGACTTGTATACATCTATAAATGCAGGGGGTGTCGAGTTTGGCGTCGCTCGGTGTGCATCTAGTGTGAAAAGGGCAATTTAAAGAAAAAATAAATCCTGTGGTAAGTGACTGCGTATTTAAGGAAAAAAAAACATGGATAGTAGACAACATTTACATCTATCAATGTTTCACTTTTCTGAATATTTTGGCATACTTCTAGCTGCAGTTTTTAAGACGAAAGAAGACATGACGGTTATATTTAATGATATTTTGTTTAAACATGATTTGCCCCCTTTTTCTTCTAAGATTACCGCTACGATAACTTTTACTTTAACTGTGTTGAGCACCTGCGAGATAGCCTGGACTTATATAAGAAATCACAAATTTATCCTACTCACATAGATTGTATCTTGTGATATCTTGCTCATAAGCACTGTTGATGGGGATTAACCGCTATGAACAGGGACATCTAATGCAGGGGGTGTCGAGATCTAGGCCTATAGGCTATAGGTTTTTGCCGTCGCTCGTTGTGCATCTGGTGTTAACAAGAAAACCGAATTCAATATAATTAATTTTACCCATTTATGTGTGAAAACAATGTGGATAGGAGACAGATATTTGGCATGAAGATCAATTCTTAGAATTGGTATATACATAATATAGGCTTCAGGCATGACTTCACGCGCGTGCAAATTTTTATCAGGAGCCGTTTCAGCAAACGTGTATAAAAACGCAAAAATGACCTTACATTTGTTGATTTTTAGCCCCTTTCAGCCCCTCGCCACCCCCCCCCCCCCCCCCAACTTTCGGCTCAGCCCCTCCACTTTCAAAAACGTTCCGCGGCCGGTAAAAGAAAATACACTGCTGTTTTAAATCTGTCATTAACTGCAATGCCGCCTTTTGTTTGGATTAGATTGGTTGGTCTTTGACTGTTGCTATGGTAACTTCAAGAGCTTGTGGTTGCCGATAAACATCATCAATTTTATGGACAAGGAGATCTTTATGCAGAGATACGTCAAAGCAGAAATCAGGAATAAAATCCTACTTACATTAGATTATATCTTGTAATTCTTTGTTCATAGCAGCTGAGTCGATTTCTCTGTATTCTCCAGCCAGCATCATGCAGTGGATCCATGCAGATCGATGGAACATCGTCGACTCTTGAGTTTTCTCGTCAGGCACTTGGGGGGGGGGGGGGGTAGTTATGGCCCTCTTTTTATGTAAAAACATATTATAGCAATTACACATCTTACTCATTAATATGCATTCAATTTTTCAGTGTGTAATAACACTGAAGGAAATAATAATAACCTTATATTTCAAAGGAAAAGTGGAATTCTTTTCTCTATCTTCTCAGTTTTCCTTTTTTTCGTTACTTGCTCTTTCCTTTAATTTTTTTTCTTTGCTCAACTTCTTTCTTTCTCTTTTTCTCTTTTCTTTTCCTTTTCTTTTCTTTTTCTTTTTTCTTTTTTTCTTTTCCCTATTTATCTTTTCTTTTCTTTTCATTTCCTTTTCAGGTTTGTCTAATTTCCTTCTCTTTCTTTTCTTTTCTTTTCTGTTATCTTTTCTTTTCAGTTCTTTTCTTTTCTTTTCTTTTCTTTTCTTTTCTTTTCTGTTATCTTTTCTTTTCAGTTCTTTTCTTTTCTTTTCTTTTCTTTTCTTTTCTTTTCTTTTATATGAATATGTACATTGTAGTCGTGAAATGGAAACACACACTGTTCTTTGTATTGTGTTTTTCTCCATATATGGAGAAAATACAAATATACAAAATGATAAGCTTTCAAAGACTTAGAATATGGCATATACTTCGGGGCCATAATTACCCCCACTCGATATGTCATAGATCTTTAAATACACTGTTAAACCGCTACGGAAAAGTCAAAGACAAATTTTCTTTATGAATATTTTGCACAACGGGCAACTGATATTACAGTGGGTTGACAAAGTTTTACATAATGATGCAGTAGCTCATACGTCCATGGCCATTCTATGGCTGAGTAAAATTTGTAACAATTTGTGTGAAATTTTCACAGCGGGATGAACAGTGTAAATACGTTTTAACAATAAAACATCACATGACATTGCATATATTTACATTTTTTCAATAAGCTTTACGTCGCTCTCCCAATAGTCCTCTAACAGAGGTCCTTCCCACACTTCTAATTCATCATTCTCCTCCTCTTCGTCTTGATCTAAATACTCATATTCAACTTTGCAGTTCTTATTGATTCCTTCACCTTCCTCTGCTTCAGTAACATATCCTGTGTACCACACCCCTTTTCCGTCTACCATAAATTTATGTTTTATTTTATACCCTAGTAAATCTTTTGCCGTTATGTCTTTTACATATAGGTCTCCACAGTCTAAATCATTTATTATATCTTCCTTCGAGTAGAAATAGACATCGTCAACATTGCTGACATAAACAAAATTCATACCTGTGTTTGTCTTACTGCACACAAACGCAGTAAACCAGTTCTCTTCATCTTCTTCGTTATTTTTTGTGAGATGCTCCACAAGTTTTCCTACAATGTTATTATATGCTACATGTCTACCCCTCTTTACTCTTTTCTTTTCCTGCTCTCTGTGACCTTCCCTCTTCCTCTTTAGACTCTCTTTGTACTCACTTACTTTATTTTGTGGTGCACATAACATATCTTCTACTTCAATATCATTATCTGCTACAGTTTGTGCCCTTTCCTTGCTTTTATTGATCAAATGTATAACTTGTTTTCGCAGTTCTTCGTATGATTTTTTTCTTCCTTTTTCGGAAAAATTAAGTATGCCGTTCTCATTTTTGTCCATAATAACATACCTTCTAGCTTTCAATTGAGTTTTCAACCGTTCTATCTTTTCTCTTTCCGTGCCAATTCCTAACCCATTCCTTACATCCTCTTCACTTAACCATATCCCTCCACATGCATTTTGGACCTCTTCAATTACCTTTTCCCTCCTTACATTATCTCTTTCTTCTTTTGCTAACATGTTTTCTTTCTTTTCCCTTAGAATTCTTTCTCTTTCGTCCCAAATTTCCCTTGCTCGTCTGCCATAAATGTCCTTCTTCCATTGTTTTTGCTTTCTTGCCATTTCCATGTACTTAGTCTTCTTTTCTGACGACAGCTGTGAAAGCCATTTACTTGTTTTATTCTTTGAGAACATAATTACACTTTCCAAGCAAAGATTTGATGCATGTGGCTTAATTCTCATTAACCTGTCTAACATGCCAAAATTCCGTTCTACACTGGTGTTTGTTTTGGGTGCACTCACTATTTCTTCTTCTAAGCCTTTGAATTTATCTTCTAGATGATCTCCGACCATTCTTTCTGTTACATTCCTGAATCCAGAAAAAATCATTTCTAGAATTTGGGCTGTTAATTCGTCATTTTCACATGGATTAATTAACTCATCGAGTACACTTCCTTTCTTTACTTCTACATCATCAAATACTTGGAATCTACCATGTACAAATTGCGAAGAATCAGCGGACAAAATCTCGAATTGTGCGAGTAGTTGTCGGAATACATTTGACATTTCATTGACATTTGATTTTTTTTCTAACAGGTTCCATAAAGGAACGGTTACATATTTCTCAATGAGCCCCAAGGCTCTACATCCTGCGAGATATTGTGAAACATTTAAATCAGCGTGTACCGCTTTCATTAGCAAATTCTCACTTTTATGTATCTCAAAAAATTCCTTGAGATCATCTTTTAGAAAATAGACGCCGGCAGCGTTATGGAAGAGTATGTTGAAACGATTCCCCTTGAAGGGGGCAAGGGGAACAAAATGTTTCTCTTTATTACGTAAAAATGTCCTAAAGTGGACCGGCTTGCCAGACTTCTCGCAACCGCGATCCTGAATAGCCTTACACACCGTTCTTATTAACCGTTCAACACCTCCTTCGTTATTCTTAGATGAAAAACCTACCGCCCTAGCACCTACATTTACATTATCAAACAACATTTCTTCAATAGCTTTCATAGTATGTGCAGATTGATCGGCGAGCCCGACAATGAAGTGCATGCCACAGAAAAAATTATTCATTTGTTCTAATTTCTCTTTTTGCGGATCAGAATAAGTATTCCACTCTCTCATTGCCCGAGGGAGCAGTTCTCTTCGATATTTTTGCAATAATTCATTGAACTTTTTCTGTACAACATGCCGATCACTTATCGTATTTTTTATTTTACATATTATATTTTCAAGTTTACATCCTTCAAAGACTTTGCAAGCATCAGTTATTACATCTTTTAAACCACTCAATACTTCATCGGCTGTACCGCCCACCCCTGCCCTCATGCCAAGTACATAACAATTACCCTGTGAAGTATGAATGTCATACGAGCCATAATGATGGCCACCTTTTGTGGTCCCATCGCTCCCTAAAGTTAAATTTGTTTCCCCTTCATTCGTTAGAACATCGGCCAGTTGTATTTGACTTAAATTATGACCTTCGGTGAACATATCTGCTGCAAAACTTTTACCCGGTAACTTATCTATCTTTGTTCTCATTAATTTTTCTATTACAAACCTAACGATACCTTCACAATTGCGTATTCCTACTCCATAATTACAACCAAGCCCTGGTATACTTCTCTCACTTCATCATTATACTTCGCCCCATCCATTGTACCAACATCAATATGTTCATTCTTTATTTTTTGTTCGAGTGTACTTAGTCTCTTTTCAACTTTGTTCAGTTTCTTTTTCAGAAAGTTTCTTTCTCTTACAACTTTTTTCAAGAGATCCTTTCTCTTCTTGAGGTATCGAACATTTTCCTTGCCCCTCTTTTCCTTTACTCTATCTTTCATTTTATTTTCATATTTTCTTCAGTTTACTGTATTTTGTCTCTAATTTGTTAATTACTTTCTTGTTTTCATCCAGATCTCTATTAATTTGAGTTAGCGTTTCTTTTTTTTTCTTAGAGATGTTGTTTTCCTTTTTCTTTTCTTTTCAGCCGCTTTTCCTGGACGATGCCTCTGCCAACGCTTTTCTACATGCAATCAATTGCTTAGAGACCGATTCATACTTTACTTTCATTTTTTTCAAATCCTCCTCACATCTGTATTTTAGATTTCTTCTTTGCAAAGCCATCGACATGTCTGTTCTTTATTTGGCTTTTTCTTTGAGGCATTCTTTTTTTTGATTGGCCCATTTTTTCTACCTTGGCCTTCTCATTATTTGCCTTTGTGCCGGCATTGTATTTGTTATCACAAATACATCTTTTACGATACCCGGCATTCTCTGTTCAGTGCCGACCCGCTGCCTTTTCATCCTACTTTCGAGATTTCTTATCCGTTATTCAGAGTTTTGGCACCGACTACATTCCCAACATCAAACAATTTAGTAATAAGCCAAGAAAATTGCTTAATACCTAAACTTTGCTTCCTGGACCACCTGTACAATTCTATAGCTACACCATTGGTTAACAATTCCCATCCCTTTGTCTTTTGATTACCTTCCCCGCACATTACCATCTGCAACTCCCCCTCTGTGATCCCTAATTCTGAACAACTATCCCCTACACTCGTAACAGTATGAATGACTTCACTGACCGTGTGTCCACCTTTACCATTCGTACACATTTTCTCATTTTTCTTTGATATTGCCCACATGAAGATATGTTAATTAAGCCCGGTCATTGTATTTACAAACATAACTAAGTAGGCGTTGGTTGATGCATTAAGGTTCAACTCGGGACGACTTGTATATTCCTCAAAAAATATATGTAGGTCGTCGTACGTTAATCCTTCCCTCCCCCCGTCGCTTCCCGCTCCGCTACTCCTGCCCGCGGACGATCGACACTTCTCGACACAAAAATCTATGAAAGTATTTACAAAAGCCATAATTGAGTCGAGTGCGAACTAACCTGAGTGCGAACTAACCTTAATGCATCAACCAACGCCGGTGTTGCCTAGCGATAAATCTTTACTCCTAACAATCCTAATATAATCTTTAAATGAACGGATATTCCCAGGGTATCAAATTCGCCGACACGAAAGCTGGTCGGCACTGAACAGAATAAAACTACATGAATCACTTTGTTTATAAACATAATGCACGTGAGTATGTGAGAAACTCCCACGCTCTTTTGTACACAAATCACAATAGCAGCACACACAGCACTCGCGACCCAATTTCGTATCTCGCGCCAGATTAACACGTGATCACGTAGAGCTAACGCGTGTTGCTAGACGTTCACAATTTTAGCCACGCCTCTATTTTTCGATGCCCTTTTTGATGCCGGGAAGGGTATTTTGAAATGCATTTTGTAAGTTGATCCCAAGGGGCTAGCGAAAAAATAAATGCAGATTCGTGATCTACGTGAATGAATCCATATACAAACACATGGGGCGATCATTGTGCTCTGTTATTTGGTGTGAATACGAGGGCCTATCGATGTTTCTTTTTGTACCATGGATATTATTACTGTGATTTAACCGCCCCTGGTCGGTAAGTATTGAGAAAAATTTTCTCTATTCGGTGAACTAATATTTTTACATATATTTATTTGGATCATGGTGTAAAATCACCTGAAAGTGTGATTTTCCCCTAAAAACCATGACCATTTTTTTTAGATGCCGTCGCCATTGAAAATGCGTGTAGAGGAATGTGTGCGTCGTCGCGACCGATCCGAACCGCATTTTTTGAGTGATTTTCATGTAATGAAATGAAAATGAAACTCCTGCTAATTTTTGGGGTAAATATGTTATGAAGGTCAGAAAATGGGTCTTGTACTTGTGCCTCATTTTTTTCTCAATTATGGCTCTCGGTAAAAAGATAATGTAAAGTTACTGGGGACATGTTGAATCTGTGCTGACCATGTTTTGCGCTCAGCAGCGCGCTACCGCACATAGGCGGAAGTTTTTATGTATGAAATCGGACACCCTACAAATAGCCAGACAGACGGAGAGAGAAAATCATTCAAGTTTAAGAGACTTTTATAAGAGGAGATATGGAGATGACGATCGCCATATGAATATAGACCTGGAAACTTGACTGCAGAACATCCTGCTTATTCCCAGTAGATCTGGTAATATTAGTATGGGAAAAGTAACAGTTACAAGTTAGTGCCTTGCACTGAGTTGCACTGGCACTGCTCGTGTGCGCTGTACCGGTACCGTGCGTCTACGGAGCTTCACCAGCGGAGCCCGGGAGCCATTCGGCCACGCCAACCTTCACGTTCCTGTCTTGAGCTCCTGCTCCCCGATCGACTCGACAAAGTTAAATGTTACAGCATCTCCTGTACAAAATAAGCAATAATATACTAAAACAACTTACCTGTGCATTTTCTATGTTGGAAAGAGGTCGTTTGACCTGCTTTGGGCTGAAGAAAGCTGATATTTTTGACTGACCAAGCATTTTAATTGATTGTTAATGCTTCTCCCCGTAGTTTTGTTTTTCTAAAAGGCGCGCCAGATCGAGATCGCGAGCATGCGCACTTGCTGTTTTAAAAATAGTCTAAAAATTTCAGACTTTGGTAATATTCAAATCATTGTCATTGG
>CALNVZ010003432.1:6341765-6354004 GCA_940671915.1 Paracentrotus lividus | reverse complement strand
AATATTGATCTTAAAATATATGGGACATTAATTAGTAATTTTTTTGGGGGGGGGGGAGGGAGGGGTTATAATCGTCATGAGCAGAATAGGCTCACGCTTAGGCTAATCACTAAATAAAATAATCAGAGCGCAGAGCGAGAGCTGAAATTGGAAGCATGCTTTTGTAGTCCTCATGAACATAATTTAATTCAGGTAATGCGAGTGCAAAGCGCGAGCGAAAAACTACATTTTTTTCCTTTTTTATTTTTAGTAACTGTTTTTAACTTTTCATCTTCTTTCTCTCTCTCCCCCCTCTCCTTCTCCTTCCCCTTTCCCTTCCTTTCTCTTCTTTTCTTCTCTTTCCCCCCTTTCTTTTTTTGGGGGGGGGGGGCCGGGGCCCTCGCCCCCTAGATCCGCCACTGGTAAAGTGTAGGGGGTACCACCTTTTTATGTTTTTGTTTATTTTATAAAAAAATAATAACAAGTACGGTTATGGTATAGCCTATAACTCGAGTTGAATTTTATGGTCGATAATCCCATACATTTCAGAAACTTTTGACATTATATGGGCAGGGGCTGAGGAGCGTTTTTGGATGGGGATGAGCCTGTAGCTGAAGAGGAGTAATAGGGGCGGCTGAACATGGAGGGGAAAAAAAATCAAATCACAACAAATAACCAATGTTGGTGATTTTTAATTAATTAATCATATTAATCATCAATCTTAAAAAAAAAAACACACTAAAAAAACACAAACCCGCCGCCCCCCAAAAAAAAACGTGTTACTAAATAACCTCCCCCCCCCCCCCCGAAAAAAAAAATGCATTCGGGTAAGGTTCCCACCTCGATAGCTTACCACACAAACCCAACAATTTCAACAAAAATCCCCCCCCCCCACACACACACATAGTGAACCAATGACAATGATTTGAATATTACCAAAGTCTGAAATTTTTAGACTATTTTAACAGCAAGTGCGCATCGCTCGCGATCTCGATCTGGCGCGCCTTTTAGAAACAAAACTACGGAGAAGCATTAACATCATTAAAATGCTTGGTCAAGTCAAAAATATCAGCTTTCTTTCAGCCCAAAGCAGGTCAAACGACCTCTTTCCAACATAGAAAATGCACAGGTAAGTGTTTTAGTATATATTGCTTATTTTGTACAGGAGATGCTGTAACATTTACTTTGTCGAGTCGATCGGGGGAGCAGGAGCTAAGACAGGAACGTGAAGGTGGCGTGGCCGAATCGCTCCGGGCTCCGCTGGTGAAGCTCGTAGACCACGTACCGGTACAGCGACACGAGCGTGCGCAGTGCACCTCAGTGCAGGCACTAACTTGTAAGCTGGTTAAACTTTTCCATACAATATACAGATACTTGGGAATAATAAGCAGGATGTTCTGCAGTCAAGTTTCCAGGTCTAATATTCATATGGCGATCGTCACTCCATATCTCCTGCTTATAAAAGTCTCTATAACTTGAATGATTTTCTCTCTCCGTCTGTCTGGCTATTTGTAGGGTGTCCGATTTCATACATAAAAACTTCGCCTATGTGCGGTAGCGCGCTGTGGTGAGCGCAAAAACAGGTCACACAGATTGTCAACATGTCTCCCAGTAAACTTTTACATTATCTTTTTACCGAGAGCCATAATGGAGAAAAAAAATGAGGCACAAGTACAAGACCATTTTCCTGACCTTCATAACATATTTACCGCAAAAATGTAGCAGGAGTTTCATTTTCATTTCATTATGAAAACTACTCCAAAAAATGCGGGTTCGGATGGTCGCGACGACGCACACATTCTCTAACACGCATTTTCAATGGGACGCGCATCTCAAAAAATGGTCATGGTTTTTAGGGGAAAATCACACTTTCAGTTGATTTTTACACCATGAATCCAAATAATATATGTAAAAAATAGATTCACCGAATAGAGAAATTTTCTCAAATACTTACCGACCAGGGGGCGGTTAATCACAGTATAATATCCATGTACAAAAGAAACATCGATAGGCCTCGTAATTCACACCATAAACGAGCACAATGTCGCCCATGTGTTTGTATATGGGATTCATTCACGTATGATTAACGAATCTGCATTTATATTTTCGCTAGCCCTTGGGATCAACTTACAAAATGCATTTCAAAATAACCCTTCCGGCATCAAAAGTGGCATCGAAAAATAGAGGCGTTCGGCTACAATTGTGAACGTCTAGACAGCCGTTACCTGCTCTACGAGATCACGTGTTAATCTGCGCGAGATACGAAATTGGGTCGCGAGTGAACTGTTGTGCTCTATTGTGATTTGTGTTAACAAGAGCGTGGAGTTTTCTCACATACTCACGTGCATTATGTTTATAAACAAAGTAAGTGTGATTCATAGTTAACTCTGTTGCAGTTGCCGACAGCTTTCGTGTCGGCGATTTGAGTACCCTGGAAATTTGTTCATATTAGAGATTATTAGAGTTGTTAGGAGTAAAGATTATTCGCTAGAACACGGCGTTGGTTGATGCTTAGGTAGTTCGCACTAGGTTAGTTGCATCGACTCAATTATGCTTTTGTAATACTTTCATAGATTTTTGTGTCCGAGAATGTCGATCAATCCGCGGGCAGGAGTAGCGGAAGCGGGAAGCGAACGGTGGGGGAAGGGAAGGATTAACGTACGACGACCTACATATATTTTTTGATGAATATACAAGTCGTCCTGAGTTGAGCCTTAATGCATAACCAACGCCTATTAGTTAAGTTTGTATAAATGACCGGGCTTAATTTACATATCTTATGTGGGCATATCAAAAGAAAAATGAGAAAATGTGTCAATTGGTAAAGGTGGACACACGGTAGTGAAGTCATTCATACTGTGTACAGTGTAGGGGATAGTTGTTCAGATAGGGATCACAGAAGGGGAGTTGCAGATGGTAATGTGCGGGGAAGGTAACAAAGACAAAAGGATGGGGAATTGTTAACCAATGGTGTAGCTATAGAAATTTACCAGGTGGTCCAGGAACCAAAGTTTAAGTATTAAGCAATTTTCTTGTCTTATTACTAAATTGTTTGATGTTGGGAATGTAGTCGGTGCCAAAACTCTGAATAAGCGGATAAGAATCTCGAAAGTAGATGAAAAGGCAGCCGGGGTCGGCACTGAAACAAGAATGCCGGTAATATCCTATTCTCCTCTCAAATATTTTTCCCCTAAAATATTTTCATTATATTTTTAATCCTTTTTTATTCTCATCACCCTTTATATTTTATCATATATTTTTATTCAATCTCATATATCTTTAATAATCTATAGATTTTATCTATATTTATTCAAATTATTTAATAATATCTATTTTATTCCTTCTCCCATCCTCATAATTTTTTTCAATCAGATATTATTTATTCTCTCATCCCTTCCCCATTTTTCTTTATCTTCCCCATCCTATTTAATAATTTTATTATTATCTCTTTCTATATCTTTCTTTTTTTTATTTTTAATCAAAAATTTTAATCAATATTTTTTATTTAAATCTCATTTCCTCATCCAAATATTTCTTATCCTTTTCTCTAATCCTCCTTATCCTCTTATGTTCTTTCCTTTTCTCCCTTTATAAATATTATATTCATCTTCGCTTTATTTCTTCTTATATTCCATTTACAATATTCCACTTATTATTTTCAATCCTTATATGTTCATTCTGATCTATCTTCAATATAATAATTTTTCCATTTATATATTTAGTATCTCTTTTAATATTTTATAATATCTCTAAAAGTATTTTTTCCTTCCTTTAAAAAAAAAACTTTATTTATATATCCAAAAATTTCCTATAAATAAATTTTCATATTTTATAAGTCCTATATATTTCCTTTATAATCTTAATTGAAATAATTCAAAATTTCCATCCCTATTTTATATCTCATTTTATTCAATATTTTCATCTCAATATATATTTCTAATTTATTCCCCATATATCATTTCGATTTATCCAATCTCCATTTTATTTTATTCTTTAAATCAATTTATTATCCGTTTATTTGTTAAATTATTCTTTAAATTTCATACTTCTTCTCTTTCATTTCTAATTTAATTCCATTCATTTTAAAATTTATTATCTTAATATTGTTAAATTATTATTCTTTTTTTTAATCCCTTCTCATAAATATTAAATTATCATATTATTCTATATATTTATATCCTTTCTCTTTTCAATCGTTATTAATTTCATTCTCCTCTTTTCTATTATTTTTTTTAAAAAATAATTATTTTTATTAAATTTTCTCTCCTAATTCAATTTTTTCTTTATTATTTATCTCCCATTTCCCCTTTTTCCAATTATCCTTTCTTTTATTCTTTATTTATCCTATATCTCTATCCTTATTATTATATCATCTCTTCCTCTTTCTTCATATTTAATTTATCCTCAATCCCTATTTTTCGCATCATTCATTTCTTAAATTCCCTCTTTCATTTATCCATCTTATCCCTCAGTTTTCATATTTACTATCCTTTTTTCCCTCTTCATATTCTATATTTCCAATCCTTTAAATCCTCCTTTAAATCATAAATTCCAAATAATTTCTTTTATTCGTTATCCGTTAATTCTTTCAAATATATTTTCAATCTTTTCATCATATCTCTCTCATCATCCTATATTCTAATCATATATCATTTAATATATTTCTATTCCATCTTTCAATTTTCTATCTTATATTTTTTATAGTATTAATTTTTTCTCGCTTCCTTCCTGTTATAATCTCTATTTAATCTTATATATCCATTCTTTTATATTATCATCCTCAATTTATTTTCCTATCCTTAGTCTATTATAATATTTCCCATTTATCATCCTATTAATCTCCATTTTAATATTATTCGTCCATTCCTTTTTATCCAATTAATTCCTATAATATCCTTTTTATCTATAATTTCTAATATCTAAAAATATTTCAGTATCTTTTTTTTTTTAAAAATATCTCTTAATATTTTTCATATTTCCTTTAATCCTTATTATAATAGTTATTTTATTCCATCTTTAATCAAATCCATTCCTATCTCTCTTCTTCCCTATTCATTTAATCTATATATTTAATCCATCAATTTATCATTTTTTCTTCATTAATATGATAAATCCATTATCCATCCTTTCATTTCACCATTTATTGATTTCCCTTTTTAAATAAATAATTATCATTCAGATTTTCATTTCTTATATCTACTTTTAATTTTCATTTCATCTCGTCTCGTTATTATTTCCCTTAAAATTCCATCTCCTCCAGTTCCTCCTTTCTCTATTTATCCTTATTTCGATTTTTCTCTTTATATCCTCTAATTATTTTTATTCCCTCATATTTTTAATGATTAACTTCATCCCTAATTTATCTCTATCCATCTTTCAATATCATAAATCCTCCTTTATAATTTTATAATATTTTCTTCCTCCCATTATTTATCTAAATTTCCTAATTTCCATTATTAATTATTCTTATCTTTATTTTATATCCTCCATATATTTAATTTATCTTTAATATTCTATCATTCCCATATCGTCCCATTCCCCATTCTATTATATTTATTCTTCTATAATTTTCCCATTATATCAATATAATAATTTTTTTTTATATCTCATCCTTCCTCTTCATTATATTCATTCTCTTCATTTTCCTTTCTTACCTTTATCTCTCTTATATATTCTTTTTATTCATTCCTATTTATTCTTCATCTTAACGATTATATCTATTTTTTCATCCATCCTATATCTTTTATCCTATTATACATATTTAAATTATCCACCCTAAAATTGAATAAAAATTATCCTCCTCTTCCAATATTTTTTCCCGATCCTTTCTTTTAATTTATCCCTTATAATATTTCTCGATTATATCCTAATCTATTAAAAATTATCTAATTATTCTTCTATAATATTTTAATTAAAATTTAAATTTCGTTTTCTCTTTTTTTAAAAAAATTATATAATCAATTCTTGTTTTACTTATATTATTTCAATTTCTTTTATCCCCTAATTATAATCATTTCATTTTTATTATTCCTCCTCCTATTCCAATTATTTCTTATTCTCATTTCTATTTCAATTTATATTTCCTCTATTTTAATCCAAATCCGATATTCTATTCCCCTATCATTATTCTTAAGTTTTTTCCTATAAAAAATCCTATAATTTATCTATTGTGTTCTATTTTATTCATATTATTATTATATCTCTTCCAATTAAAATCTCCTATAAAATTTATATATAAAATTATCCCATCCATAATATCCTATCTTCGATTAATTTTTTTTTTCTTTTCATTTAAATTTCTTTCCTCTTTTATATTAACCTTCATTTTCGATTTATATATCTTTTCGTCTTTCCATATCTTTATCTATTCATATTCAGTTATTCTTTTCTTCCTTTAGTTTTATTTATCATTTTTATTTAATCTCATAATATCAAATTAATATTTTCCTCTTATCTTTCAACTTTTTCCTTTTCTACCATTATATTATATATTTCTTCTAAATCCTATTTTTTATTATCTTTAATTTTATCTTCTTTATATTTTCTCTCTTTTAATTTTTATTCTAAAATTTCCGAATTTTCCTTTTTTATTATCCCTTTTTCCTTTCGTTTATCGCTATTTCCTATCCAATATTCATTCCATCTCTTCTCTTTATCCATAAATCTCCCTATTTCTATATTTTTAATTTATTAAATATAATTAAATCCATTCCTTGATCCCAAATTATATTTCCAATTTCTTTTCAAAATATTCCTTCTTTATCATTCTTCATTATATTTATTATTTTTCCGATTCTATACATATTCTATTTTTTCTTTACTAATCATTCCTTTCTTTATTTATTTTATTTTCCCATCCCAAATATTCCCAAATTTCTTTCCCCCTCCCTTATTTAATCCTCATTTATATCTTTTCTCCCCTCTCAAATTCCTTTCCTTTTAATCCTTTCCTTCTATTCTTATATTTTCCTTAATTTTCCCTCCTCTTTTCATCTTCTCCTATTTTTTCTCGTTCTCTAATCTATTTTTCCCAATTCCATTATCATTCATCCTCTGCCTAATTTAATATCTATCCAATTTTATATAAAATTATATATTTTTATTTTATCTTACCAATATCATTAATCTCTATAAAAATCCATTCTTTTAATTTTATTTCATCCTATCATCCATTATCATTATTCAATTATATCTATCCCTTATATTCTTCCTAATCCTAAATTTTTATATCCTTCTCATTAACTTATCGTCCTCCGCGCATTATCTCTAAATCTAAATCTTTAACCTTATTTCTTTCAATTCTTTATCATTTTTCCCTTATATTATATATTCTATCTTATTATATCTCCTCTCATTTATAATTTTTATTTATATATTCTTCATTCTTATCTATCATAATCCTTTGATTCAATAATTCTATTATCCAATTTTCGTTATTTATTATATTCCCTTCCCTCGTTCTCCAATTCTTTTTTCCTCTATTATCTTAAATCTGCTCTAATTTTTATTCCCCATTAAATATATTCTATTTATCTAATTTCATATCCTTTATGTATTAAAATATCATATATTTTTTTTCAATATATTATCCCTCTATATATCTTAGTTTTTATAATTATATTAATAAATTATCAAAATTTTTTATAAGATTTTTTCATTTAAAATTTTTTATCTATCTTATAATGCTTTATATCTAATCTTCTCTTCCATCTATTTTTAAAATATCCATCCCTTATTTTTTCCTTTATTTCTTTTATCAATCTATTTATTATTTGTTTTTTTATATAATTTATTCTCTTCTTCTTCTCCTTTTATCTCATTTTTTTCTTAACTTTTTATTATTATTCTTTCTCCTATATTTATATTTATTTTTCCTATTTAAAATTCTTCTCCTCTTCCTGATTTATTATTTCTTTAGTTCTATTTAATTATTATAATCTTATATCTTCCATTATTCGTATTTATCCTTTCTTTTTTCATTATATATATCTATAATCTTTTTTCAGATTGTCTATATATTCTTTATCTCAGTATTTTTCTAAATAATATATTTATTATCCTTCTTTTTAATTCATCTTTTTTTCCCTATCTTTTTTTTTCATCCTTTCGATCTTTCTCCGAATTATTCTTCATTATTCATTATTCCTTTCTCCTTTTATTTTCGATTTTCTCATATATCCCCTTTTCCCATATCCCAATTATTATATCCTTCAATCTTCTCCATTATAATAATAATAAATCCATTAAAATCCCATATAAAATTATCTCCCTATCCTAATATCCTTCTCCCATCCCTATATCATCTTTTTCTTCATCCATTATCGTATAATTTTATTCCTTTCATTCATCCTCCTTTTCTTTTTTCCCTTTTATTTCTCATCCTCTTATATATCATTTTATTCATTCAATCTTTTTCAATTATTAATCATTTAATATTTTCCATTCTATTCCCAATTTATTTTCTTATTTCCTATAAATTCCCTATATTCCCCTTATTCTATCCTATCCTCATTTTCTATTTCATCCAGTATAATTATTTTATCTTTCCCTTTCATCATAATTTCTCCCCTCAATATATTTTAATTCTTCCTCATTTATCCTTCTTCTTCAGTTCTAATTTATTTGTTATCATTTTTAATTATTCTTTTTCTATTCTTATCCCTCTGTTTCCCCATCTATTTTCATCAATATAATTTTTTCACCCTATATTATCCTTCTTCTTCTCTTCTTCTTATATATTATCTTTTTTAATCTTATAAATTTATATATCTATCCCATCATCTATATTTTATTTTTTATAGTTCTCCCATACTTTTCTATGATATTTTTTAATAAATCATATTTCCATCTTTTTATATTTTTCTAATTTCTAGTTTATACTCATATTTTCTCTTATTCTCTTATTCTCTTTTAATTTTAATATCATTTTCTCGTCCTTCCCTATATATATTTCTCTTTCCATAATTTTTTAATCTCATTTAGATTTTTTCATTATTTTTCATCTTATCATTTTAATATATCCTATATCTTCATATCATTTATTGTCCATTCATCATCTCAATCCCTTCTCTTATTCTTTCCATTTTCCTATTCCAATAATCTTATTTCATTCCTTTTCTCATCCATATTTAATTATTTTTCTTTTAGAATTCTAATTCTCCCTTCCATCTTATTTGAATTCATTTCATCCCTCTATATTATTATCGTCAGCTTGTGCTTTGTGCTTAACTTATCTATTTGATGAGATATGCCTATCCTGTTTTTGAGCACATAGCGCTCAAAATTTATTTGTCATTGAGATATGGATAATTTTCTTTGGGATAAAAAAAACCCCCACCATATTGACTCGTTTTCAGGTTAATATATCAAAAAGATTTTGCTCATGCTCAGGATAATCAAGATGATTATCCTCTCTAGGACCATAGTACAAAACACGCTTAAATGTATCAAAATATTTCGTAATATTTCATTTTCGTAATAATTCATTTTCTTTGTAATGGCTGGGCCAAAAGATCCGAAAATCACTGATAATGCTAGGACCGGGTCTGCGGCATAATTTATCGTAGTTCATAACAAGCAAATATTGTTATAGTATTTTCAATAATTATAGAGAAAAGTCTTCTTTTTTATGCTTAAAATTAATGTGGCAGGCAAAGAGTTAATACGATTTGCACCAAAGAAAAACGCTTAAAATGCTATGTCACCAGCTTCGCGCGAGCACAGTTTAACAAGATAAGTATCTTATTTATAAAAGTAGCAAAAAAAAAAAAACCCCTTAAAATGCAATGTTATCGGGTTGATAATCAAAAAATTTCGGCTCGCGCTTCGCGCTCGCATTGTTCAATGAGATTAGTAGGCCTATCTTCTATCTTCTATATGCGGAGCAGCACAAAAAGCGCTTAAAATGCACTGTTTTCAGGTTGATATAGCCATATTTTTCGGCTCGCGCTCCGCGCTCACATTGTTCAATGAGATGAGATCTATATGAGTAGCACTCGCATTGTTTAATTAGATAAGTAGGCCTATCTTAAGCATGGAACAAAAAAAAAAGAAAGATAAAAATGCACTGTTTCAGGTTCATAATATCAAAAAATTTCGGCTCGCACTTCACGTTCGCATTTTAAAAATTCAATACATTAGCTTGTTCGTGAAATTTGAAAAATAAACAGGTTTTTAAAATTCAATGTCTTTAGACCAATAACAACGCCCCCCCCCCTCCCCCGGAGCTTAGGTCTCCAAGCAGTAATCGAGGAAAATTTTGATGAAAAAACAAAATTCCGCCCCCCCCCCCCCCCCTATTGGAGAATGCTTGATCTGCCCCTGCTTTGCCTACTGCTATGCAAATCATATTTTGCATCAAATTCTGGCTTCTGTACCTCCATGGTAGGATACAGTTCGATGGAGAAGAAGAAACGGATGGACTCAATATTTCCCAATGATATTTTGATATGGTCGAAATTGTGCAGGACGGTGGTGAGCTTCCTTCAACATCTTCTCCTTCAAGTTAGTAGCCTACGCTTAGTGGCGGGTACCAGCAAGATAATAATTGTGCACAATTTCGATTTCTTCTTTCAGAATATTATAGGCTTACAATATCATGCATAAAGAGTATGCAGCATGAAAAATGTCTTAAACGTACCTTCGTAAATCGTACTTTCATTTTCATTCTTGGGCTATCTACTTTTGATGGTTGTACAGTGTGAAGACTATAGTGTGTCCCACAAAAAATGCTAATGGCACTTCAGATGGGTACAATGTTAAAACTACATTATTATATTGTTTATATCATTACACCCGTAAACTACTATTCGTTATCTACAACTGGATGAAATTTTATGTGATATGGTCCAAGAATCACAAAGATATGAGCATTTTGTCATTACACATCAGGAAACATCTCCATCCAAGTTTGTATTGAGTAGCACCGGATAAATCAAATAAAACAAACCCAAGTTTGATCATTAATACTTTGGAAAAATATTTCAGTAGTAATTATTAAATTTATATCACTGTAAAGTGCAACTCATTACCATTTTAATGATACCTCTCTCAGCTCACCAATATCATGTATCTCTGAACTCCGTTGTTTTAAATATGTCTTGCAAAGTTGTGAGTGGTTCACTTTCACGCTCATTGATGATCAAAATTGGGTTTCCTTTTAGACACCTTTGAATAACGCATCTCAAGGAGCATGAAAATGAACACACAATTTTGCAAGACTTTTTCAGATCAATGGGGTTCAGCGATGCGTGATATTGGTGAGCTGAGTGATATATCATTAGAATGGTAATGAGTTGCACTTTACAGTGATATAAATTTCATAATCACTACTGAAACTTTTTCGAAATTATTAATGATCAAACTTGTGTTTCTTTTATTCGATATACCTGGTAGGCCTACTACTTAATACAAAACTTGGATGGAGATGTTTATTGATGTGTGATGAACCGTATCAGGACATCTCCCCCGGAAGACAACTCCCCCGGGGACAACTCCCGGAGGACAGCTCCCCCGGAGGACAACTCCCCCGGAGGACAACTCCCCCGGGGGACAACTCCCCCGGAGGACAACTCCCCCGGAGGACATCTCCCCCGGAGGACAGGTCCCCCGAAGGACAACTCCCCCGGAGGACATCTCCCCCGATGAAAACTCCCCCGGAGGACAAGTCCCACAGAGGACATATCCCCCGAGTACAACTCCCCCGGAGGACAACTCCCCCGGAGGACAAGTCCCCTAGAGGACAACTCCCCCGGAGGACAACTCCCCTGGAGGGCAACTCCAACGAAAGAGGAAAGCTTGCTAAAGTCGCGTATGACCTGAGGAAGAATAAAGGTGTTTCTACAAAGATCCTCGTCAAGAAGGGAAATGTCTTCCTTTCAGTGGAAGGAAAAGAACTCAACCTCATGGAAAGACTACAAAGAATAGTCATATAAGACCTGTTCTTCCTTATATTTAAGTTTGTCAACAATCTGTATTTGATAATGCTCAAAAAGTAAAGATCTAGATACATTTATGCTTTGGCTTATGAGTTCATAATTATAAAGCCTGATATTGTGCTGTTAGGTTTTGATATATCATTATGAAGAAATTTACTATTAAACCAGTAAAATTTCTTAAAAGCCTTGACAAATAATGTTCATAAGGTTCATGTTTGTTTTATTTTTTAATGCCAAACTTTAATTGCTGAAACAGTGAACTTTGCGATTGCAATGCTAAATAAGTGCTATTTGAGGTTATTACGTTAATTTAATCTCTCTCTT
>CALNVZ010003432.1:6312779-6327529 GCA_940671915.1 Paracentrotus lividus | reverse complement strand
GGGGGGGGGGGTAGGGGACGCGCGGGTCCCTCTATAATTAGAAAAACACTCAATGACTGTACATGTTAAAATCGAATTATTTTGGCGGCTCAACCCCTTTTCGGGCCTGGTGCCCCCTCTATTTTCAAATTCTGGATCCGCCCCTGGAAGAGGCGAGATACCTTGACATTATGACAGATGTCGTAAATCAGAAATCAAACGTCAATTATGTAAACATCACCAACAGAATTCAGCGATGAAGTCTATTCAGTTTATTCCTGTATGCACTCACGTTTTATGTGTGTTGACAAAATGTTCTAGTTCTGCTTATTAGCTACAATTATAAGGAGTGACTTGTAGAAATTATTGTATTGGTTTAAACAATAATCCCCGTTATGGAAAATGTGTATAGACCATATATACATGTATGTTAGACTGTATAATTTCAGAAATTATATTCGATAGTTGTCAGCCATATTTATTGCATCCGTTGTTTCATGTATTTGAATGTATTAGTTTGTTTAATGAATTTACTTATCTTTATTTACATATTATTAATTATTTTAATTATTATTATTATATATCTTTTTTTTTTTTTTTTTTTTTTGTAGCAGTAGAGTTTGATTAAAATGAATCTAATTATATTCAGGACCACTATATGTAAAAACAAATTATCATTATTATTTGAGACTCATATTCGATTTGTGAAATTTGGCCTAACTCGTTGAATATTTCTGGTATCGCACTTTTATTAAACAAATCCAAAATAGTATCAATTATTTTCCATATCATCACCATTTATTATTATCTATAATGATTATTTCAAGAATGGTTTTACTATGCCGAGGAACAAACATTAAAGGCATGTTTAAGTTGACACCGCTGTCGTGTTGAAAGGGCAAACATTACACCTAGGGCATACTGCATATGTCACACCACTGAGGGACCCACCGAGCTAAGATTTTGCCACCCTTATTAATTTTGGATTCCACTCTCTTGAGGGTGCCGCTTCATCTGTACATAGCGACACCAGTGGATATAGTTGCTGGTATATTATTATTCAAATTATGTATAATTTCTTCTACGAAGCACCATCTATATAACGCCATGCACTTGTTTTCCCATGGATATGCTTGCATATTATTATGATTGTGTTACTGATTGTTCATAGGTCTAGCCTGCGCCTGAACCCTCCCCCATGTCCACCAAAAGAGGGGGGGGGGGCGGGTTAATATTTAAGTAACATTCCCAAGTGGCCCATTCGTCTTTATAAATTATTATGATAACGGAATTTTCAATAGTAATATACTGACGCTCTTTTTGTGTAATATATATATTTTTTTTTCTCTCTCTTTGGAAATTTGTATCTTTGTAATTTTCCTATGGATATATTATTCTTATTTGAAATATTTTCTCGTGTGAATCCATGGAGAGGCTCTTACGTCCATGCCGCGTCTATGGTGAATCTTGATGTAAAATGAATTCCAATTACAATAGATAGACCTATATTCAACGTCCATGATTTATCGAAGGATATTCCCGAAAATAATATAAACCCCATCTAGATTTGCACAGTATATACGAGTGAATTGTGTTTTTAATAATTACTATGATTTACGTGTTTTCCTTTATAAGGAGTCTGGTAATATCACCCGTCATCATTATTGCCATGCAACGTCATATTCTAATTAAACATATTCCCCAACTTTAGCGCTGAATTATAAATTGGAAAGAAAATTATTCCAATATACCACATGTTTTTCCCTTTATAAAAATAACGTGTGTTTCATTTTTTTTTTTTTTTTTTTTTTTTTTTTTTATTTGGTCTTTGAAAGGATGTTTTACCTCAATTTTTTTTTTTTTTTTTTTTTTTTTTTTTTTTTAATGAAAGCTTTCCTCCCCCTTCTCTCATACTAAAATATGATGATTGAGCTCTGTTTTAAGATTGAAGTCTTTAAAGATAATCCATGTTACCTGATTATGTCCATTCCTTAGTGATAAAACAAACAACAAAAAGAACATTCTATGCTGACTATTTACGACTTTGCATAAGGCCCAGCGGCATCTTTATATTTCAATAAAACCCTTGAATAAATCAACAGAACATCATTTTATGTTCGGTTATGTCAATTTACATGATCGTAAAATCAAAGAGATACATTGATCGTACAGAGGCGTGCGCATTTACATGTTACTAATATCATGCTGTATACCTCAATATAAACGCGCCCTTTACCGTTTATGTCATGTGCTTTAAAGCGGCACTGATTATTTTTAAAGATTTTTCCAATTGGTGTCTTTTCCCGTATTTATCTCTTTTCTTTTTCCTTTTTTAAATCGTTTTTTTTTTTTCCCCTCTCTTTTGTGCTTTTTCATTTTATTTTATTTTCACATTTTCTTTTTCTTTTTCTTTTTTCTTTTTTTTTCATTCTTACTATCGTTTCTTTAAAAACCCTTTTCCCGATTGGTAAATGCAAATTTCCTCCATTGGCCAATCAGAAGTGTAGAGAATATTATTATACCATTACCACGCTTTCGTTTAGAAATGGTTTACCCATTGCTTTTATTTCTATTTAACCCATGACAACCTGAACTGATTTCGCGTTAATGCTATGCATTTGAAATGCCAAATCGCACGTTTACTTAACATAAATTATTGACCATCAACATGATCAATTTTATTGTAGTAAGTCAATAACTTGCTATCTAGTAATTGTACTCTGATCATGGTACGTCTCTGTTTACAATGCGAAGTGCATTTTGAGGGTCAAATAATGACAACATTGACAGATCCATATCAAAAACAAATATGAAGGAAGGTCGAAGTTTGATAACAGTTCATTGAACATCAAGATCAAAGTAGTATATTTTGAAATTCTGTTGCATAAAAAGGGTTATTCAAACTTGAAACATTCAGCGTCGTTCATTATTACCTGTATATGCTTGCCCGAGGCTTGTCTGGCATAGCAAATATAGCGCTTAATAGCAAATCTATTCTGTGACAGTCTTGACATTTGTATAATTATGCGATTACCCCAGGCGAGTGGGAAAAGCAACAGCTATTTAATTTGTTTATGTCTTGGAGCTACATTGCAGTGGATGGGAGAGAGAAGCTAAATATATACTATATTAACTGATGTGTTGGAATTTTATCACATACAATCTAAATTTAGGGGATATCTCACCAAGATGCGAACGTTTGCAAAAATATACATGTAGTGAATTTGTCTTGTTCGTGATTTTGCCAGGGTTCGTAAAGGTTTGTTTCAAGTTCCCAAGCAGTTTTTACGATTGGTAAAACAAAATTTTAAAAAATCCTTTTCTCAAACTGGTCCAAGTTTTCGCCAACAGTAAAATGGATTCGCCAACTTTCCTGACGAACATTGACGAAAAGAGTTCAACTCTGTCATTAAAGGACTCCTCCGGGCTGGATTTTTGCATTATTAGAAAAATAAAGTAAAATCTAAAAAGCACAACACTGAAAATTTCATCAAAATCGGATCAGAAATAGCAAAGTTATGAATTTTCTTAGGTTTTGAATTTTTTTAGGAAACAGTTTCTGCCATCTTCAAATTGGCAAACTGATGATGTCTCAGTCCCCCTACTTTCTTTGTATTTTATTGTATGAAATACCAATTATCAAGATTTTCTGCCCCAAGGACATAAAAACAGGGATTAATCCTTGTGGAATGTTCAAGGTCACTAGTGCTTTTACCTATGTCATTATGAGGGATAGATTTTCTGTATACGCAATATATGAAAAAATTAGAAAAATAGGATTTCATATATAGAAGTATAGGGGGACTGTGACATCATCATTTTGCTCATTTGAATTTTCAAATATTCAAATGAGACAATGAGGCAATGCCAAGAACTGTTTTACGAAAAAAATTCAATACCTAAAAAAATGCATAACTTTGTTGTTTTTCATCCGATTTTGATGAAATTTTCTGTGTTGTGTTTGTTCAATTTTACTTTACTTTACAAAACTTTTTGATTTCAGCCCGGACTCCTCCTTTAACAAACGTTAGCGTACTATTTACAGCCGTTTGCGAAACTGGGGAAAAAAATCATTTAGTTCCGAGGTCTTCGTCTGTGAGAATATTATGTAAAAAGCAAAATTACATTTTTCTTAATTTGGGCATTGTTGGCAACTGACGTATAAATTAAATGTTGAGAATTAGACATGTAGGCCTACAAGTTTGATTGCACGGAGCCTTCTTCTAAAGGCCAAAGGACAAGTAAATGTTGCGATTCTTTAATTTGAGTACGGACTTCTCTGATAAAATGCACATAAAATATCACAAAGAAGGGCAAATGATCCATGTAATATTTAGTATTGAATGTTTTGATAATTTGCTACAAGTACCCAATCATTTTGTCTCTGACCAACAAAGATTCTGCTATATCATCGAAAGCCAAGCAAGGCTTTTTTTTAAAACTTAATTTTAATGCTTTGGCTAAATAGTGCTTTAATGTTTTCTAAAGCTATATCATTCACATGCATGCATTACCAAGAGTGATATTATGATGACTAATGGTGCTAATATTCTACAATTCTATCTCTTCTAAACAGACGATGTTATTGCTTCTGCGTTGAACACTCCGACATCTGAAAGTATTCACAAGGAAAGGTTTCGTCCTTCAACAGTCACAACCGAGTCAACATCGTGCGACCTTTGATGATCATACTTGGAGATTACTACTGCAAACTTTTGATACTGATTCCAAACAGTAGTTGTGTCCGTTCAAGGAATTCCGTCTTATGACTGTAGCTTCGTCCACAGCGTACACATAAAAGACAGCGTTGAAGACGTCAACAGTTAGTTTCTTGTCAAGATGCAGTGATTGCAGATTGGTCTTCATTGCACAACAACCAACGTAAGGGATCTGTAGTCAACACTTCAAGGAATTTCGTTTAAGACTGTAGCTTCGTCAAGAGCCTAGCTGGAGACAAAAGACTGATTTAAAGACGTCAGAATCTGATAAAGGACTGACTCGGAGACGTCATAAAAAAGACTCAGCTGGAGACGTCAACCGTTACTTGCAATGATGCAGTGATTAAAGAGTGAACATCATTACAGAACCAGTCTGAGCACACTTCCTCACGGGATCTGCAGTAAACCAAGCAAGTGCTACCATCATGTCCTGCAACGCGCCGAATATCCGTCTGAACTCTCTGGAGTCAATCTGGTACTGTAACCTAGCCGTTGTTATTACCATGTTCCTGGTGTTTGATGGGAACCGTCGCTATCAACACTACGCTTCTCTGCCCTGGCCAGAGGGCGAAAGACCTACTCCGGAGTTGAGGTAATTATAAAATGCGCTGATATAATAGATACTACAAACTATAAGATAAAATTAATTTAATTACCGTGGACAAACTATTTACCCACAATGAATACCATGTTAATGTACTGGAATTTAAGGGGACTCTGTCCGGCCATGATATATATATATAGGCCTAGCTCGCGACTCCTAATCTCTGGATCACGCAGGCGTCGCCGCGACGTCAACTGAGACTCTTGTGAGGTCTCCGGAGTCACGGGAAAATCAAACATGTCCATTAAAAACAATCTTCCTCTTCATGACATCTCCGCAGTAGCCGGGACAAATTCGACTGATCAGTCGAGAGAGTGGGGGCGACGTCTCCTCTTCCTCCTTTAGCCATATAATGATACATTGGTTATGTTTCCAGGGTGACGCATATCTGTACACTACTGTTTTTTTTTTAATCGTTTGTCAAACTGTATTTGGTTCGCTTGTGTCTTTCATTGATAGATGATGTTTGCACGCATTGAAAACGTAGATGAAGAGAAGGAAATAGATGATATACCTTGCTTAAAATTATGCAAAAGTTGTGTTTCAGATTTTATCCCAGTATGTCTAGCTATAAACTTCTACCATCAACTTGACCATCTCTATAGGTTGTACCTTTGCCTGATCATCATGGCAGCTCTCCTCATCACCGCCTTCATACCAACCCAATACTTCAAGGTGGGCAACCATGCTAACGACCAATCCAAACTCGGAGCCACCAAGCGGAAGCGGAAGAAAAAGAAATCCAATGAAACCAAGACACCCAAGGACAATCCACAGAGTGATGGCGGACGAGACGAGGAATCTATCGCTCATATCATCAGGATGGCTCTCCAGACGGTACGCTCGTGCAGGAAGCATCTGGGACCGATAGGAGCAACGATTCATATAACATCAGCGTTCTGTCTCCTTTTACCGGTCATATTCCTCCAGGCTAGGGCCATCCAGTCGGGCATTCTACCACCGGGTATGACACTTTTCTCTACTTTATGTCGGAAACGTTTGTTCAAAACTTATGCCGATATCTTATTGTGAGATTTCTTCTCTCTCTCCCCCTCTCTCTGTCTCATTCCCTGTCGTAAGGATCAATTATAAAATGTAGTCAGTGGCGGAACCATCGTCGTCTCTGACAAAGGATCGTGGCCCTGTTCATGCTGTACACAATCCTTTTTACAGACCCGACGCTGGATCCGCCAAACGTTGTAAACACAACTTCAGCTTGTTCATGTTATCTGTGATAATCATGATAATAATACTGATTAAAAAGATCTTATTTACAGGTGAAAGCTCATTGAGCATAAGAAGTAATCATGAATGTATTTCTTTCTCTTTTTTTTCAGAAATGATCTGGAAATCGGAGGTTGGAGAAATATTTCTGATCGAGGATTCTACCAATCTGACCTATCTCCGAGTCCATGCGTTCGTGGCGCCATCCATCGAGTATCAATCCATTTTACCTGCCGATACAACACCATCATCAGGAGAACACCAGTCTGATCCTGACTCTAATCTTGATGACACATTCGGGACTGTTGTGGTGACCATGAACTACCTCAATTACGTGGTACCACTCTTCATTTACGCCATCCGTTACGCTGATGTGTTCTGGGCGTGTCACAAAGGTTTCGCGCTCCTGATCTCCATTCAGCTGATGATGAACGCTGTGCAATATGCGTTAGGATTTATCGGTATGTCCCTGCTTTACAAACTACATTGGTATGGTTGGGACAAGTACGACGTCTCCACCAAACCTATATTTTCCTCCGGACCATCTTTGATCCCCGCATACTTAATAAACAATATCACTGTGTTCGTGGCGGCGGCCATTTTGTATTTATACGGGTACGGGCGGTTGAAGCGAGTTCAGCTACGAAGGACTAGATCTGAGGTATAACGTTCCAATTGCGAAGACGTTATTGTTTGTCTGAGAAGTAACGGGATTCCTGCACAACTATCGCTGCTCAGACTATGTGCTCTTTGTTTGTGTCAATTTGCTCTTTGCAAGACTTCCTTTTCTCATGCGTAATACATGATAGCGTCTATCGGTTTTCAGGGGACGGGCGAGAATCCTATGTCTTATTGTGTTTTGATGATGTTTGATACAGTCGGTCAGTGTGGTTTATCTCTTGGATTTGTTTTGCTTAGCAAACGGGTTAAAATAGACATTGGTGGCCTTCAGTCACTTTCACCACTATTGACGAGTAATGGACTGATGTGATTACAGGCGTGGTTCGGTGGCATACCCTTATTGACGGAGGTATGAGACCATGTCGCAAGTGATAAACTATGATGGGAGACCCACTAAACTGGTACGCGCTATACCCGAGGCGTTCCAGCGGAACAATGTTCAATGGCATAAAGTAGGGGTTATATTCGCAATTTCCTAGATTGGCGTACTGTGCAAATGAATATATACTTCAAAATGGGGAAAACGTTGACAAATACAAACATAAATCATAGGGACGCTGGAAGTCTCCTCTTGAAGGCGCCGTTCCGCACCGCCTCGCGACACCAGCACAGTTACTGTGGTCGCCCCCAAGGGTAGTTCTGCTGACACAGAGTGGAATTATATTTTCAAAGAATCGCGGTATCGACGGCGTATAACAAGGAGCTGATATTTTACTTAATCAGATATTATATAACATTTATTTTATTTACTTACGATGACACAAACAATCGTGTCATAGTATTGACTACGTCTTATACTGGACTACTACTAGCTTTCATATACAGTATAACCAGCCATAATATTGCCCTTTTTTTTTTTCGCCCAAAGAATTAGTAGCAGAATGCATGTTTTATACGGATCGCGGCCGGCATGGCTGACCACGTAGACATCATCCTCCATCATCTGTTGGTTTATGAAAAATTTTGAAGATCACAAAATTTGATAGTGTTAAGTCTTTATGATATTTATCTCTTCGTAATATAATTCATCTCCATGCAATAATTTAACAAACGTTGTCGTAGTGTACAAAACTAGGTGTGATACTGTTAGACTAAATATGTTTTATTTAAATGGGTAGATTTTTTTGATGATCTAATCCGAAATCATGCCTGGATCCATTTTAATTCATTAATGTGCATATACATCAGGAAGCAGAGTCGAGGGGGGAGAGGGGTTCAAGCACCACTTTTCTGTAACGTGTTACAAAAACGATGAAGATAACCGCATTCATATTGTGGATTTTGGGCGAGCGATAGTTGTGCATTTATATTTAGGCCTATGTGGGAGGCGCGTGAAAAAAAATCCGCTTGCGATATATACATTTCATTTTTGGACATCATTGGACCTCACGACGGCATCTGCTGGAATTTATTTGAATAACTTCAAACGTTTCTTTAATCGTGTGTTATTGGGCATTCTGTATAAGATTTTTAGCACAGGTGGTATTTATTGGTGCCAAGACAGATATATATGGTCCGAGTCAATTAAATATTTGAGTATGATATTAGATGAATTGAGGAGTTATTAGCAATTGGAGGTTGTGTATTTGCCATCTTAATTCTTATTTATCGAATTGTATTGGATTTACAAGCAATCGTGTGTCTGAAATAATGACATCAAGACTATATGAAGCAAATGTAATCTTTGTATGTTGTCTAAGTTGATATTAATAATATAAGTATGTTCCCGGATTCGTGTTATTTTGGTAAAATATTGATCTTCTCTCTCTGTGCATTTCATCTCTCTCCTTAATCTTTCGCATCTTCTTTCTCCCATACTCCTATCCCAGTCCCGCCACATATTCTCGTGTCTCTGCTTCTCATGCTTCTGTCTCTACTCTCACAGTAGCAACAAACACACACTACACACACTCAATACACACACAGTATTACGAAACAGCTCACTCGTTATTGGTAAGATCTCAGAATCGGTATCATTTGTCGACACAATTTGTGTAAACTCTCAACCAACTCTTCTATCTCCTAATCAATTGTAATGTCAATTTTTACCTGTTCTATATTTTCACTGTTGAATATCTTCGCTTTCTTTACCATAATTTTAATCTTTAACACTACATTTTTTTACAATCTTTGTTCTTTTTCCTCACTCTTGCTCGTCTTTCTCTTTCAAATTCCTCATGATGCTTCTAAAGACCTTTATGGAGATGAAGATATAGCCTGCTTGAATGAGATGTGTTTATGAATTCAGTCCTGTGTGGCTACATAGGGATAAACAAGTACATTCTGATGCGGAACGTAGTGGGGGGCGGGGCGGTGGGGTTGAGGGCGGTGGGGGGTTTGTTGGACGTGGGGGAGATTGCATTTGGAAAATGTCTAATTGGACAAAAAAAAAGAACACGTAAGTCGTTTCATTCAACATTTTTTTGATAAAGAAGGGCAGTTGCGGTGGTATTTCCCTTTTCGATTGCTCCAGCGTGTCTTTTAACAATTCTAAAATGCAAACTAATGTCTGCAGTATATAACTGGAGACTAAGCTCGACGAGTTCAACGAATAACAATCGTTAGATATTGCGGAGAAGGTACCATGCGGGCATCAACCCTGAGCTCGCTGGAACCTCATTACGGCATGCCATCCCTTTTATGAAGATGTTTAGTGGGCCCTATAGTTATTTGGAGGGGGGGGGGGGTCCTTTCCTACCAAAGATAGACAGGTAATATGATAAGCTATGTTTTTACCTCAAGCTCTGACATCTTACAATTTCTTTCATTCTTTATCTTTTTTACCATTGTTTTCATTCATGTCTTATTTAAATTCCTACATATCTTAAGTGTAAATTGACAATCTTCTCGACTACAGATCTTAGTGTTTTAGTTGATCGTTTGTCCGTGACATGATGCACTATGCTATGGGAACAGTAAGAGAGTCGAGTAATAGAGAGAGAGAGAGAGAGAGAGAGGGGGGGGATACAACAGTAGTTTTTATCTACATAATTAATACAATGAATAACCAATACATTCTATCAATGAAGAAGATTTTAAGCCTCATAAAATTCGTTTATATCCAAGTTTTATGAGGGCTATAGTTGGAAACCTATATAATCATGCAGTAATCATTCAGTATTATCAAAAATATCAAGAACTAAAGCTAATACGTGACAAGTATCTATAATCTAATTACCCAGCTAGAAAATTGTAACTGTAACAAATACAATATACACATAGACACAGACATATATTTAGAATGGATAAAAAGCGATATGATAAAGAAAATTCCTTCCAACTGTATAATATGACAATTATAAGCAAGTCTATATTGTAACTGCGAAGAAAGTATGAAAAAATTAATAATATTATGAGGTAGTACCAGACATAAAGATAATGGACTTGGTAATGTTCCCGTGCAAACCACCTTATAATATCTAGTTTCTGATAAATGCAATTTGCATAAATTCGTTCATTATCTATTGGAAGAAGCTTATTATAGTACCGCTTTAATTTAAAGATTCGTAAACAACACCAATTTCATAATACGTTGACGATGTATTAACAACACTACACTAAAACTAGATTAAATAAAAACAAGTTAAGCATAATTTTCACGATACATAGAAGATATATTATTGGCAGATTATCAACAAAGTACCTAAGCTTGTCCTTCTAGGTGAATACGTAGCGCACGTAGCCTGTACTAGACTACAATAGCGCAATAATTTTCTAGTTTTAGATACGCTCTGTTAAGTTAATTTTCGCGTGTCTGTTTAATTTTTTTTTTTACTTTCTCTACCATCGTTATATGGTTTTTGTGTCTGTTTGTTTAACTCAATGTTTTCAAAAAACATATTTCATCTTAGAATTATTTCCTTGCGTGATTTTTAGTAATCATAGTATGGCAAACATCTACTTGAAAACGGTTAAAAGGATCTGTTCTACTTGTTACTGTTATACTTTCAAGTTTATAGTACATTTCATAGAAATCAGATCATAAAATGCGGCTAGAAATGAGTGGTAATGAAGAATTCTTATAAATATATAAAAGGAGTGTAATATCGAACCAATGAATTATGCATATGAGTGGCAGACGCTAAATGTATATTACTTATCATGCTACTATTCATTTTAATAGGATACGGTTATTTTCAACCACAAATAATGGTCTATATCACAATGAGTTCTCCTGAAAACATATCCTGATGAAATGGCTGATATGGAACATGAATTAATTAAATAAATGAAATTTTTCGATCACCATCCGAGTAATATTCAAAGTTACATAGTTATGTTTGAAACATTTCAACCCTAATTAAATATTATTTTAGATACTTTGAAATGCCCGTAACTATACAGTTAATTCATTACTCGTTCCATTTTTTCGAATAACGTATATAACACATCGATTTTGCAATGACATATTACATAATTAATATTTTGTTCAATCACCCTACAATCATCCCGACTCGACATGGCACTTCCCGTCACTTGTGAATCATAAGTTGCTTCTCTTGAACGCATTTGATTAGTTAATTGCAGTATGGATTTAGCTGAATGTGTTTTGAGATTTTTAGAACACAAGTCAAGTGCGCTACAACAACTTTCCCTAAACTAGAATGCTTCTGATATCATTGTAGTGAATAACTTTATAGCAATAAGCTATAATGGTATAATCATATTCAGCAATAGTGGATTTGTTCAGAATGCAACATTAAATGACTTTCTATATTAGAAATTTGATAATGATTCGAAATTCATTTTTTCTTATATAGCTGACTCAAGGCACCAATCGTAGTCAACATCTCACCGTGATTCAGAGATTCGGTCGATTTGGAAGTTTGTATGACCTACTCAGTTGTTTAGATTAAATAGGATACTAACTTCCGATGTCACCATCATAGTCTCGTCATCTCATGCTCATGGTAGGCCTTAGTGGGCCGTGATAATCCTCCTCTTCATCAGCCTCCTCATCATCATAAATACTCCAGCATTGAAAAAGTTCAAATCAATTCTTCAAATATTGCTATAATTGCGATATGATGTTCCATGTATGATGTCACAAACTGGCAAATATCTCATCTGACGGTTTAAACGTGAAATGGTTCAGACCGCAACGGTAAGAGATGATCGCTTGAGTTTATTCATGCCTTGTTGAACTTCAGAGTGAAATCTTTTGGGTTCAACTACGAGGCGGTAAGCTCAAAATCTTTTTGGGTGGCTAGGAATCCGAGTCGCATCTGTATATGATGGAATAAAAAAGAGGAGTAGGAGAGAAGGGATGGGAGAGAGAGAAGAGTAGGAGAGAGAGAGAGAGAGAGAGAGAGGAGAGAGAGTATGAGAGAGAAAGAAAGAAAGAGAGAGATGAAGACTATACATTGAAATGTGATATATTGAATATCTTACTTTTGCAATACTAACAACATCAAACAATTGTACATAATGATAGGATTATAGAATAACAACACCTAAGCAATAATGAATGATGATGATAGATGATGGCGCGGGTCTTAAAGAGTAATTGTATTATGTATTTTTTTTATAGAGGAAGACTGAATAGGAGGATGGGGGAAAATACAGTAAAATCATGAGACCTCTACAGCTCAAATCATGACAATGTTCGCATGATTTTGATTCTTACTGCCGCCATTTTTCGCGAGAAGGTGCAACATTTAATTCCTACACAATAATGAACATGGTTATGGAACCGGTAAAGTTTGATCAGTCCAATAAACAACCATTATGTTTCCTATTTTGATGATCCCTCCATATTTGTTTCTTTTTTTTTTGAATTTATTTAATTATTATAGTGGACAATGAAAAGGAGCGTCAGAGAAAAATAAGAATTCTCGCACCTCCATACAATACAATCGACCTATGTTATTCATATCGACATGTTGGTGTTTAACAGTACATTAGATTCAGAGTTTTTAAATTCCATTGCGAGTTCCCTGCCGTATTGTTTATCCAATACTTAGGTGGTTGGTGTGCATTAGGTCAATTGGATTGATCATTTCGCAAAATAGTTTACCGGGAGGTCCGTATTGGTGCGTTTATGTCTGGTTCATGATTTAAACCGGATACTGTTGCTGTGTTGTTGTGAATTGATACTTTGGCTTTTTGGCGGTTCGCCTTGTTGTCAAGTGCAGGTGTGGAAGTTGCGCGTAGCAGGGTGGTTTCATTGTCACATGTTTTGTTTTTTTTTTAAAGGGCAATTTCTTTGGTGCAAAATATGTCAGCATTTTTGTGAAGTAGTGGTAATATTTTGGTAACGCCATGTGGTGATTTGGTTGTAGTATCTTCTGACTTTCTACACTCATTTAAAGGCTGTGGATAGACTAGTGTTTGATGCTGTTATATGCGCAGGTTGTGTTGTCACAAAGGTGGATACTATAACAATGATTTTGATTGGATGGTAGCGTGCAGTTTTGAGATCCAGGCTTCTTCATTAGGTGGCCACTTATGATAGTTGGGTATGTAATAATTTTGTTATAATATTTCGGCAGGATTTGCATGATGTAATTTAACATAATCGGTTAATGAATGTGGTGTGGAATGGTAGTGCTCATAAGATAGAGTGGGAGATCGAATTTCACTTGCTGAGTTCTTTTAGGCGATCGTTGAGTGTATTTGCTATATTTGCGGCTCGGTAATTGGATCCAATCGCATGTTTGTCCTTTGTGAGAGAATTCACTGGATTTGCGGTACTTCGTCCGTCAAACCATGCTTCTTTTGCGGGATGCAAATGGTAGACATGAGTTGAGCTAATAGAATCAAGGAAAAGGTGACAAAATGTATTCAGAGATGAAATAAAGTATATAGTGAAAATATAGACAAAGGATATTCCATTTGGGAGTTGTTGTTGTGAGTTATAGATAATAACGATGATGGTGGTTATGCTGATATGATGTGACATATTTACTGGATATGATGTGTTATGTGATTGAGATATCTGATGTTGAAGGTTTGGATTTCTGTCATTGGATTAATTCGTTGCACGCCATATAGCTGTGCTGGGCGATGAAGAGAGTGCTAGATGGAGATTTAGAATTTCCTGTCGTAACATGAGTGTTCGAGATCTATTGCTGACTGTTGATTAGTTTGTCTGTGTGCATGTACACATTAGATGCAAAGCGTGAAGAAATAGACTGTTTATAGGTTTGTATTAATCTAATGAATATGCGTAATGAGGTTTGAAGCGAAATGGCGTAACAGAATTAATACAATGTCTAGCAATTGTACTACTGACAAGAATCAAGCGATTAGCGATTTAAAAATAAAAATAAGCTTATATTATCGCTTTAGTAAGATCAGTGTCTACAAAGGTCTATGGAATATGGACCAAATATGTGCTCCTTAATGATAAAAGCCATGCAATACGCAAGAACATTTCTAAACACTTAAGCATGGAATAGACGAGCAGAAGTGAGCGAATTTGAATATGGACCATATTGATCATACCTATTTCATTTGTTTGTCTCTGTTTCTCGCTTCTCAGACTCCTCTAAGTGTTAGTGGTATTCTCTCATATTGAATTCTTGATTGTACGTTTCGAGGAT
>CALNVZ010003432.1:6296790-6310119 GCA_940671915.1 Paracentrotus lividus | reverse complement strand
ACACACACACACACACACTCACACACACACGGTAAACCACAAACACACACTCTCTCTCTCTCTCTGGATATTTATGTGTTAAATCTGTACCCAATTTTTGTTTACACAATTTTTGTTGTTTACTTCTTCACTTTATATCTCTCTTTCAAAAAAGATATTTAGCCGCATAATTAGGTGTGAAATCTTTACCCCATTTTTTCTTTACACAATCTTTGTTCTTTTTTTCCTCACTCTTCTCTCTTTCTCTTTCAATCTCCTCATGATGTCTTCTAAAGACCTTTATGGAGATGAGATACACGCTGCTTGAATGAACATGTGCTGTTAATGAATTCCAGTCCTGTGTGGTACCTAGGGCATGACAAGTAACATTCTGATGGGGACGTAGTGGGGGCGGGGCGGTGGGGTGGGGCGGTGGGGGTTTGTTGGACGTGGGGTGAGATTGCATTTTGCGAAAATGTCCTATGGACAAAAAAAAACAACACGTAAGTCGTTCATATCAACATTTTCTTTGATAAAGAAGGGCAGTGCGGTGGTTATTCCCCTTATCCTTGCTCCAGCGTGTCTTTTACAATTCAAAATAAGACTATGTCATGCAGTATTAAGCTGGAGACTAAGCTCACAGTTCAAACGTATAACAAATCGTAGATATTGCGGAGAAAGGTTACCATGCTGTGCATCCAACACTGGAACTGCTGGACTCTATTACGGCATGCCATCCCTTTTATGAAGATGGTTAGTGGGCCTATATTATATTGAGGGGGGGGGGGTCTTTCCTTCACCAATGATGCACAGTAATAATGTAAGCATGTTTTTACCTCAAGCTCTTGACATCTTTACAATTTCTTTCATGTTCTTTATCTTTTTTTACCATTTTTCATCAATGTACTTATTTAAATCCTACATACTTTATGTGTAAATAAGTTGACAATCTTCTCGACTTCAGATCTTAGTGTTTTTATTGGATCGTTTGTCCGTACTATGATAGCACTATGCTATGGGAAACATAAAGAAGAAGTCGAGTAGAGAGAGAGAGAGAGAGAGAGAGGGGGGGGGGATAAACTAAGTAGTTTTTATCACATTAATTAATAATGAAATAACCAAAACATTTCTATCAATGAGAAGATTTAAGCTCAATTAAAATTCGTTTTATCAATTTTATTGGAGGGCATAGCTGAAACACATATCATAATCATCAGTAATCATCAGTATTTATCAAAATATCAAGAATAAAGCTAATACGTACAAGTTCTATAATCTAATCTAGCCCAGCTAGAAATTACGAACATGTACAAATACAATATACAACATACACATGACATATTAAATGGATAAAAAGCGTATATAAAGAAAATTCCTTCCAAATGTTATAATCATGACAATATTAAAGCAAAGTCTATATTGTAATCGAAGAAAATATGAAAAATTTAATAAATATGTAGAGTACAACCATAAAGATAATGGACTTGTAATGTTCCCGTGCAAACCCACCTTTATAATTAGTTTCTGATAAATGAAATTTGCATAAATTCGGTTCATTATCTATTGTGAGAAGCTATATAAGTACAGCTTTAATTTAAGATTCGTAAACACACCACAATTCATAATACGTTGACGCTGTATTACACACTACAAACTAAAACTAGTTAAAATAAAAACAAGTTAAGCATAATCTTTCACGCATACATAGAAATATATTATTGCAGATTATCAACAAAAGGCTACCTGAACTTGTCCTTCTGGTGAAACGTAGCCACAGTACCTGTATGATCAATCCGAAAATAATTTATCTAGTTTTAGATGCTCCTGTATGTTAAATTTCGCTGCTTTATTTTTTTTTACTTTCTAACCATGTTAACGGTTTTTCGTGTTGTTTGTTTAACCTCAATGTTTTCAAAAACATTTTCATCTAGAATTATATTCTTGTGATTTTTTAGTTAATCATAGATGCAAAACATCTACTGAAAACGGTTAAAAGATCTGTTCTACTTTACTGTTATACTTCTCAAGTTATATAGTACATTTCAGAAAATGCAGCAAAAATGCGCTAATAGATGGTATGAAAATATCTAATAAATATAGAGTGAATATCGAACCAATGAATATAATGCCATAATGCAAACGCTAAATGTATAGTACTTATCATGATACATATTACATTTTAATAGGACGGTTATTTTTCACACAAAAATACATGTCTATATACAAAATGATGTTCTCTGAAAACATATCCTGATGAATGGCTGATAAATGAACATGAATTAATTAAATAAAATGAAAATTTTCGAATCAACCATCCGAGTAATATTCAAAGTTACATAGTTATGTTTGAAACATATTCAACCTAATTAAATATTATTTTACAGATACTTATAATGCCCGTAACTATACAGTTAATTCATTACTCCGTTCACTTTTTCGAATAACGTAATATAACACATCGATTTTGCAATGACATATTACATAATAATATTTTTGTTCAATCACCCCTACTAATCATCCCGATCCCCGACATGGCACTTCCGTCATTGTGCAATTCATGTGCTTCTCTTGAACGCATTTGATTAGTAATTGCAGTCATGATTCTAACTGAATGTGTTTGAGATTTTTAGAACACAAGTCATGTGCGGCTACAACAACTTTCCCTAAATAGAACCATGCTTCTGATATCATTGTAGTGAATCACATTTATGCAAATAAGCTATAAATTGGTATAATATTCAAGCAATAGTGGATTTGTTCAGGAATGCAAAATGACTTCTATAAGAAATGTGATAATGATTCAAATTCATTTTTCTTAATATAGCGACAAGCCAAATCGAATCAAATCTCACCGTGATTCAGAGATTCGGCGATTTGGAAGTTATGAAATGACCTACTCAGTTGTTAGATTCTGGATACTAACTTCATCACCATCAATCTCGTCATCATGCTCATGGTAGGCCTTAGTGGCCGTGATCATCCTCCTCTTCATCAGCCTCCTCATCATCAAAATACTCCACATTGAAAAAGTTCAATCAATTCTTCAAAATATTGCTAAAGCGATGATGATGTTCATGTATGATGTCACAAACTTGGCAAAATATCTCATCTGACGGTCTTAAAAGTGAAATGTTCAGCCCACACGGTAGAGAGATGATCGCTTGAGTTTATTCAATGCCTTGTTGACTTCAGAGATGAAATCTTTGGGTTGCACTACGAGCGGTAGCTCAAAATCTTTGGTGGCTAGGAATCGAGTCATCTGTATATCGATGGAATAAAAGAGGAGAGGAGAGAAAGGGAGGGAGAGAGAGAGAGGGAGAGAGAGAGAGAGAGAGAGAGAGAGAGAGAGAGAGAGAGAGAGAGAGTACGAAGAGAGAGAGAGAGAGAGAAAGAAAGAAAGAGAGAGAGAGAGACTATACATTAGAAAATGTGAATATATTACATATCTTACTTTTTGCCAATACTAACAACATCAACAATTTGTACATAATGATAGATCATAGAATAACAACACTAACAATAATGATGATGATGATAGATGATGCGCGGGTCTTAAAGAGTAATATGTATTATTATTTTTTTTATAGAGGAAGATGAAATAGGAGGAGGGGGAAAATACAGTAAAATCAGAGACTCTACAGCCTCAAACATGACATGTTGCATGATTTTGATTCTTACTGCCGCCATCTTTCGACGAGAAAGGTGCAACATTTAATTCCACACAAATGAACAATGTTATGGAACCGTAAAGTTTGATCACCCAAAACACCATTATGTTCCTATTTTGATTCCCTCTTTCATAGTGACAATGGAAAAAGGGAAGTCGTCAGAGAAAAATAAGAAATCCCGCACCTCCATACATACAATGACCATGTTATTCAAATACTCGACATGTTGTGTTTAACAGGAGCAAACAGAGTTTTAAATCCATGCAAGTTCCCCGATTTTATCCCAATACCGCATTAGTCATTATGATCATTTCAGCAAAATAATAACCGAGGTCGGTATTTGGCTATTATCTGTACATGATTTAAACCACTGTGACTTTGTTTGAATTGAACTTCCTTTTTGCCCTTTTCAAGTAGGTCGAGTTCGCGAGCATTTTTCATGTCAAATTTTTTTTTTTTTTTAAAGGAGGCAATTTCTTTCAAAAATGTCACAAATCTTGTGAATAAGGTAATATTTGGTAACCCATTGTATTTGTTTATATCTTCTGACTTTCTACACTCATTTAAAGCTGTGATAACTATATTGACTGTATAGCGCAGTTGTGTGCACAAAGTGAACTATACCAATATTTTGATTATACGCAGTTTGAATCCCAGCTTCTTCATTAAGTAGGCCTACTTATATTGCATAAAATATAAATATTGCAAATTGCATCATGTAATTTACATAATCGTTCAAATGAATGTGTGGAAATAGTAGACAAAGGAGGAATCAACTCACCTCATCTTTAGGGCATGTGAGTTTAATTGGCTTATTTGCAGCCTCGGTAATGATCCAATCGCAAGTCTTCTTTGAGAATTCACTGGATTCGGACTTCTCCGTCAAACCAGCTTCTTTTGCGGGACCAGAATGTACATGAGTGATCTAAAGAATCAGGAACAAGACAAATGTACAAGATGAAATAAAAATAAAAATAGACAAAATATTCATGGATTGTGATTAAAAATAACGATAATGGTTATGATGAATATGACAATTTCTGATATTTTCATTATTGATGAAATCGATGTTAATTCTTCATTGAAATACCCCTATAGCTGCTCGATGAAAGATACAAAAGGAAATTTCAGAATTTCCAGTCGTAAACATTATGCAAACTCTATTGGCTGATGTTATATCTTTGCATGTACACATTAATGCAAAGCGTAAAACGTAGACTGTTTTAGTTGTAATCTAATGCTACACCACACAGACACTACGTATAGTTACGTCGGTTGCGTCCAAAATTATTTCTTTTCTGCGGGTCCCAATGAAATGAATGAAATAATGAAATTATCAATATTCTACTGCTGAGTATGAGGTAGCATCGGGATCGCAGAAAAGAAATAATTTTTGGACGCAACGACGTAACTATACGTAAGTGTCTGTGTGACTGTAGCATAAATGAAATCGTAATGAGTGAAGCGAATGGCGTAACAGAAAATTAATACAAACAGCAATAGTACTACTGACAAGATACAAGCAGCATTTAAAAAAAAAAGCTCTATATTATCCTTAGTAAAGGATCAGTGTCTACAAAGGTGCAGAAATGCAAATATGGCTCCTTAATATAAAAAGCCATGCAAATACGCAAGACATTTCTAAACACATAAGCATGGAATACACAAAGTGACGAATTGAATGTACAATCTCACCTCATTTGCTTTGCATTCCAGACCCCAGTGTGTATCTTCATGGATTCTTATGCAGTTCAAGATTTTGGCATAGGGTAAACGATGGATGTGTAGGGCGATCTGCAAGGAATAGAAAAAAATATCATAGTTTATTAAGAAAATCAATAACATTATGATATATGCAATAAAAAATGGAATAATAATGACATTGAAATAGTAATGATGTTAAACGTAAATATATTCAATTGTCTCCGACGGGTAGAAACACACGCTACTTCAGTGCGAACATACAGTGTAGTAAATGATATCAATACAAGAATAAACAATAATAATGGTCTCACAAAAATTACAACAAAACTAATCATTTTGCTTTTCATTATTCTATACATGTATATCTGCTTTTTTTTTTATTATTTTTATTTTAATCACATTCCAACATTTAGATGAATAAATGAACCATGGATGCAACGCAATGTAATTTACCACATTTTGTTATTTTGCCTATATAGTTTTATCGATATTTTTTTCTTCAGAATATTAATTATGTAGTTTTTTAATCATGATTAACCTTGCTATATCTTCCAAATTACTTTTTAACATGTCTCCTTATGATACCACTTCCGGTAAGAAACAAGAAATGTAATTAATGACCAAAATACCAATACGTGACTTACCGTAGCTTTAGATGATGTTTTGATGAAAGTATTCGCCCATTCAGCCTGAGATACGACTTGATCATTGACCTGTACAAGATGATCACCCACATGTAGATTATTAATCTTTCCTGTGCTCCAGCCTGCAATACTGCAAGGTAAAATACAGACAACCAGTAAGTCATTTTACTTATCTCCGCTTCGGAAAGATAGCTCAACACAGATTGACTTCAGAGGTGACATTTTGTTTTCAACGATGATTATTTGCTTACTATCATCATTACATAAATATCTTTTCGAAATGCATATACATATACATTATGAGGTGTCCTTTTGTGCATTTTACCACCAGGATTATTAAATGTTGATAATAATTGAATATCATATTAACATAATCTCAACTGCCTTACATTTTAACTACATCTATGATAGTATAGTGTAGTATATTATAATAAAGTTAAGTATAGTAAATATGCATTATGTAGTATAAAGTATATAGAAGCAGTGAATATTTTACTCACATGACTTTGCCTCGAATATCAACCAAAGCGATCGAATCGACTAAATCCTCTTTCTTGATATGAACTTCGACTTGGTCTTGAGACTGCTCGTCAATTAGTTTTCTACATAGAAAAGAGACAGGGATGAGGAGAAACAAAGTAACAAATTTAGAAGGGGAATTAAGACAATACAGAGAGAGAAACCAAAAATTGTCAGACTATGTTTAATTGAAGGACTATTTTATCTGACAAATCTTAATATTTTCTTTTCTCGTCAAATGTTATCATATTTCTATAGTCCATCTGTCTTGTAGCATTGTTGGGTTTCAAATTTCCCCTCAGCTATATACTTTATTATTTATTTTTTTTTACATTTGACCACAATCTTCGACAAAGTAACCCTCCTCTTTGTACAGTTTTTGAAATATATATCACTCCAATTCTTTCAATTGAAGAAGCTTTTTTTGTAAAAATGTCTTGATACAGCGGTTTATTTACTTGCTTTTCAATTCACAGGTTATGAATTTGATTGTCTGTCCTTAACTACCCACCAACATTATTTTGCAAAACATCATCATGATGATCATCATTATAAACTGAATTTAAATGTTGTGTGTAGTCGTGGTTACTTACTCGATATGTGAACACGTCTGTTTTTTCTCGGGAATAGGTGGCGGGTCACTCATACAATCAATAGGCATGCTTTCAGCCCTTCGTCTCGAACCAATAACATGTTGAAGTACTTGATTTTGGTATTCTGAGTCGCTCATGGGAATCGTTAAAGAAGTCTTCCTCCTCGGCGGTAGACGTGGTGAACGTTCCGGTAGTCGTGGTGGTGTCGTCTCATCAAACGCCGGGCTGGAGGTCCTCCCAATTTTGAGATTGATATACGGATGATTTGTCCCGTCGTCGTTTAAGATCTGTTGGAGTTCAGCCGCGCTTTCCGCCCCGAAACTGTCGGCGAGTCTCGCAGCAACATCCACTTGGTCACCCTCGTCTTCCTCTGGTATTGAACTGTCTGGAGCATCAAAGGAACTCTGTTTTGATGTTCGCGATTGTTTGACTGGAAGCACTGATTGGTCATCGTCATGGACGGAGTTTGATGATGGCGATGATGATGAGGGAGGGAGGTAATCGTAGACTGAATCGGGTCTGTTGTCGTCATTGCGATGGAGTACGGTGTCGTAAAACCCACTCTCTGTCGAAGTGGTGGACTCCCGAGGTGAATGCCTCTCCTCATAAATACCTGTTTCATGAACCAAAATAAAACAACCATCGTCAACCTCATAAAAGCATAATGATGGAGGTGAATAATGCGTTCGTTGGTTTACCAAGCTCAATCCTTTTACAATGACTAATAAACATCTGGAATCGTTTTGCTTTGAAAGACGAAACGTTAAGACAAAAATAAGAAGGCCCATTCGTTTTTTATTTGTAGTTGTATAATAAACACGACTACATAAAGATTTTTTTTCACTACAGATTACAGTAAAAATAAAGAATAAAATAAATAAATAAATAATTTTTTTTTTTAATAGAATTTTTAAAAAAACCCAGAAAATTCGAAGACTGGCAAAATATTCTAATATTTACCTTCGCTATTTCTGATGAATATCGACCTCCTATAGTTCAAGCTTGTACTCCCTCGACTATGTTCCCGTAAGGTGGGCGATGGAGTTGGTGATGACGAATTATGGTCATCGTCCTCGTTATCAAAGAAGACGGTACTGGGGAAGATTTGACGTGGCGAATAGTCGTTCAGCTCTTCGCTAGACATGCTAGATGACGAACTACGCTGCGATTCACGGAGCGACGTGATGGATGTTGTCGAGACCCCACTGTCTCGCTCCTGTTAGAATAGATAATCGATGTCAATGATTACGAATGAATATCATAATGACAACGACAATGATAATGACTGAGACAATTAATTTTTCACACCTTTTCACACTTATTACACTCTTAGAAATTTTAGAAACAAAGAACGATTCTTAAAAAAAACAAAGAGTGTATGATAGGAGCAAAATCAAAAATCATTTATCATGTCCTGCATGTTGCGAAATTTTACGAGTTTTCTTAGTGATGTGTGCATTATATACGACGGAGTAAATAAATATGCTTCTAATTTGTGACACGGGAAAGGCAAAGTTATTTCACGTATCATTTTTATATTGATTTTGTTTGCATTTAAAAGACAAAGTACAATTAATGTGGTAATGCATGACTTCGAACCTATTATTAAGGAAGTGAGTTGCATAAATCACTTCATTGTATTTCTATAGTAAATTCTCTTCGCTTCAATAAGAAGAATAAAATATCATTAAAACAAATAGATTTGCTAGAATGGGTGGAAAACTATGATATTCCCAATCTGTTTTATTGATCATTCCAACCGCAATTTCGGTATCAGTTCCTCATATGATGCATAACAGACAATAGAAATGAAGAAATGGAAGAATGCAACCATAAATTAACGGCTATATTACAGTACATCTATTGTGATCAATTTTCATTCTGATCATCACAATCTTTAGAAAATATAAATAATGGACAAGAGAAATTCTTTGAAACTCTTTAAACAAAACTTCTTTGAAACTCTTTTATACAATTTCTTTTTGCCATTTTCGACTTCTTGTCATCCTCCATTTTCAAAAGGAAATAAAGATAGAGGGAATATTATCTTAAAAGTGTACTCATCACTGTATGAAAAATGTGAATAATCATAAAAATTGTTTGTAACGATTTGATCAGTAGGAAGGCAGACTAAGAAATTACGCCATATCAAAAGAGGGTTAAAAAAAAATCTACTAAAATTAGGCTGATTCTGTTACCAGTTAATGTCATCTTGCAATATTGATGAACAATGAATTAATGAATTAAATCATTCAAATTTGTATTATATAAATATATATGTTTTGCTGTTTTTTCATTAAAATATAATTTGTCTTTCATATCTTTACTAACTTAATTTTATTACAATTTTACCGAAAGTAAGAAAAAAACTTGTGAGATATGAAAATTTTGTAGTCGAATAGCACCTGTGCTATCATCCGACTCCATTTACCACCCAGTGTTATTGTTGCTATTTGAAATTTATTGCATGCATTTTATGTTGTTGTTGTTTTGAATGAAATTAATAAAATAAAACGATTCATAATGTTTTAACTTACCAGGTTGTATGACCCCTGTCGATTTGATGAATTAGATGGAGTAGACTTGCGTCCTCTATCTGCACGCTCTCTTCTCTTTATGGACTTGGTTGTTGTATCATCGGAGCTGAACTGCTTGAAGACACTATGCCATTTATCAAGTTCCTCCCTAATTAAACAAAAATAATAATAAGATTTGAAATTGTCATCACAACTTACACAACAATGCACTAGATAGAAAATACTTGCAATTCATAGTGTTATTTATATTTAAAACATCAACAATATATTGTCAGTGTTGCGGCATGCATTTAACCGGACATTCACTTGAAATTAGAAAATATGAAGACGTGGTGAATTGTAATATTAATACACAAGTTTTCATTTAACAGTATTCAAAGGATACTGGTGGATGGACAGACAAATCATGAACATTTACAAAGAGATTTCTAATGTGAAAACCAAGATGAGAGAAAGGCGAGAGGAAAGGGGAAGATTGGTAAAAAGAGTCAGCGAAAATAATAGAGATAGGAAGAACGAGAGAGAGAGAGAAATACTGGACCAAAAAGGGAGGAAAAGCGAGAATAAGAAAAGGATAGAGGATGATAGAGAGGTAGAAAGAGAGAGAGAGAGAGACGAGGGGAGCGGAGAAACGGAAAGAGACGAGGTTTGCACGTCGAAACAGTAATGTTCTGGGGAAGAAAAGTAGAGATGAATGAATAAATGGACTGTCGGACAGGGGGAGACAGGAGCAAATTAGAACTGAAGATAAAGAGAAGACGAAGGAGAGGAGAGAGGAGAGAGAGATCGAGAGAGAGAGAGAGACGAGAGACGAGGCTAACCGAGAGAAGACGAGAGAGAGAGGACGAGAGAGAGAGAGAGAGGAGATGAAGGAGAGAGAGATCAGAGAGAACGAGAGGGCGTCAGTAGGGGGGGCTGTAAGAGTAATGTTCACGTCGAAAAAGTAATTCTTGAGAAGCGATGATGGAAGCTGGAAAAAAAGGCGACAGATGCGCTGGAAAATACGATTGTAGAATGAGGGGAAGAAACAAGCGGGGGACAAGAAGAGAAGAGAAAGAAGAGAGACAGAGATGAGGCAGAGTCTAATACCAACTACACTGTGTTAATCTGAACGGAAGAAATTTCGGATGCGATCGCCCTAACTATAATGAGGCATTCTTCCCACCTTCTCTCTAGTCTTCATCTCAAACTTTTGAACTTTGATGAGCGTCATCAAATCGAATGGTCGATGGGGCACTCGAAAGCTTTCTTTGACGCCACTAGGGTGTTGCAAGTCTTCGTTGAGGTCGATTGATGCATTGACCGCTTCCAAGATTTTTCATCCTTGTAATCCCGCTGCAAGGATCCGACGTTTCCTTCTTCCATGAAGATTTCCAGGGTCCGAATATCTACCGATTGCCTTCCTTCTGCCAAGTTTAAAATGCAGTGACAAGTACTTGTTGTATATGTTATCACTGTGAATAAGTATTATTTCAAGAGGATATGCGTTGATATGTATCATGATTATGACCAAATTAAAACTTCTTTTCAGCGTATCCTTCTAGCTGTTCTGTTTTATATATTGGAACACTATTATTATCTGTATATCATCTATAGTAAAATAAATATACGTGAGATATCTAGTGCAATGTATAGTTCAGGCCATGCACAACTAGAGAAACATAAGATAGATATCAATAACATTCAACATATAAATGAGAAAGGATAAACACACACTATAAATGCTTTAATTTAGAAAGGACAGACAGCAGAGCAGAAGAACGTGCGCGGGCGGGGGCGATCACTAGAGAAAAAAAGAAGACGAGAATGGAAAGATAGGGCAGCATAGATATCGAAATAACGTCCAAAGACTAAGAAAAATTATACTCGGTACATTTTTCATCAAATATTTTTCAAAAATGTAAATACGTATAAGTCTGATATGCAAATATTATGTGTTTCAGTGTGCTAGACGCTTCCTAAAACAGAAGCATAGTAAACAAATCGCTTCCTAAACAGAAGCGTTTTGAGGACATAAAACAGCCTGCAAGAGTTATATGATTATCTCTAAAAGTTTCATATCGGAAGTCTATGCATTCCTCGAATTGTGATAGGTATGCCGGTCTAAATAGTAAACGGGAACTTACATAAGAAATAAAATAATTGATGCTATATAAATATTCACCTTATTTCACTTCCTCTGTTTCCTTTGTTTTGTTTTGGATTCCTTTTTAAATCAGCTGTTGTTTGTTTTCAACTTAAAGTAGGGGGAAATTACATTGACGTTTAGGAAGTAATCTAAATTATTTCTTTTCATGAAGTAATCTAAATTGTTACGTGATGATATTTATCGGATATACTGCTTGTGAATGACAGATGTCTTTCGATTTCTATTATGTTGTGGTCTATGCACAAGCTAGGCTACAGCATACTATATGATAAATATTATCATTATGATATATATTCTATAATTTCGGAGCGCCATTCTTAATTATGGCATAGTAAAAGAAGACAACACTTTCTAAGAGTTTTTGGGGAAAAGAGGTTGCGACGGAAATACTGACATTAAAAAGAGAGAAGCGCATATTGGCTTTCTTGCCAAATTGAAACGAAAAACAAGGAGAGAATAGGGTTTATGTTGAATTTTATATAATATATTCGTTGTAATATGAAATACATGCTTATAATTATATTGCTGTTGGAACACTCAGATTTTAGTTCCAGCAAAAATTGCGGTTGAAAATTGTTCAATTAACTTGTACATAAAATATTATCTTGAAATGCAACATAAGTCAATGTGCGAGTAGTACTTCTTTTATTATTCTAACAACCTCAAACTTTCTCTTAGACCTATATACAATATATATCCAGTCGGAAATGAGGAATAAATCATTATTCGAATTGATATTTAAAGACCAGTGTTTGACTGTCTATCGAAACCGATAGTTTTATGACTGCCTTTTGTTTAATGGATCATTATTTATTTAATCATGACATTAAAGATCATTAAAACGAAATATTTTAATATCAGTTTCTGTTCTCCATCATTTAGCCATCTTTCTTTGTAATTAAATAAATCAATGTGATCCGGATGTAGCAGGTTATTCTTAAAGATATAAATTAACCTTTAAGGATTAATTTCTAGAAATTTCTTAATCTACCTATATCATGAATTTCTAAAATATTGTCGAATATTAAATTTCTAGATATTCCTTAATTTGCCAATCATGAATTCTTAGATATTCATTCTTTCTCAAAATATGGCAGTCATTATTTTCCCAAACTTGGCAACGCACGCATTCCTAAATATTCTCAAATTCGCTACTGTAACCATATCCTATATAATGTCCACAATATCCTTTTATCAATATAATCATTATCATTATTATCATCATTAGTATTGCAGTATAGTAACCGTAGGCCTATAAAGTCATCATTATTTCATATTGTTGAAAAAATCCTGTTAATTTAAATCAAGACATGAATGGGTATATTTATTTCAAATGAACATGTAAAGGCCAGTGAAAGAAATCTATAGGAATATAGGCCTACATAATGATAGCAAATTTTCCTTTGACAACATTAGTCAGAATATAAAGAGTATAGGCCTATCACATGCAAACTATATACTATATTATTTACAACTGCATTATCTAAATACGTGCAAGAAGATAAATAAGGATAAAGGAGATAGAGAGGAAAAAAA
>CALNVZ010003432.1:6279456-6296529 GCA_940671915.1 Paracentrotus lividus | reverse complement strand
GATTGAGATTTTAAAAACATTCGATACTATATTATCTTTAACTGATGATAATTAAATTGTGCGATTAAATCACAGTTTTGATATTATCTGACCGTGTAATAAAACTTTCATGTGTTCGTAATACAAGAAAAAATGCAAGGTTCATAATTAAAGACGAAAACCCTATCTTCTACTAATAATTATTCTTTAGTGCAAAAAATGTCAATCTGCCCTCGTCCGTTAATTCTACCCGTGGATAAGATACGCGCTTGTGTTGAATTAACCGCGGCTCATGTCGCTTGGTGCTGGAGCTGTTGGCTGTTGTTCAACAAGTGGTTCGACAAGGTTAGAGGCACTCCGACTACTGTGAACAACGTAATGGTTGTAGAAGTGAGCCTATAGGGGCCGGTTGAGAATTCGCGAGGAAGAGGACCGTTATGATGCGTGAAGAAGTTCTGTTAATGTTTAAAATGTTATATGGACATCGACTATACGAACTTTGGCAGTGAATAGACAATGTTGTTCGGTCATTTTCAGGCTTATCATACATAAATATGATGTCATTTATTATGCCATAGTATATAGTAATTAATAATAATACTTTTGCGACGTTGATTCTATCATTTAAGATGATCAGGAAACGCATGAACATGATGAATAGTATTGGATGAGGATAATTAATGAGATAATTCTGAACTTACATATTCAGTTTTGCTTCTTCTCCTGCCCCCCCCCCCCTGTTTCCCACAATGACTCCATCTATCTATTTATCCTCCCCTTCTTCTCTCTCCCCTCTCTCTCTGTCTCTCTCTCTCTGTCTCTCTCTGTCTCTCTCTCTCTTTCTCCCTCCTCATGGCCATGTCAATTTATGTTTCTCGTTCCTATATACCCAATGTAGCCATGCTATTTAAGTTATTTCAGTCACATGCAACGGGAAATCATAATCAACAAGGCTTAAATGCAAAGTTGATGCTACAATCTCTATGTCTATTTTTGTGCACCCACCTTCAATTTTCTCTTCCTATATACCTCAACTACATTATTTAATTTTTGATCCCTTATTCTCTAACACTCAAATGCAACGGTTTAAAACTTCATGATCTGATAGATAAAGGTAGTTGACAAAATATAAACAAAGCTTAATTTCAAAGCTGATGATACGTCATCGAAACTAAAGCCATAAATCTAATCTAATCGACTGAAACTACAATTTTATTATACAATTTTATTAAAAGACATGAAGCTGTCCTTTTCAAGTTTCAAGTTTCAATCCTCGATCAAATTAAAGGATTTAAACGATTGCTCTTCAAAAAACACTTGTTTCTTCCTTCCGTTATACTACTTCATTTTGATTCATTTTGTCTTGAACCTTCAAATTAATGGCTTGCCTTCATATACGACAAGACAAAAGACTTTACCTGTACATTATAAATGGAGGCTGCAGCATCGGATAAATAGTGCAATTATCATTATCCTTGAGCATGTCGAGACAACTTCAATAAATTTTAGGTCATTAAAAAAATGGTTTGTTTGAGTCACAATTCCTTTCGAATCCAAGTAACATAAGTACTTACGTACTTTGATCAAATTATGATATGCTAAAGTATAACACTTCAAGAATAAAACAAGTCATCCTTTGGGTCATACGGATGAGATTTGAACCCCTAAACCAATAAATGTCTACTCACGCAAAATTCTTAAGAACAAAACTATATGACCTATATTTGCGATTTTAACCAACATTCCTGTAACATTATTATGTAACCTTGATTTTAAATATTCTATTGTTATTTCATTGTGGTTGTATTTTGGTTGAATGGGTAGACAGTTTTATGTGGTTATAGTTATGATACAGTTTGTTCAGATGAGCATGTTTAATATTATGTCCAATTTCAAATTTATACGCCAACATGAATCATGATACAAAACGCAATCACAAAACGCTGATATAAAGAAAAACAAAGAGGGTGTTCATTGTCCCCCATCCCGGTGCGTAAAAATACGAACGTCGTTTTCAAATCTCAATTTAATTTAAAACGCCGAAACAAAAGATTCGCGAATTAACCAAACACACAGATCAGCTTCAGATCTTTACGACCGATTGAGCCATCGCGATTGCCAAACGAAAATGCCGACACACTGAACAGGATTTGGTTTTCAAAACCGTGTTTAAGACTTGTGCTCTCGCAATGGAAGCTCTGCGCGGATCTGCAATTGAAACAAAGGAGGAAGATATTTGTTTTTTGACGAGTGCGGAATTACAAGACACGATCCACTCCGTCGTAAAACACGTTTAAACTTTGTCGGAATCACTCGAACTATGATGCATCGCGCTGAGCTACGCGTATCTCGTTGATATGGTTGTTTATGTGGCATGTGCGCTACATCATCAGGCGTTCTTGTTGATTCAATAAAGAATTCCCCATGCTTGGCGCTTTAATAGAATTCACAAAGCTGGTACTAGTGTTGACAGCCACGACTCACTATATGGTGCGACACGGTTCGTTCAGCATAAAGCAGCAGTTCCTGAAAAAACAGAGACAAACGAACAAACTATCACACGAGCCGTCCGTTCTGTTACCCATCCATTCTGTGCAAGCCTTCATTTGTCCGAATAATAGTACCAATAAGTGCCCCCATTCACCACAAATTCTCTCTCGGTACCGCGAGCTGCGGCTGGCTACATCTCACATTCGTCAGTTGAATGCACCATATCTCACATCATTCGAATCACATAGGATACCAATACAGGCACAGCGTATTACATTTGCTATTGCCACTGCTTTCTCCCTATGATGAACAGTAAGGAAGTACTAGTAGTACTGCTGAATTCGCTTTTTGCTTTACGATTTTATCTTCGCTCTGCTTGGTCGACGAAATATCATGAAATCTAGGCGATTGCGCCATTCATACATTTTGAGATTTGATGATCTTAGTCACACGACTCTCAATGTTGACCCCAAACATGCCAAACAAAAATGACTATGATTTTCTATTGAGGATAAAAGATAAATAGAGTATTATATCGGTTCTCGGAAATTATTCCTTGTCAGCAAAACCTGACAAAAGCAAAATGACCTTACATTTGGAAATTTACTCTGTCAGCCCACCTCACCACTTTCGACTCATTCCCCCTCGCACTTTCAAAAAACGCTCAGCGGCCCTGCTGACATATCACAGAACTGATCGGTAGTTTATGTTGACTGTTCTCAAATCCAGTGGCCCATAATTTCTATTAAACATAATAGGCTCTTAAATACCATTGGAGCCCCCCCCCCCCCCCTCCAAGCACTACTTAAATAATTATTTAGAAGGACAAAATTCATTTCTTGTAAATATGTATACTTATCTTTTTTTTTGTATGTAATTGTTTTTATATGTCGGCAGAAACCCCTTGAAGCATAAAAAAAAAAAAAAAAAAAAAAAATGGGAAATATCAGGTTAAAAACGATAAAGCTTGGCGGGATTAGAAAAGCAAGTTGTGGCGCTCCTCCCCTATTCCCCAATGACTCCATCAATCCATTTATCCTCCCCTGGTTCTTCTCCTCCTCTCTCCTCCCCCCCCCTCTCTCTACTCTCCCCTCTCTCTCCCTCCCTCATGCCCCCACTGTCAATTTGCTATACCAGCCCACCCCTTTTCTCGTTCATACACACCATACATCCATATTATACTGAAAAGTTATTTCAGTCACATGCAACGGGAAATCATAATAAACAAGGCTTAAATGCAAAGTTGATGCTAAAATTTCTGTATATTTTTGTGCACCCACCCTCAATTTCTCTTCCTATATACATGTACATGTACCTCAACTACATGATTTAATTTTGGATCCCTTTATTCTCTAACACTCAAATGCAACGGTTTGAAACTTCATAATCTGATAGATAAAGGTAGTTGACAAAATATAAACAAAGCTTAATTCAAAGCTGATGCTAAAAATCTCAAAGTTATGATACGTCATAGCCATAAATCTAATCTAATCGACAGAAACTACAATTTTATTATACAATTTTATTAATAGACATGAAACTGTCCTTTTCAAGTTTCAAGTTTCAATCCTCGATCAAATTAAAACGATTTCTCTTCAAAAAACACTTGTTTCTTCCTTCCGTTATATTACTTAATTTTGAGTCATTTTTTGTCTTGAACCTTCAAATTAATGGCTTGCCTTCATATACGACAAGACTAAAGACTTTACCTGTACATTATAAATGGAGGCTGCAGCATTGGATAAATAGTGCAATTATCATTATCCTTGAGCATGTCGAGACAACTTTAAAAATGTTTAGGTCATTAAAATAATGGTTTGTTTGAGTCACAATTCCTTTCGAATCCAAGTAACATGAGTACTTATGTACTTTGATCAAATTATGATATGCTAAAGTATAACACTTCAAGAAAAAACAAGTCATCCTTTGGGTCATACGGATGAGATTTGAACCCCTAAACCAATAAATGTCTACTCACGCAAAATTCTTAAGAACAAATTTTAAACTATATTACCTATATTTGCGATTTTAACCAACATTCCTGTAACATTATTATGTAACCTTGATTTTAAATATTCTATTGTTATTTCATTGTGGTTGTATTTTGGTTGAATGGGTAGACAGTTTTATGTGTTTATAGTTATGATACAGTTTGTTCATATGAGCATGTTTAATAAGTGACACATTGCAAGTAAACATGATTCCTTGACAAAAAAGAAAAACTATACGACGTCGTTTTTGCACCATTTGGAAAGTCCTTCATGTCGAAATGAGTCCAATAAACCCCCATTTCACCACAAATTTTTCGACGATGGTGTAATTACGTGGAATCAATCACGATCGTTCAATAATAGGAACAATACAGGTCACGTATACTTTGTATTGCATGCTTCATGATCAACAATAAGAAGTATAGTTATGTGCTGATTTTTTTTCCTTCGATTTTTATTTCGCCTGCTTTGGTGACGAAATATCATGAAATCAGGGGTTTCCCATTCATACATTTTGAATAGTGATCAGTCACACGACTCATGTTGACCCCAAACATGCCAAACAAAAACAATATTTTCTATTGAGGGTACAATGTAATTGATTATGGTTTCGTTTTTACTGGTGAGACAAACCCGTCCTTTACGTGGAGAAATGAATGATTTTGAAACCTACACCGAAGTTACTCGAATTCTTTCAAGTGACGTTTATTTTATAGTTTTCAAAACGACAAGTTCATTCTGTCTCTCGCTCTCTCTCGCTCTCTATTGACTGAACTTTCTCGAAATCGTGTATTAAACTTTCCAGCTCTAGATGATGATTTATATTATTCACCAATAGAAATAAAAATCGAATTAAAGAAATTGCAATTGAAGATGCTAGTACTAGATGTTCGTATGTTACATTTTGGCCCTCTGTTACATTTATGTAACAATGTGTCGTGTTCATCCAAGCGTAAAGACATACCACACAAAAATAAAATGGTACCAAAAGATGCGGGAGGAGTTACTCTTTCGGAATATGTAAAATAAGTGAAGATGCTATAGTACTAGATGTTCGTATGTTACATTTTTACCCTCTGTTTCTCAAAACTGATTTGATGTAACATAGGAACATCTAGTACTAGCATCTTCAATTTAAGAACTAATAAAAAATATAATGAGTGTAAAATAAAACGAGTTTACGAAAACTCGAAAATACGCACTGTGTGCATAATATCGAATTGTATATAATTATAATCATTATGTTGCTAGACTAGAATGCATCTCGTATTATAAGTTGCGTATGATAATAAGCCTAAACCATCCAACTTAGATTAAGTTATACGGTACATGATTGTATCTGTAAAGACACATGTCCGAATAGCAAAAGAAGAGTAACTGAGAAGAACGATTTTAAATGAGCCTTTGGTGAAATAGTGGAACATGGTATGAATACTAACATTTCAATACTGTAAATAAATCTTTCAAAACATGACATACATACTTGTTCTAATCAGAAGATTTTCCTTTCAGTGATTCGCAATATAACAATCTCCACAAAATATTGACCATCTGATAATAATTTTAAAAGTCTAGTTGAGCCATTTAAAAAAGACCAACATATATCCACGTTCTCTATAGTTCCGTATACAGGTATGGTAGTATAGCTTTCAGGGAGCTTGGTATTTTATAATTCCGATTTGCAACAACAACGATCGTGAAAGAAATGCCTCTATCTGATTTACAGCGTTCTTATACCTGGTCAAAACACAAATACAACTTCAGTTTAGCATAAATTTGATACATTGTATACAACCTCATATTGACATAAGATTTCAGTGATTGTTAGCACCTTAGTAGTTATACACGTTCGTGATCAAGGCTGAACATATAGCAAACATAAACTCCTTGTAAATATGACCTTCATTCAAGTCACATTGAACTTTATAATCACCGTGACATTGAACTAGAACAGGAGGGTCATCAAAAACAACATGACATTGGCCTAGTGACAAGGCTAACATGAGGCTCAAAAAGATACAAGGCTATAACAGGGGTGTTAAACGAAAAGGTAAACATACATGTATTTCTTCCGTATACATTTAGGGCAGTTTTGTAAGCAAGGATTAATAGTCATTTTATTTGATTGGTATTACTTTAAGCCTTGCTCAAGTATATTAGGTGAGTCAAACATACTTATTTTGATAATATCAATACATTATGAAAGTTTATCATTTATGAAAAGAAGATGAAGAAAAATCTCATGCTTATATAACAAAATAATAATAATAATAATAATAATAATAATAATAATAATAATAATAATAAAACACACAAAAAAGAAAACAAGGTAAATATTAGAATAAATGGTTCTTTCCCCTCTTTTTTTCTTATCCCTCCAAGACCTCTCCCCCTCTCTATCTTCTATATCTTACAATCTTAACCATGTTTATCTCAGTATACCCATGATGTTGTTCGTCAGTGAAAAAAAAAAACGAAAGGAAAATACATAAAATCTATAAATACAAAACAAATGGACAATCACCGTATATGACAAACTTACTTAAATTGTTACTTTTTAATTTAGTGAATCATTAATCATTAAAATCGTTGTGTAATATCATGTTAATGTTAATAAATACATCGATAGAGGATAAAAGCGGAAAATTAAACAATGTTAAACTACTTCGCAGAATATAATTCAAAATACTTAGGTTGCTAGGCCTAATGCTAAAAATGTAAGGTGAGAAGTCAGCATGGTCAGAGATGTCAACTGTGTGTTTTCAGATTTCTCAAACTTCATTGCTATACGCATGTGATAAAACCATATTAAATACCATTCGTTTCTTTTTTGTATACACCTGTTTATTACTATATTAGCATAATATGCACAAACCTACATAAAAAACAACAATCATGACAAAAGCAATATGGCACCTACCTAAGTCATCAGGTCCGGAGGTTCATTCAATGCAGTTCATAACCATCAGTGACCATGATAACATAAAATAAGCTATATATAAACAAATACGGAGAATGATGTCTCAGTCTTACCTTTTTTTTCCAGTAACTTCAGAACTTGATGGATAATATAGTAAATCTTCAGCGTCGATAATTATGTGTAGTAAATTTAGAGATTGTATTCGTTGCACGTTGTTGAGTTATTCTTATGAAATAGTCCCGTTCGAACAAAAATCACCTACTTTCATAAACATTTCTTGTTCAAATCGATTGGACTAATTTGACCGAGTAAGAATAAAGAGCCAGTGGAAGATTGTATTGTGTTTGTTCACTTCATTCATCATTGTATTGAAAACCATTCACTCATACGATGATCGATTCTGTGCTTCTATAGGGGGAGGGGCTTAATGAATGATCGAACTTTACCCTCGACGCTTTAGTCATGTTTCGAGTCGTTTGATTCTAAAATGTTGTTTCGTTCTGCTTCTGTTGTCTGCCCATCTTTATTGAATTTATCGATTTTTGATTAGAATACTGATTCCTTTGTGTTTTGATATCCCCTTTCAAAATTGTTCCAATATGATGATGAATTACAATTTGCAATCGATGAGATTAATATAAATATTTTACATCTCCTCCAAACGACTGTTTGGTAGTCTATACTCAAACAGTGGAGGTGACGCAATAGGGTATTTCCCTAAAATACACCAAAGTAGTTTCATCACAGCATTACAATGATTTTAAAATGCTTTTGTCGTTGTTGTTTTCCTTCAGTGTATGGAATAATTTGTCCATGTGTTGTGAAATCCAGGGTATGCAAGGTTCGCGCAGGGGGGTTTTCCGGTCCGTTTTTATGTTCGTCTGAGTAAACACTGTGTGAAGGCAGGTTTGTTGAATTGGTATATTTTTGTCTAAACTACATGTAAATAAATTAATGAACAACATTGATTTCAGACAGCCAATAGACATATATTTAATCTCTGTCTCACAAAATTAATGTGTATTTGATTGTAATAATTTCTTTATTGCAAAGAAGAGAATATAAACAAAAACAAAATTGCATCCAACAAATGGCTATACAGTCATGATTGTATGAAAACCTGGTCCATGACCCTATGTTCGGGCTCAAGGCAAATTCTAACAATCCATGTTGAAATGACTCTAGAACTATGAAGTATAATGAAGGGATACGGTGTATTTACGGTATATTCAGCAAACAGTAATAGTATAGACTTCCCTGTCAATTTTAAACTCCTTGCAATCGAATTCGTTAAAGTTCATTCAATTTAAACATGGAGCGGAGCTATCGGTCAATTGAATTAACGTTTAGATTTTTAATCGCGATCACATTTCGGACGAAAGTGCTTGTAAGAAGTGTCAAATTGATCGGAGATAGTTTAAACCTGGCCGAAAACTGCCTTCATAACATACTTTATAAGTTTTATGTCTAATATCTCGACTTTCTAGACAATGTTCAACGCTTTCGTCTCATGCAGGAACTTTTTAAAATTATGATAAAAATGCGAAGATGCCGTCCTATCCGTGAATGGCAACTGATGAAGGGGATGGAGAAGGAGGGGCTGAGACGTCTTCGAAACTGACGCGACGGATCTGTTGCCGCAGCCCGGAGTAGTTGTCGCTGGAATAAATGTCGTGCATGTCACAATGGTATGGTCATATGCATATTAAAAAAAAATTAAAAAAATATGAATGAATATTTTGTCAGGTGGTCCTATAATAATGCCTTCCAAGAAGTTGACATAGAATGAAACATAAAGCGACCAATTCACGGCTCAATGGTGGATCCAGGCGGGGCGCCATGCAGTACAATGTTAAAATTGGAAATTTTTATCGACGCCCCCCCCCCTATCAGGGCGGCGCCCCCACTATGTTCAAATCCTGTACATGCCACTGCGACTTACTGTTGCATTTATTGTATAGCCAATTTTCATAATATTATCGACCGACGAATTTGTCATGACAGAGTAGGTACTATGATAGTTTTGATATGTTATTTTGATCGCGTGTTATTTTTCTCTCTCTTTTCTCTGATTTGAAAGTAGCATTGCTTCAGTTGATAGCTTTGTATTCATGAACTATTATATTTGTTTATTCAGTAACGAACGATTCACTTTCAAAGGACTTAAATATGAATAATATACCATGCACCAATAGGCAATTGTTTATCACACGAATTTCCTCCATGTAATGAAATAATATTATTTGATAGAATGTAAGTTAAGGTTTATTGTCAGATTATCATGTTATGTCACTATTCTAGTTTTTCTTTCGTGAATACGACATCGAATTCTTTTTTGTTTTGTTTTGTTTTTTTGTTGCAATGGTTCCGAATCTATTAAATATTATTTGTATGAATGATTCTCTATGCTTGCATCCTACCACATGATTGCATTTTCTTGATTTTGTGCACCCCTTCTATGGACTTCACTTCCTTCTCATAGGACTCATACCAACCGCAGAAAAAAAAATTAAGAAAACACTCAAGACAGATTTGTTCATTCAACATAGTTAGGTTAGGTTATATTTTTATTGATAATAAGTGTGTTATAATTATACTATGAAGTTTGAAATGATTAGGTTATATTGATATTGTTTTGGAGTTTAATAACTTCATGTTTAAATGTTTAGATATCTGTATAGCGCTTTGAAACTGTTTGTGTAAAGCGCTATATAAATTTTATTATTATTATTATTATTATTATTATTATTATTATTATTATTATTATTATTATTATTATTATTATTATTATTATTATTATTATTATTATTATTATTATTATTATTATTATTATTATTATTATTATTGTTTTCCCGTCGAGTTTAAATTATCTCCAATCAATTTGACATTTCGTACAAGCACTTTTATCCGAAATGTGATCGCGATTAAAAATCTAAACGTTGATTCAATTGACCGATAGCTCCGCTCCTTGAGGTATCGTTTGAATTGAATGCTACTGAACGAAATACATTGACGTTCCACTATAAAAAATGGGAACATCTCAAGGTAAACATGGACAATATGCAAGAAAATGCAAGGGATGAGGAAAGGGGGGTGGGGTAGCCCTCTTCATAGCTGTGTTTGATTGACCGGTCTCGACTGCCATAGACTGCCCGCGTCTTTTTTTCTTTTTTTTTGTCCTGTTTTTGTTTTGTTTTGTGTTTGTTGTTGTTGTTTTTTATGGGGGTAAGGGATATAACAAACTTTATTGCATTCGATATAACTAAGTTTATTGCAGTCTATACTTTGCTTCAATATGTTATAAATTATAATATATAATAGAGATACTAGTACTGCAAAACAAAATATAGAGGGGGGGGGTGGAGGTAATAATAATTCATTCAATATAATTTGAGATTACTGTATTTTGTACTCTGTAATTGGTTCCAATATGTTATATATCACAATTTGTATGAATTGATATTATTTAGTGAGTTTTGAATCATGTTATATAATTAAATGATGTATGATTCGATGTTATGTATTGAATGATATTATGCAATACAGATGTAAATGTATAATTTGATTTGATGTATTGAATGAACACAATAAAGAATATTACAAAACAAAAAAAGAATGGGACATAAACGAATGCGATTGAGTTTAAAATTGACCGGGAAAACCTATATTATTATTATTATTTTGTTAGAAATGAAATGAATTCAAAGTCAAGTAAAATTCAACATCTTCAATATGCTATGATGAACATGCAATATAACACCCCCAAACACAACTTAACAGGAGGGGACATGTCCGAGACTTGGAGACGACTCCGAGACTTGCAGAGACGTCTCCAAGACCTGAGAATTATACGAAATTATGCAACTTATTATACTTATAGTATGTTTGATGATAAGGTCAAGTCGAAGATGGGGCAATCCTTACAGTAATTGATTCTACACGTAGAGGGGTTTAATATACACTACAATCTTGCCGTTGCGTTATGACGCAAGGAAGTATTGGGGATTTCCCTAAATTGTTTATGACATCATAGTAAACACAAATCGTGTCAAACTTTTCTGCTGTGCACCTGTGCATGTTCAGGTGCGTCAATTATCTCCACAGTGACATGGATGGCAGATACCAGTTTGTATTTTTGCTAAATGATTGAAGAAACAATTCAAATCGACCTTTTTTTATCATGCTTCTCAAATTGAAAACAGAATTACAAGCAAGGCCGACAGGGAAACATTGCGACAACAATTGGGTTCATTTTGACAGTTTTCTTTCGACGGTGTACAAAATGGGTCAATATAATAAATATGTAAAATAATTCACATACTAATAAAATTGGTCTGGGAAAAATAATTAATGTATGACGAAACTTCTGCACTCCTAAAAATATCAAGTTTCCACTCGAAAGCAATAGCATTCAAATTTTGTTTGCATGAGTATTATTCAAATATCGTACGTTTATTTGCAATATAACATGTTAGGCTAACAAAATAACCCAAAAATGTCACGCATAAAGAAATGTTTTATACAACATGAATACTTATGAATATTTTTTTTCTCTATTGCATTGTGATATTGGAATTTTCCGAAATTATTTGTATTTTCACTTCGTGAAGAAGACAAAGAAAACGAAAAAAAAAAAAAAAAAAAAAAAACCTTCAAACGAAATAACAAATATTTGCATTTCCGAAATACATGTATAATGTTTGGCGACCTCACATTTCTGTGTGCTTTTGGTTTTGGCTGGTTAGTTAGTTATTTTTTATTTATTTTATTTTGGTTTTACAGACGTGAATTAAGTCCATCGGAATTAGATTATGTCTGAGACAGACATTTAACTTTACCATCCGAAAGAAAAGACGCGACTGAGATTCGAACCTGGGTCCTACATCAGAGTCAGTATGGCGGCTAATACAGATATCTGTAATAATTACATCATTCCCAATTCCTAACTTTACCGCAGAGTGAACACAGATATTTAATGATTATGTTATTATTGAAAATTATATAAACGAACCGGTGTTGATGTACCAGTATATAACACATAACTTCATGATACACTGTAAAAAAAAAAAAATAAATAAATAAATACAGAAAAAATACAGCAAAGTGATGTCAGCAGAGTCGCCATACAAAAATGTAATTTAAAATACAGTTTTGTTGTAAATTTCTCCCTTAAGAATTGATGAAAGAGAAGGAAAAATATCATTAGAGTTTTATAGCATACGTATTTGGTTAAAACGGAACAAATGTGTTACTCACGTAATTATTTGTAAGAGAAACTTACAACAAAACTGTTTTTTGAATTACATTTTTTTATGGCGACTCTGCTGACAGCAGCTTTGCTGTAAAAATACATATTATTTTTTTTACAGTGTACATATATTCTTTTATCATTAAAAATTGAAAAACATGTACTAATGCGACTACTCTTATTCCAATGGAGCTATTTGGGGCTATTTTGTAGTTTTGTCAAAACCCAAATCAATGTCTCGTTGAAAATCTAAGACTCTGGGAGCTGGAATCCAGCTCTTAAGTGCACATTAATCAAACATTTTCGAAGTAGAAATTTTCTTGTCAAAAAGAAAGGAGAGTAACCTACATCAATATTTGGTATATTCATATGAAAGAAACTTTCCTTTTTCCTCGTGGTTTGGGTGACCTAAATAATTTAAAACCATATGGTGTACGTGTGGTACGTGTACAATGTATAAATATTACGTTTATTTAACAATTTATAATTTATAGCCATCCCAGTAGCTATTTTCGGTCGCACACATCATATATATATAGTCAGATAAGGAAATAAAGTGTACAAACCACTTAACCGCCTTGTAAATAGTTCATAAGTAGCTCATAAATTTGGATTTGTATACTGTATTTATTATTGTTGTTTACGGATGTAGCTAATTATACATGTAAACACTGATTTAAAGGATTCATTTTTATCCACTAAGTTGTACATGCACAATATTTTAATGCATTTCTCATATGGACAACCATTGTCATTTTGCTTTTATAAATGCATTTATATTATATATAATTTCTCTATAATAATATTTCCAAAAGCTGTTTCAAATGTGTTTGACCTTGTTATTGCTCTTGATATTACGATTCTGGCTTATATTAATAACACATGCAGAATACATAAGGTCATATTCAAACGTGAGTGACATGACATTTCGACTGACAGAAGGGCGCATATCTTTGCTCTTGTAGGTTTTGAATGGATCATGACTACCATATTATGTATAATATTGGAGAGGCATGTTTCAGTACCAGTTGGATTTTAATTTTACAATTGGTCCTGGAAATTATGAATAAAAACAGTGCGTGAGTGACAAAAAAAAAGAAGAAAAAAAAAGACATGGGTTTCTGACCATCATTCATTGGTTATGGTTGGATTGTGCCCAAGTAGATATCTAAGGGTACCATAAGTGCTGGAATATGTACATGAATAGTGTACTTCTCTGACATTTATTGTCCTTATCAATCATTCCCTCTCTATGGAAAATGGTCCACCTCTATATGTCGTGAGTGACACGACCAGTGCAAAAAATGCAACAATTCAAGTAAATAACTAGATCCTATTACCTATGTTGTATTGTATAATGCACCATGATAACTACTTAATGCGAGAAAAAATCTGACAAAAGTGACTAGATATAAGAGATAAGAGGCATTTAAAGCACCATAGTCCCATATGTGCAAATTCCTGTTGTAATCAATTATTCACAGCGTAAGAAAACTAGATCACTTTAGGCGCCACAACTGTAATTATCATCTCATTGAGACTTTTGTTAAATTGGAGGTTTGAAAAATTTATATAAAATCAGCCTTTAAATTCCACTCGATTGTGTCATGTGGAACGGATAGACAAATTATTCCTCCTTTCTAATTTAGCCAAGAAACTAGCTGTTTACCGGCTCATTTTAAAAATAAATCGATATCGCCCCCCTCACGCTCGAAAACTTACTCAATATTGGCATTCAAAAGTAAGAATTTGATATCAAACCTTGCTGCTCTTCTAATATAGTGTTCCAAGCTCCTACATTTATTTTTCCAGTTTAGCATACGAAGTATGGAATTGCCCTCTTTTGCCTTCGATAGACCATTCTAAATTGTAGATCATATGCCACGACATTTTGTCTATATCAGCTGTCATATGTAAATATCGAACGTGTGTCAAATTATGAGGAGGTTGGGTTTATATTTCGTTTTTTGATCTGTGTAATTAGTGTCGTGTCGTGACTGTATTGTAGGTAATTCGACAATATATTCATAAAATATTTTTATTTCAAATAACGAACATATCCTACTGAGATGAATGCTACAAATTTTGCAATTATTTTAGTAATATAGTCAACTTAGAGGTGAAAGAATGAAGCCCTGCACACGGCTGTATCTAGCTAAAGAAGTCACCATTAAATCAGCGTGTATGGTTTATCTGAATATTTTATTAGTATTCCTATTGCAACGGTATTGGAGGAGGAGGGCGTGCAATCGATGCAACCTCCTCTTCGGCCGTCCCCTTTATAAAATCTAAATAATTATACATGGATTTTAAATACATTCGAATGTAGTAGAGAAAGAGAGAGAGAGAGAGAGAGAGAAGATAGCGGGGGAGGGGGGTGGCTTTTCGTGTTAGAGGCTCAGAAGAACTCTGTGGCAGCCAAAGCAAACACATCGTGTGATAGAGTGAGAGCAGGTTCATCTGATCCTCCCCCCACCCTCTCCTCTGCTCATCCCACCTCCCTTTGACTTTCCAGAAGTTTGATAAATCACTTAAAACTTTTAAACGACTTTGAGTTCCAAATACATTGTATATCCGCGTTTTAAGCCTTTTCTACCGCACCACCACCCTGAAATATTGTATCCGAATTCGTATAAACACTTCTCAAAGTGCCTTTTAGCGATCGCACAGCTTAATTAATATCGTCATGAGACTTGTGTTAAATTTAGGATTATGATAAAATTTATAATATAGCTAGCCATTAAATTACTCGCGTGATTTGATCACATAAGTGGAACGGATAGACAAATTATCCTAACCTTCTAATTAGCAGAAACTAGCTGCTTTACCGTCTCATTTTTTAAAAATAAAATCGATATAGTCGCCCCCCACGCCGAAAACTAACCATTGTGCATTCAATATACGTAAGAAATTTTCTGATATTCAATACTCTCGCTTCGCTTAATATATGTGCCTTAAGCTCGTGAACATTACTTTCTTCACTAGCAAAATATATTTTAAAACTAATGTTTAGACATCGAAGCTTAATGAATTGCCCTACCGATAACCATTCATTAAAATGTGAATCATATGCACACATTTTGTCTATCAAAGCTGGTTTCGATAGAGTTTAAAGATTGTTCTGAAGGTGAGTCAAATGAAATATTGCTCTCTTCGCGTAATTTCATGCAGTGTGTGACCATATAGATGTTTAATTCTTTATATATTATTACTGCTTTGTTATTGTAAGAAATACAGAGTATCAAGAAATAAAAAACCTTTGTGTTGATTTCAGACCCTAATTTGCGTTTTCAAAGGCACAGAGCCACATTAAAATCTCAGCTAAATGTCCACTTTAAATTGAATATGACCATAACTTAAATAATACTGTACCTGCGCAAGCTCAATTGAATCCTCCAAATCTTGTATATTTTATTTCATTTTAATCTATTTATTTGTCATCGTTCATTTGACATGTCTTCAAAATCATCATCGTGAGCGATCTGTCCTTGGATATAGGTTTATTGATCCAATCATCGTCTCTATGCTCTCCAAGCGTTTCGATTTAGGCCGACTGCTTCATTGGCTTATTCAGTTATTGTTATTTTGCAATAAACAGAACACACACACACACACACAAAAAAAAACATTAATGAATTATAATGAATTAACAATAATTCTTGTTTTTCCGAATGCAAGCTTATTCTTTTTTCGCAATTTCGCTTCTGAATAGCATCTTGGTATAATAACTATAATATCTCCGTTTTATGTTATGTCATATCAATATTTTTGGATTCATCTGATGACAACAAATGTCATGATGTGCCTGATGTTATTTTTGTGTTCATTTAAAGGGTACGGCTGACAGCGAATGAATCGGATCTATTGTACCGATACCCTTTAAATTATCTTTACCACATTCACAAAAAGGAGCAAATATGAATAATAATTGAACGTGAGCAGTGAACAAGAAAGAGTAAATAGAAAATATTATTTGCGCTTGGTTTTTCAATAGACTCGGGGAAACTTCCTCATTCGTAGGGATTTTCCTCACATTTTGTTTCCAAACTTGCATTGAGTAAGGACCCTTTCAGTAAGCTTCACCCAACATTAATCATTTACATGCAGGAGAACCAGGTAGGGCATTGGTACCAGGCTTTTGCAGGTGCAAGCTCTTGAAGTTCATCCAAATTCTTGATGTGCCGAGGATAATAATTTGATTCAAGTTCCTTTATTTCTTGCAGTTCCTTCAAATTCAGCGTTGCATTGCTGCACAGGTAAACATTTGAATAAGCTTAGCTAATAACCCTTATTTCATTGATCTCGAATAAGCATAATCAGTAGCGTTGACGTACAAGTATTTGCAACAACAAAAAAATAATAATAATTACTGTACTTTCAAAAACATGTTTATTCAGATGCAGCCGAGCATTTTTGAAAGTGAGCGGCTGAATAGGCAAAAAAAA
>CALNVZ010003432.1:6245301-6272756 GCA_940671915.1 Paracentrotus lividus | reverse complement strand
TGTTATTTCCAAAACTAAACAAAGAATTATATTGAGTTGAGTTGGTTTGAAATATTAAACAGTTTACCCAATGATGCAAACAGTATTTATAACATGACCTGTAAAAACCATAAGATAATATTATTAGATTATCATTATATAACAACAAACTAGGCTTTTATTGTTGCCTCTTCATATCTTATTTTTCTGCGATCCGACCAATTTACATTCATGTCATGAATTAAACTCAACAACTCTTTACCAATCTTTCCTCGTATTATTTCCATTCTCCGCTTGCAATGTAATGTACACTTTTGCAAACAAAGATTAACTTCAATTTTTTTTCCTCCTTTCTTTTCAATATTAGAGTGTGTTCAATGTCCAGTTTCAAATTTATACGCCAACATGAATCATGATACAAAACGCAAACACAAAACGCTGATATAAAGAAAAACAAAAGGGTGTTCATTGTCCCCCATCGCCGGTCGTAAAAATAAACGTGTTTCAAATCTCAATTAAAATTTAAATGTGCTCTCGCAATGGAAGCTTCCGGTGCAATTGAAAAAAAGGAGAGGATATTTGTTTTTTGAGAGTGGGGAATTTAAAGACGATCGACGTATAAACACGTTTAAATTTTGGACACTGAACGGTGGACCGCTGATCGCGTTTCTGTTTGTGTTTTGTGATTGCGTTTTGTATCATGATTCATGTTGGCGTATAAATTTGAAACTGGACATTGAACACACTCTTACTTGACGCAACTTAACAAAACAACATGTATCACAAAACGATTATATTTATGCCATATCTTTTGCATATTACAAAATAGTCTTGCTCCACAATAGGCCACAAAACAACTTGTTTGTGTTTGTTTTTGTTTTTGTTTTTTTTTACCTCCATAAAAGTACATCATATTCCTATAATTGGAAGTAAATAAATCATAAAATGGTTATAAAAATGACCTAGGATATCATTCTTTCATTGCACGAAAATGTAGCTGTCACAATATCTTAATATCGACCTATATGTTGTATCCTTTCTCCTACTACATTATCTCACCGTTATAATGATCTTAAATGAACCATATCAAAACATGGCAAAAAGGAAGTTCTATACAAAGAAATGTATCGATTGTTTTGGGGGAAAAGTGGGAACATTTTCCCCTCGCATTGTATTGTGCTACCATCACGAACTTGTACCATGTTTTTATTATTGACTACAATTGAGAAGGCGTTTGGTTACATTTTTTGGCATTTTAAAGCAAAAGGCATGGATACTTAAAAGAAATATGTTTTGCAATAGGCATATTTCAAAAAAGAAATTTCCGCCATTTCGTCTGCTTTTACATGATTTATTGGGTTTTATGTAACTCCTGAAAACTGCAGTATGTTTACGATGAAATACATTATTTGTGTACCAGGGATTCCTGGAAAAGGGGACAAATGCGTCATTGTCATTTGGTAAACTTCACCTTATACCATGCACGTCCTTAGAGATTAAAACTTAAACCTGTTTACCTTTTTAGTAGTTTGATTGGTCGAATAGGCGGCGTATTTTTTTTTTCTTCTTTTTTAAAAAAATTTTATTACAATAGACCAGTTTACTAACATATTTAAATTGTATGCATACTTTTTCTTGGCGACATAGTAACAAGGTATTCAAACAACCTGTAATACAAGAATGAACTACAATGCATGGAATCAAGTTTGCATACATTAGTTGTTGCTATGTCAGGCAAGCATCAGGCAAGCTTTCAGGTTGTCAAGAACAACCTTTGTTAGAAAAAAAAGCACGCATAAAATATGCATAATTATGTTGTAGTAAACTGGTCTATTCAATTGCTCTCTTATGGTGGTATCTTACTTGCCATGAGACAAGTTTGGGACGGCTTTGAAGTTTTAAACTAGTCGTGAAGAAATCTCCTGAGTCTCTGCGACGTTTCCCGAGTGTCCGCGATGCCTCATGAACGAAAACATAAACAATCCATCACGGAGACGTCTAAAAGAAGTCTTTGAGACGTTTCTTACTCTCTGAGTCATCTCAAAAACTATGAGTCTCGGAGACGTCTCCGCGAAGTATAGCAGACAGGTAAAATAAACAATAATGTAATGATGAATGTTACCTTTGAATATTCAATCTATTTTAATGATTTATCCGTCAATCTTTTTTTAGGAGTGTCAATCATGTCTAAAGACGGCATAGCAAGGAACAGCATGGCAAGGGACAGCATGGCTGGTGATACTCAGGATAAACTTTGTGAGGGTTACCTCATCACGGGAGATCAGAAGAACGTCAATGGCGGATTCACAGTCGATTTTCAGGTAAGAAGAAAGAGTATCTATAATTCCCTTTGTCATACAGTCTATATTTAAAAAAATGGTATAATTGGGGGGGGGGATTAGGTATAAAATCTTCTCAAACGTATGTGGATGTGGTATGAAATTAAAGCCAACCACTTTCTTGTTGATATACTTTATTTCGTATAACCATGGACGTATAACTGTTTACGTCCGTGGTATAACAAAAGTAATGCTAAATTTTGTACGGACGAGAGAATCGAAATTGCCCAAACTTTTTGGACGGCGTGCGCTTAATTGATTTTATTGTACCGGGTATATTAAGCCCGCCTCACACTCTGCGATTTGCTGCGATGCGATTTTTTGAACAAATGGCAATTTTCTTTAAAAGTGACATTTTCCAACATGCAAGATTATCTTATGATATGCAGAAAATGTATAGGAACAATGTAAGCGAAATTTTGTTCCAATGCGAGCCGTTAATTGGGAGTAAATGTAAAATTAGGTTAAAATCGCAAGATATGGAATATGGAAACAATTTGATTTTATACAGAGAAGGGGGTTCGCAATCGCCGTGAAACACAATTTTATTATTCACATAAATACCTAGAACTTTGGACAGCATTAATTTCCTTGTTTGACTGTCTATTTCAAATAATATGGAACAGTTTTCTCAAAAATCGCATCGCAACAAATCGCACAGTGTGAGGCGGGCTATAGAGAACTAATCACATCACTAAATGAGAGTTATATATATATATATATATATATATATATATATATATATATATATATATATATATATATATATATATATATATAATAATAATAAAAATGTTTCTTAATGTACCATTTTATTTGATACAGTCTGCACTCTGGTCTTACATTTAAGACAGACATTAAAAAAATGGACTATAAATTCAAATTCACATACTTACGTAAAGAATACGATTTCGACATTATAATGCATGCAGCAATGCTTGCATAATAAGGAAATAAAACTATAGAGGAACTGTATATAATAGACGCTCTACTGATCTTATAAACAATATTTTAAACCGCACTAATAGTGTGAAATATGGGTCAAAACTATATTACATTACAGAATGGGTACCTTGAAATAAAACCAAAACAATTACTACACTCTAAAAACGGAAGTGCTGTTTTTAGCTCTTCAAGGGCTGAAATCAGCACTTTTTAAGTGCTTGCATAGTGACTGCACTCAAAGTGCTGTTTAACTGCACTCAAAGTGCTGTTTTAGCACTTTCAAGTGAGCTGAACTTTCAGCAAAAATGGGCAAAAACGGCGTGACTTCGTTGGGATTCGAACCTTGGTCCCCTGCATGTGAAGCGCTGACGAGCACGTTAGACCAATTCACATCTCATGGTTGCCAGCAAATCATATCGTTGCATGATGAACTTTCTTCAAAATTTGCCATAATCATCTAACTATGCTGTCATAATTAAAGCCAGTTAGCGAGATCTCCGTTGGTCTATTGGTAACGTCAGCGGTACTCTTCCATGTCTAGGTGAACCCAGTTCGAATCACATACCGACCATAAAATTTTTTTGTTGATAAATTAGCACTTGAGTAAGTGCTAAAACAGCACTTCAGGTGCTGATTTAGCACTTCAAGTGCAGTCACTATACCAGCACCCATAAATTAGCACTTCAGTTTTTAGAGTGTATATGATATTATTTGTTCATTCATGTTTAATAAATCGTATATTTTAATTGTTAGTCATGTTAATTATGAATTTTGACATAAGGACACGAACGCAATGGGGTGCAATTCCACAGTAAATCACGTTAAGTTTTGAAGTTACATAGATATAAATGCATGTGTCTTCGAATTAATATAGCTCAATAGGTCAATGATAGGAATGGAATGTTTGTGCAAGAAATGTCCACACAAACTGTTATTTCCTAAGAATCGGAAAAACAAAATATTTCTGATCAATGCCAGAGTCAGAGGTCGGGTTAGGATTAGGGTTAATGTGGTTATATAAGGTATATATTTTTTCTTTTTTCTATACTAAACATATCGATATCAATCACATGAAACCTATTAGCAAAAGCTTAGGCTATAATTCTGAATTCTGATCCAAACGCAAATGCAAATGCAAAAGAAAAAAAAGAAAAAAAAAAAGGCAAACTTAAAAATTACCGAAGAACCTATATAGTCTATTAATGTGTTCGGCGATATCTAAATCAAATTATTATCATGATTACTATTACATTTATATCAGTGTAACGGCAGCTTTTTTAAACTCCTTTCATATTCTTTCTAATTTGCAATCTTATTATACATGTGTGTATATTATATATTAAGATTTGATTCATTTTCTGTAACAATAATCAAATTTGTAGTTATAAATTTAAACGTGAAATATTAGATATATAAAAATAGAATGAACTCAACTGAACTAAGGCATGTAAGGTGTACATGTTTTCTATCCGTTTATTTAGTTTTAGAAAGACTCTGTTCCGGGTTTAGATGAGACTGAAACCAATATAGCGCTATAAATACTTTTTGTTTGCTTTTCCTTAAAAACAATATTGCAATAATTATCAGGTAGTCAAAATTATAATATTTACAAATGGCACGTATAAAAAAATAATGCCAGATAATTTGTTTGTTTGGGTTTTTTTTATTTGCCACACAATTCTCTTAGCACTAATTTGGCACTCAATTTTATTTATTTTCTCTCTCCACAATTAGATTGACTCATTTTTTAATTTTTATGTTCCTAAAACAGAAGCAGAACAAGTTTACTTTGTTCTCTGGAAAAATGGACAACAACATCTACAATCTTGAAGGCTTCAAAGATGAGAAGGCATTTACGCGGAAGAGGAAGAGCTCTTTGAACCCATTCGTGGCAGAAAGAAATCCATCAGCTCCTCTAGCGTACATCCTTCATTTCTGACGTCAACGGTCAAAGTTCACTGTATGGACATGACGATTGGAAAAAAAAATCACGTGATCATACTCATTCACGCCAAGATTCCGTATTACTTCAAAACACAGAAAGAGTAAGTGCAGTTTACTTTTTATACCTCTATGCTGTTTCTTATCAAAGCCTATTCAGCAACGGATGGGGATTTGTTGTATGTTGCTTCAGAAAGAGGACGCTTAACGTGCTTGATGTTGTTGTTGTTTTTTACTTTAAAAAAAAAAAAATTGTTTATAGTACTTCGGTATATCTCTCTTGAAGTTATCAAGATTGTTCACGTTTTCCTCCTTAACCATGATGCAACACTTTGTTCAGAATTTTTATAGTCTTATAATAAATGTAGAATCATAACCTCTTGAATGATTATGGCCTCTTGAACAAGTATCCATAATGTTTACAACATTTATATCACAAATATTGAGTCAACATCCAAGTATTCACATGTCTGTAAAATAGGGGTAGTATTTACTGATGTATATATATTTTTTTTACAATCTTTAAGTCAAATAATAAGTTCATTACATCGATATTGTGCTTAATACCGATGTTTCAAAACGCAAAAAGAATAAATTGATATAAAAATAATATATGAACTCTTGTAAGTTATGAAGTACAATAGAAAAATGATATCATATCATTTTGGATATTGTTACTATATATCAACCTCAGCGAGCCGCCTAATTATAGTGAGCAGCTATCTCCATTGAAAAATAAAAGAAAGAAAAAAAAAGGAAAAAAAAAAAAAAAAAAAGGAAGAAGAAGAAGAAGAAGAAAAAATACTACAAAAAGGGGGTTTTGTAGAGTTATTCTGCAGGTAAAGGAGCACACAAAAATAATGTATTCTGCAAAATTATTTGACTCGCATAAATTCATTCCACTCTAAGAGGTCAGTTTACACTGTTTGTTTACGTCTCTCGGATAGGTCTGAAATCAAACCTTGGTACAAAGCGTTTTCGAGTGTTTCCACTGACATGGAATCCAGGAACGATAGAACATCGCATGAAGAGGTCGTCCTGCGAAGATCACCAGGATTAAAACACATCGTAAGTATTACAACTATTCCTATTATTGAAAAGTCAATCACGCCGTCATGCCGACGTCACTATTATGACTATACAGTGCGTATCAATAAAAACGGGACGGTTTTGAAAAGTCTGTCAAAATTTTGTTTCAAATCATGATGTCTATATTTTTATGTTAATAGATGCTCTGAAGTCTTATCTTTCAAATGCAATTAAAACAAATGAGTTTCGTTCATGCTTGAGTACACACAGGACATTTTTGTCGGGGGCTCAAAAAACTGCTTGCACACATGGAAAAATTGAGAATTACGATCATCAGACTTCTTGCTAATCAGCAGTCTTCCTCTAATTTGTTCTTTATCTTTGTCATTTTTCTTTCGAATTATGATTTGAAATTCACTTACAAAGCTATTTATTTTTTGTTTTTGTTTTCATTTTAATATGTTATCTTTTTACAATAAATATTCCTTTAAACTTTTGTTTTGTCAACCCATCAGAAAGGGGATTTGGTTGGTTGTTTAATTGATTGATTGTTTATTTGATTGAGTGATTGATTGATTTGATTTGATTGCTTTGTTTATTTGTTTCGTTCATGCTTGAGCGAACACGGAAAGTTCTTGTCGGAGGTTTAAAAAAAAAACAAAAAAAAACTGTGGTTAATTCAAAGGGTATCATTTATTCTGTAACATTATTCTGAATCAGGTACTCCCATTCGGATTGATTGTTACTTTTCACTGGTCAATAATTATGTTAGTCTTTTGAATCGATTTCCTATGATTCTTCCAACGATTTAATCAATCATAATCAAAAAGTAATCGGTCAATCATTCAAAGAAACAAATGAATTAATCAAACGATCAATCATTCAAAGTGGTCAATCTATCAATCCTTCATTCAATCAATCGATCAAATAATAAATCAATCCATCAATCAAACAATAAATCAAACAAACAACCAAACAAAAGCAATCATTCAATCAAATAATCAACCCACCAACCTAATCCCCTTGTCTTGGGTTGACAATTATTATTATTATTATTATTATTATTATTTAAAGGAATATTCAATGCCAATAGATAACATGTTAACATGTGGAAAAAAGAAAGAAAAACATTTCTATTAAATAAAAAGCTTTGTAAATGAATTTTGATGGCATAATTCGAAAAAATAATGGCAAAGATAATGAAAGGGTTAAGAGTAAGTAAGTCTGCTGATTAGCAAAAAGTCTGATGATCGTATTTCTCATTTTCTTCCATTTTGTGCGCAAGCCTTTTTTTTGAGCCCCCGACAAAAACGTTCTTTGTGCGCTCAAGCATGAACGAAACTTAATATTTTAAATGGCATTTGAAAGATAAGACTTCAGAGCATCTATTAACATCAAAATATAGACATAATAATTTGAAAGGAAATTTTGACAGACTTTTCAAAACTGTCCGCGTTTTTATTGATACACCCTGTAGTATCAAGCGCGGCTATTTCATGTCATGACTGGGGAGGGGGGGGGGGGTTGAAACACCGGACGGTGAATTAATAATACACTCAAGCAGAATAAAAACGTCCCAAATAACATATATTTGTATATCAACATTCCGAATACTTCGCACATTATGCAGAAACTGATGATAGTGTTTGCCTTATTATAACCTTTGGCAATGTATTTAACTAATATTTTGCCTTTTTATTAGCTTCACTGGCTGATCACTAAATAGAAATTTGTTAAGTTTTAAAAATCGAGGGGGGACGATCCCCCAGAAAAAAAATCGAGGGGGGGGGCACACGTCCCCCCCCCCCGTCCCCGGGATCGCCGCCAATGTATAGTATTGTATTATGTGTCAAAAGAGATAAAAGTCAAAAACATAATCTTTACAAGTGTTTAAATTCACTTAGAAAAATGATTAACTATCACCATGATAATAATAACAATAATATTCAGCATTTAAAGTCCGCCATCTATCTAGATACCTATTCAGAGGCGCAGAGGGAAATAAGACCAGGGGGCGTTTCATGAAAGGACTTGTCGGACGTTTTATCCGACAAACTGTTATAAGCTACTGAAATGCTTGCATCTGATTGGCTGAGAGCAAATTTGTAAGATAAAACATCCGACAAGTCCCTTGATGAAATGCCCCCCTGATTTCAAATGATAACTGCTTTCTGGGACACACCGTATAACAATCATAAAAACCATAACACCATATATTGTCAAATTGATTTGTTGTCAGTCGTGTGGTTGGCGTATATTCCTGGTCAGTTATTGCCATTTCAGGTTTATGGCAACAATTGACCTGAAATGCTATACAAACCAAATTGACTTAAAATGGTGTCATTTTCACTCTTCATTTTTGAAAGTGTATTAAAATTCAGCGATCCCATATTGTGTAATAGGTCGTAAAAAGTAAAAACTGAAATTTCCATCACAGACAGATACAATAAATTTATTGCAAAAGTCAAGAAAGGGCAGTAGCGGATCCAGGAGGCGCAAGATATTTGCGGTTCACTATTTCTTGAAAACCCATGGCGATGACTGTAATTCATATTTTTTTTCGGCTACGCCCCATATTTTTCAAATCCTGGATCCGCCGCTGAAGTGCATCATCGACAATGATACTTTTACCTACTTAATTATTCTGATTAAGAACCATCAGAGCAAGGATAGCGGACGAGGTTCGACATCCTCCTCCACACGTTCATCGCAAGACTCATCCGGTAGTCGTCTGAGCGACATCATCAATAGCTGCCCGCCCTCGCCATCGTTCATCCCTACGAACATCGTAGTGGAGATTGACCCTGAGGCTGAGTATGAAGATTACATGGATATGGACCAGGCTCAACCAGCCCCGTCTGGAATGTTGGCCAGAAGGAAACTCACAAAGTCGGTTATATACGGGAGAAGGGAGAGAAAAGGTATGTTGTTCGAAATGTAGCAGTCAGGGGGAGTCCCGATTTTCCGAGAGAGGGGCAAAAAGTCAAGCATTAAGAAATGTTGCCCCCCCCCCAAAAAAAAAAACAAAACAAAACAAAACAAACAAACAAAAAACACAAAAACAACAACAACAACAACTGATAAACAAACAAACAAAATAACAATTCAATTCATGGGAAGTGGGTTTCAAATTGGTTCACTCGGTTGGGCCGTGCCAAAAAGAAGGTTTTTTTTTTTTTTTTTTTTTTTTTTTTTTTTTTTTTTTGGGGGGGGGGGGTCAAAAGACCCAAAATTTTCGATTTTAGGCACATTCACGTTAACTTAATTTTGGGTGTGCCCCTCCCTTCTCCTGCATTGCTGCAGGTAATTGTGGAAGCTCAGCTTATGGGGCCAATCCCGACTCTTGGAAAAATAGGATAATGCACAGAAATGACAAAGTATGTGGGGTTTTTTTTTTCTATCTTTGCTGCTTAGGTTCTTGTGATGAATCAGTAAGAAAATTCGACTTTGCTGAAGTGAGTGGTCAGACGTATGATACGGTGATCCGAACAAGCATAGTGATTGATGATACGGACGCCCCTCCTGTCTTGCCGAAGAAGACAAGAGGCCGTCGAGGTTCAGAACCAAGTAAGAAGTCAAACACTGCCGTCACCCCCCCCCCCCTCAGGCAGTCAACCATATAACGTATGCTCGTACTGGATTTCGAGATACCCCCTGTTTGAAACATATTTGGGACCCTATTTCAGGATTTTTTTTCCTAAAAGAATTGGAAAATATCCCTTATTAAAAAAGGTTCGGGGAAAATGCTTAAAAAAAACCCCTATTTAAATGATTTTTCTAGAGTCTTTCTCCTACTGAGCCACTAAAATATACTTCTTTTCCCGAGAAATTGGGAACGAGCATACGTGTATATTGACCACCTTAGTGGGAGGGGACACTGCTGTTACCTGAATAATACTGATGATAATATTGTGTTTTATAATTAGGGTCCCACTTTTTTCTACTCTCGTAGTGCTTCATGATTACTTCTGTCACTGGATTCGTTCCCACTATGAAACCAAGTCTTGTGATACAAACCAAGGCCCACTAATAGAGAATGGCTCTGATACATGACACTTATACAGTGACGGATCTAGGCGGGGGCGCAGAGGACGCGCGCCCCCTCTATAATTTGAAAACCACTCATTGACTGTACATGTTAAAATCGGAAAATTTCGGTGGTTCACCCCATCATCGGGCCTGGCGCCCTCTCTCTTTTCAAATTCTGTATCCGCCACTGCTTATAGCTTGAAGTCGACTACAATCTTAGACAGTCCTCAGATCATGGACCGTTAAAAAAAAATCAATATTCAATATCTATCCATTGTTAACATAATGCATACAACTACAATTTCAAAATTTCCATTTTATAGATCTGCAAGTACCAAGCACGTACCACCATCGGTCCCAGAATCCAGAGCGCTCTCCCGAACTTGGTCCCGCCACGCGTCGGGGGCGTTCAGTGAGTCAGGCCAGCTCACCACCTCCCCTACCAGCCAGACCAAACACTTGTTTTGCTCAACCCCCTCATAACTATGTAAACATACCTCGCAAGCAGTCTGTACCTTCCAGTTTGAGCTTAACGGGTCTGGGGAGTATTTACGAGCCCCCTCCAGAAGTACAAGAAAACATCGAGTAAGTCTGGATTTAAACAAAAAAAATTTGTAATTGTTAATCTATCTTTAAAATTGGTCTAGTATGAAAATGAAAAGGGCCATATCGCACGTGTAATTTTAGTGATTTTCAGAAAACACAGTTGGTGCGCAACCTCAGAATCTCTCTTTTTTTTTTAACAATCAGTCCGCACCCATAGAATCTCTCCTATAGTGGAACCAATGTGGACCCGAACTCTCTTTAGGGAAACCACAGTGGGCCTATAACCTCATAGTCCCTCTTAATAAAAACTGCAGTACGTCTGCAACCTAATAATCCTTCCTTGAGGAACCACTGTGAGTCTTTCAGTCAAAATTGATTATAGTAGCCCATAATCCGAATTGCATCTAATGTTCAAAATGTGTAATGAATGTACAAAAGTAAGAACATATTATAATAATATTAAAAAATATTAGAGAGGCTGGAAGAAAATTGCACTTTTTTATATTCCAGAGTGGAATTAAATTGATATTTTTCCAGTGTACAATAATATTAATCACCGCTTCATTCGTCCATAAATCACAAACCCATATTGGATTTAGTAAAAAAAAAAAAAATTATGAGTTCTTATTGTTGTTTGAAGTTTTTACAACGCTGACATTTTTATGAATATTTACGTCGTTATCCATGTATATATTTCTATATATTTTTTCTTTTATCTTTTTTTTTAATCAGCCGCTTGATTTGGGAGCAATCGAAGGACATGGATGGAGTAGTAGTGGAATTCTCTAAAGCAGAGTTACTGGATTCACTTGTCTTGACAACAATCAAAGATGAAGTTTGGTAAGTTATTCATAAAGTGAAAATGAAGTGAAGAAACCTGTCAGGTCGCAGGACTATAATTCGATTTAGTCGATAAAAAATAATTTGCAATAATCAGCAAAAATGGGCAAAAACGGCGTGACTTCGTTGGGATTCGAACCTGGGTCCCCTGCATGAGAAGCGCTGACGAGCACATTAGACCAATTCACTAATTACGGTTGCTAGCAGATCATATTGTTTCATGATGAACTTTCTTCAAACTTGCCATAATTATCTACTATGCTTTCATAATTCAAGCAAGTTAGAGAGATCTCCGTTGGTCTATTGGTAACGTCAGCGGTACTCATCCATGTCTAGGTGAACCCGGTTCGAATCCCGTACCGGCATTGAACATTTTTTTTGTTGATAAATTAGCACTTGGGTCAGTGCTTAAACAGCACTTCAGGTGCTGATTTAGCTCTTCAAGTGCAGTCACTATACGAGCACCCAGAAATTAGCACTTTAGTTTTTAGAGTGTACCAAAGCTGACGTCATTGTTGTTAAAAAATCATATAAAATCATTGATTTGTAACATCAATGGTCGAGATGAGTCCATTTAGAGATCAGAAGTAAGTTGGTCTCAGTGGTATTTTGGCAGAACTTTATTAGTTGCTCAACATTCTCAAGGTACTCCCAAAGCGTTGCCAGTTTAAGTCTATTAGGTGTATTGTTTTACTGCAGCCCCTTAAACAAAAAGAATACCCCCCCCCAAAAAAAAAAAAAAAAAAAAAAAAAAAAAAAAAGAGAGAGAGAGCAGAAAACCTCCCTTCATACTTTCACAAGATTAAGAAAAATATATAACCAATTAAAGTCCAACGTTTGAGGGATGTCATTCTAAACACTTATTTTTAATGATTTTGTCAAATGTCATTTCTAACACAAGGGGTCTATTGAGGTCTATTATAGGCGTGCGCTCGTGTGTTAAAAATAGCTAGTCTTATATCTTTTTGGTATAAATATTGATAATAAAGTGTATGAATTAACCAAAAATATTTATTTGTATATGAAAACTAAAAATTCTTGAAGGGAAAAGGACATGGCTTTCAAAATTTGTAACATAGTTATTTTGGTATGTATGTATTGAATAGTAAATTAGTGTGTTATCATTCAAGTTGGTTAGGAATCGGGGTAGATTTGAGTAGGTGAGGACTTGAGATGGTGTTATACAAAGCTGCCGGTTCGTACTGGCTTAAAATTAAAATAAAGTAAAGGATTATTATTCATCAATCTTAAATGCTGAAAGTGTGTTAACCCTTAAAGAGTTTGTTTCTTTAGTTGGTGTAATTGGTTTGACAGCTCATGACTTAGTTTGGGTTTAATGTCTTATTATTTTTTTTCCTGGGGCCGGGGTTGGCTCGCAAAATACAGATGAATTTTAATAATTTCTTTGTATTTTGACAACTGTCATAATGAATCTAAATAACGATAGGGAAGTAATTTGATAATATTCATATCTGATGACAATATGACAAATGCGGGCTTTTTAATAATGGTTCCTCTTTCCATAATGGACCATTTTCCCCTTTTTGACATTTTTCTAAATTCAAGGGTCATGGAATTCGAAATTATATGACATAAAATGTTAATTTACGTTTTTTGTTGGATATATTTATTACCTCCCAAACAATCATATTTTTAATGCATTTCGCCATGTTATATTGATGATGGCATTAGAGATGGTATGCTTTAACATTTATTAGCTTTAAAAAAAATTCTTCCAGAAACATATTTTGAACAATATGAAATTTCATGAATACTTATTTCTTATCCAAAGTTTTCTTCCACTGGGTTTGGCATATAACCCAAATTGGCCTTAACTTATGGTGGTATCTCACTTGCCATCATAAGACGGGTTTGAGACTAGTTTACGTGGACGGCTCGCAAGTCTGTGAGTCTTCTCGACGTCTCATGAGTTGCGAGAAAATCTAATATGTTCAAATTTATTAGATTTTTACCGTTTCAGAGACGTCTTCGAGACGTCTTTACGACATCCCTGAGTCTCGGAGTCGTCTCCTCAGGCTAGGTACTATTACCTTAAGGCATTTTTGAGTAGGAAGAAAAGCATTGAAATTGTTGAATTTTTGGATCAAGGAAACGAGATAATACTTTCCAGCTAGATGATAATACAAGCTTTAGGGAATATTATTGTGATAATATGTGTTGTGAAAGATCTGACTTCAACATTTAATATTCTCATACAACATTATTATATTTATGAGGGCTAAGCGTCCTCATATAAGACTACCATTGAATAAAGCAAATAGCATACCTGCTGGGACCTAAAGCATGAAAGTACATCATACAATGCAAAAAAAGGTTGTTCACATCTGAAAAGTATTGTACCGTGATATAGGCTTGAATTTTTATAAATTTCCCCGACAATAAATGCTGGAAAATATCACTAATCCAACAACAAAACATTTTTCTTTTCAGGGTCGCAAGCTGGAAGAAAGACCTGAACAATGAGTTGTATGGAAAGCTGCATGTGGGTGATAAATTACGTCAAATCAATACTCAAACCGTCAGATCAGGGGAACTCGCTATGGAATTCATACGAACAACATCAGGCGATAAAGTAAGAATCTTTATCTATCAAAAATGATGATTTGATTGTTAGAATTTTAGCCTCACGTTAGAGATCTATATTGGTTTAAATCAGGCCTCAAAATATTTTAGTAAATGTAAAATAAGATTCATTGACTCTATTGACCCCATCTCATTATACAAAGAAACGTATTTACAAATGATATGAATACATGATAAACGTAAGCATGGTAGTAGGTAAAAACATTTAGCTTTAATAATCAGTCCCATGTATATGTTCATTTGATTGTTTGAGAAATATATCGTCACAGTTGATCTGCTGATAATTCTACAAAGCACTGACATTTCCTATATTGTTAAACCTTAAGTTTTATAAGCTACTAAACTTTCGTTTCTTTTCCTCATTTTACAGATTCAAGTGACATTGTCTCGGTTACCACACGCTGTACTACGGAACCTCTCCAGATCCAACCCTAGCATACACTGGGGAATTCATCTGAAATCAAACACCGAGGTATGAAAATAATTTCGAAATAATTAAAAGAAATTTATGTATCATTAATCATGTTTTGCAACTCTTTTGATACCGGTTTGTTGCAAAAATGATCATGAGCATGTTTGAATTTAAACTAAAATGTATTTGCCTGCTTACTCTTTCCCATTTCTTCAAATGAAAATTTGGTTCGCTACCAATTCATCTAAACAAGTAGATATAGCCTTACTGAAAGTAGATAGAATAATCAATAGTCTGAGTGGCAAATAGACAAAATGGTCTGTAGCTAGACGAACTGGTTGTAGACGAAACTGGATTTGACCACGTGAGATGGGACAAGACGGGCATTAGACAAATTGGTAGGACACCAAATTGCAATTCAAGTATTGACGTGATTCTTGAAAGCTGATGACTATTCTAGTTCTCTACGTACAGACCTAATGCGTTGATGTCATCGCGCCGCCATCTTAGAGGCTGAGGCCATTGCCTTGCACGCGTTTGTGATCTGCAGCTGGCGCATTTCTGACACCTCCGTTTACGCGTGTTCCTATATCCTCTGAGGGAGGGCGCTATGAGATTATGACGTCATATGCCTAAGGTCTGCTAATTGGAGAATAAATAAATTTATTATTTCATATTGGCAGATAAAATCTTTGACGGATGGACCTGTTATGACAGATGGCCAAGGACTGACACCCAAGGCAAAATGCGTGTATTCAGGCAAGACATGTGACTGGGTGATTACGGAGATCAACCGCCAACGCGTTCCTCTCATCAAGAATGGCAGAAACCAGGTAACACGATTCTTTCATAAATCATGAAATGCTCAGGTTAAAACTATTGCACCGGGCTTTATAAATGGTAGGGTTAGGGTTAATGGTTTCATTCAGATTTGATCTTTGACACTTGTCCTTTTGAATAGGCTCTATTAGGAATCATTCAATATTTGATTATTTTAGATGACTGAAAATTCAATTTGTGTGAATTATTAAACGAAATAAAGAATTATTATTTTGGTTTTGCATGACATCCGCCCTTTATGAGGGTTCCCACTCCCCCCCCCCCTTTTTTTTAAATTTTTTTTTAATTACGGTAATGTATAACCAATTTGTTCCCCTTTGTATTTGGTCTGTACCCAGCAGTGCCTTATACCAGTGAAGAGAGTCTGGTCACCTCGGCTAATCACTGGTGGATCCATGATTTGAAAATAAGGGAAAGGGCGTCCCCCCCCCCTTTACAGATTTTAACATGTAGGCCTACAGTCAATGATCAGTTTTCAATATAAGGGGGCGTCCTTGCGCCCCCGCTGGATCAAACTCTGCAGTTATAGCCACGATTTGCTAGGCAAGCCGGTATAAAAATTAAAAAAAAAAAACACTTCCATGCTGTTGTTACGCAATATTCAGACCTCTTCTGGCCAATTCTCTCGTCAACACTTCTAAAAAACTAGGAAAATTAGGCCAACAAGATCGTTAGGTCAATTTCTTGTTATTTTGTTTTTTGTTTTATTTGAAACGAACAGGATTTGGTAAAGAACTCGAAGCCGATCACAGGGAACTGCCCCTCATGTGTTCAACCCCATGACTTCATTAAGAAACTCAGTGAAGCCATCGAGAAGAGGCGAAGTAGTTCACAATTCTACTGAACGATAGACACATGTTGCCTGCAATAATAGACTTATTCATTGACGTCATCCCGCCATTTTAGAGGCTGAGGCCATTGCCTTGCACGTGTTTGTGACATGCAGCTGGCGATTGACAACTCCGTTGACGCGTATTCCTATATCCTCTGAGGGAGGGCGCTATGAGATTATGACATCATATGCATAGGTCTTAAAGGGAAGTTCACCTGGAATATTTAAAAATATGCAGAAAAATAAAGAAAAATATGAGTGAAGGTTTGGGGAAAATCGACCAAAATATGATGAAGTTATAAATATTCAAAGTTTTGATTCTGTGACGTCACATGCGAGCAGATCTCTATGTGTTATGTAGTAATTCCATAAATGTCATTTTTTTTTCAGAAGAAAATAATTATGTCACCTGTGCGGTCGATATACCATCAACATATGTTCATATACATGACTACCATCAAATTGACCCATTCCTTTATCAAAAACCATGACAAAAGACAAATTTATGGAATTTACATACACAACCAATGGGAGAGGCTGCTCGCACGTGACGTCACAGAATCAAAACTTTACATATTCATAACTTCGCTATTTTTTGGTCGATTTTCTTCAAACTTTCACTAATATTTTTCTATTATTTTTCTTCATTTTTTTAAGACCAATAAAATTCCAGGGTGAACTTCCCCTTTAAGAAGGAGACCCCTTGTCAACCTATGGTGTCTGCTATCAGGCAAATATCTGTTAGAGAAACATTATTAAGGCGCCACACCTGTAATTATCATCTCATTGAGACTTTGTGTTAATTTTGAGGTTTGATAAATTTATATAAAATCAGCCTTAAATTCACTCGGTGATTGGTCATGTAAAACGGATAGACAAATTATTCCTCCTTTCTAATTTAGCCAAGAAACTAGCTGTTTACCGGCTCATTTTAAAAATAAATCGATGTAGCGCCCCCTCATGCCGAAACTGACTCAATTGGCAGTCAAAAGTAAGAATTTGATATCAAACCTTGCGCTTCTAATATAGTGCCAAGCCTTAACATTAATTTCTTCCCAGTTTTAGCATACGAAGCTTAATGATTGCCCTTCCGATAACCATTCTTAAATGTGAATCATATGCACACATTTTTGTCTATCAGTTGTTCAAAGTTAAAAAATTTTAGGAAGGGTTGGGTCGAATGAATATTTTTTGCTCTCTGTCGGTAATTAGGCGTGTGTGACCTTAATAGAACATTCTCTCCTGGATTATAAATACTGTTTCTCCCTCATCTGTATAGCCCCCTCTTTGCCTTCGCTGATATTCTGATGACTACTATGAAAACTTAGCTGAAGAATTATTGCGTACATTAACATTGCCAATACTCCAGTCTTTCCTTAAATTTATTCATGGGCTGCAAATAAAGTAACATTTTAAAGTTTCAACAGTACTTGTAATTGGAAAATTGCACAATGAATATCATCGTGGTGATACACAGGACACATTAAATATTTAAATAAATTCATATTTCAAGAAAAATCGCTATGTACAGTCGCATTGGCTATAAATATGATGAACATGATGAAATTAATATGAATATTTTACCTTGGGCGCGCAAATTTATTCAATTTTGAAGAAGTTATATTTGTTGTAATGTATTCAGTTTGAATTGAATGTATCCGTAATTTTGCCGCATATACCTTTTCCAAATCCAATATTGTCTTATCAATTTCGCTATGTAACCTTTATATTAGCTTTGGCCTTTTTCAGTAAAATTATAATTTAAGCAATTGTGATGTTAAGTAGCAAATGACTTTTAATATGTGTATTTTCGGACTGATACGTTTTGTTATACATTTCGCCAATCGATTTAACCTGGTTTCCATTAAACTGGTTTCCGTTAAAGCGGTTCAGGAAAGTAGAGGAGAACGGGGTCTAACACCACAATGGGCATTATTTATTTTCGTTAATTCTCTAGCTTTTGATGTTTTTAACTTTATTACTGTTTTAGTTTACCATGCTTGTATCTTGCTAATATTCTGCTTGGATCGAAAACTCATGCCTTTTTGACTCGGTAGTTATAATAGAAGAAACATTAGACTTCCATAAAGATGGTTGCAAACAAGCGGAAAACATTTACACATGTTTAAATGTAATATAGCTAGTTTTGTTTTATTCGCATGCTTACACTTCGACCCACTATATCTAGATGACAGGATTACTAGAAAATATAGTCATTAGAGATGTATCTATGTGCAATGTTAGTTTTGTATTGTTGTGTGTTTTCTTGGTTCACACCTTTATTTTTCTGTAAGTAAGCATTGTAATGTATATAATAAGTGATGAAATTAGTATATCTGAGAATATATATATATATATATATATATGTAAAACATTGTATGAAACTTCTTCTATGTGTCGTATTATATAGATGAGCCTCATTCATGCTTTCGTTTTCCAATTTTTTGTTCAACAATATATTTTTGGGCCGTCATCGATCAAGTTCAATAGCCCGAATATTGTTGGTGAATAAAATTTTGAAAAGGAAAATCATAATTTTTTTAGTTATATTGTTGATTATAGCCCTTCTTATTAAAGTATATACAGTGTACATAATATATTATACATAATGCACTCTTCTGAAATGAAAGGGTAAATAACACTTTTTTTAGAGCAAACTATAAAAGTTATAGGCATCTCCTGTGAAACGCACAATTTTAAATGTATAGCCTATTTTCTTGTCTTGTACAAAAGCGCGCTCAAATCATATCATTTCAGAAATGAAATAATATTATAGAAATTTAAGCAAAAAGCTTTTTCATTTTGATATTGCCTAGTCAGAAACTTTTCATATCCAGGAATTTATTATGACAATTCAGCAGTAATTATAGAAATTTATGTAAAAAGCATTTTCATTTTGATACTGCTTATTCAGAAACTTTTCATATCCAGGAATTTATGATGTAATGCCAATTGAGCATTACAGTAATCTGTATCATTTACATGTAAATTTTGCAGTACTAGTCAGAGTAATCCTACAAGCAATATAATTGAGTATGTCATGTATATATCATACAAGTGCTGGTTCACATTAAATTTCGTATGTATTCCAAAAATAATTTGTCTCGTATATTTTTTAAAGAGTAGATTCACTTTGTTAAAAGAAAACGTATTTATTCAAAGATAAATTAATAGATTGTATGTATAACCGACGATGGTTCTATGGGTCTAAGTGTCTAATCAGAAAGTTGAGAAAATTTTGAAACATTTGAAAAGGGTTAGTTTGTCTCATTTTAATATGATTTTTTGAAGAAAGCATCATGGCCATAACAGCTGTAAAGAAATTAACTCTGCCAGTTTAAAAAAAAAAGTTGAATTACCAGAATTTTTCTCCAGTAAAACAATAATATGTGCATTGGTGACAACTATCATAATGCATTTGCATTTTCTTGATACGCAATACACCTCTCTTTAAATGTTTAACTATAGATAATAGGTCAATAGTTAACGGGTTTATAAGGACATATCCTATTCGATAGAATTTTTTCTTTAAATGCCCCAAAAGTATTGAGCGTAAGATATCAATAGTTATAGTGCTTTGATTTATTTAAGGTTATCCTTCTTCTTCTTCATATTTAACTGCCTCCTTCAATTCTGAAGATTATTGCAGTATCCGGGGAGGGGCTAGGTGCAATTACACGTGTGAAACACCCTTCTCTTTTTCGAATAATGTATCGGTTTTAACGTGCATAGATTGTGACTCTGTGAATCTGCGATAATCCTAAATTGAATTACTAATATTTAAATCCCTTATAATTAATCACATGGGCTATTTCACTTAAGTGTACACTTTCTAAAAAATGGGTTTCCTCATTTCGGTATGTTTTTAAACAATTAGTATATCATGTTGGCCATTTTATTTGATGGACCTTATCAACAGAACCTACAGTTCAATTTTTGTAACACGGCAACATTATATCTTTAATATCAGCATTTTAAGTGCATTTTTAACGGAAAAGGGATTCTCATTTCATAATTTTGATTATTTTCACTAATATCATACATGATATCTTGAAAGTTGTTGTGAAATTTAATGCTTTATAGTAAGTAAAGCCTTTATGAAACAGCATGAATCTTATTGGACCGAATTTGGCCAAAGGAAATGTGGAAGTGATGAATATTTTTGTAAAACGTATCTTTCCGTTAAAGTTAAAATACATGTCCTCTCCATAACACTGAGGTCAGCAGCAGTGAAATAAAATGATATTTATGGCCCAAAACTCTGTTTAAATAAATCTTAAGTATGTTTTGAATATGAGGTCTGTCACAAATCAATGAACAAAATATGTGATATATATTTTATTGCTAGATAAAATTTGATGCCTTTATCGTTAAAAGTTGTCCTCTCCATAACAGGTATTTCTTCATATTTGAAGCACTGAGGCTGCGCTATCTATCGACTGATATACAATAATAATATATTCCATTTAATATCATGAAATGTGATTTCCATCTAACATGTATAGATGGTCAGTATCTCAACTAATGGAATGTTAAACTGAATGTCCTCTCCATACAGGGTCACCCATGTTTTAAAACAATGTACACAAACAGTTATTTCAAAAGTATAATCACTTCCTTATTGTAAGAATATTTTAAATGTTGTTCCACTCAATATTAGAATTCATAAGATATTTCTAATTGCAATAATTTTATTTGGCATTGATTTTTCAGTAATTCATTTATGTAATTGGGTTATTTCTGAATACAAAAGACAGAATATATCTACAAAATGTTTAATATAAATAAAATTTTAAAGGGATATTATTTGTAAAGTGTGTAACTGACCAAATCTATTGATCACTGTCAATCATTCACCACCCTGGTAGAAATATTATGTATGCCATTAGGTTGTTAGGAGGAGGACACATTTTTTTAACCAGGCACTTCAGGTACTGAAACAATGGTCTGACCAAACTGCAATGCACCACTTTTACTTATGGGGCAATGCCACGGTAACTAAGGGTGGTATCTGACTTCGCGGAGACGTCTCCGCGACTGATAAAAAGTATTAGAGACGTCTCCGCGACACTTTGAATTTATAAAAACTGTGACAAAGCAGTTTCAAAGAACTGTCTCAAAGTAGTTTCCGCGACCCATGAAATGTATCGGAGACGTCTCCAGTACATCTCCGCAACGTTTCATGAGTCGCGGAAACTACTTTGAGATGGTTCTTTGAAACTGCTTTGTCACAGTTTTTTAAAATTGTCGCGGGGACGTCGACGAGACCTCTCGGAGACGTCTCTAATACTTTTTATCCGTCGCGGAGACGTCTCCGCAAAGTGAGATACCACCCTTCGTAATTCTGTGGAATTGCACTTATAATAATTAATTTATCAGTTAAGATTTTTTTTTATCAGTTATATGAAATATACAACCTATATTTTCATTTTTTTTTTTTTTTGCGAGAGTTTAAAGTAAGATTTTTTTAAGTGCTTGTTATTTCTATAAATACCATTTTGTTTGAAAATATGTATGGTTTCTGGATATTTCCTACCATTATCTAACTTACATGTATATGAAAATCAAAAGTATATAAAGACTGGCAGGCCCGTAACTAGGATTTTTATGGGGGGGTTCGAAATCTGAAAAAGTGGACCTTTTTCAATAATTTTTTTTTCGAGCGCGAAGCGCGAGCCGAAAATTTTTAGTTAAACTTGGAGTAAACTATGCATTTTCATGATTATAGACTCTAGATTCAGTATCCGCGAGCACGAAGCTCAAATCTGGGGTTAATTGTGCATTATAGACCCTACTTATAGTATCCGCGAGCGCGAAGCGCGAGCTAAAAATTTTAGGAATCTTGATGGCTTTCATTTTTAATTTAGTAATGGTATAAAGGAATGCGAGCGCGAAGCGCGAGCCTAAAATTTTGTGATAAAAATTGGAGTTTATTGTGCAATATAGAGCCTATTTAGTATCCGCGAGCTCCAAGTTTTGAGCTAAAAGTTGTGCCTTATAGACTCTTTTTAGGTTCATGTTGAAGATACAAAATAATCTTGGCTCATTAATAATCTTAGCTTAAAGCACCCCCAATCTAGCCCAAACACAATTACACCAATTCTTTTGACAAGGTTTGTGTTCAGCAGAGGGCACTGGGTCCAACCCTTTTTTTTTTTATATACTTATTGTTTAAGTTTACAGTGCTTTAAAGAGATAATTATGAAGTAAAGAGAGGGCACTTTTTAGTATTGTAAGGACACCTTTGAAGAAATTGTCCATTGGACTTTTAAAGAGTATGAAAGGCTTCTTTGTTTAAAGGGACATTTTTAAGCTAAGAAAAGCGGGCAATCTGCCCCTGCCCCCCCCTCCTCACCCCACCGGTTCACGCCTCGTGAGACCAATATCCTCAAGCGCGAAGCGAGAGGAGAAACTTTGAGCTCAAAATTGTAGTTTATTGTGCATATGGACCCTATTAGTACTCGCGAGCGCGAAGCGCGAGCCGAAATTGGGATTTTAAAAGACATAAGGAGTATCAAAGGGCCGTTTTTAGTATTAAAAGTTGCCCTTTTAAACAGAAATTGTCCACGGTCTTTTCAAAGCTCTGAAGGCTCTTTTTTAGTATAAAGATGACACTTTTTAGCTTAGAAAAAGGGACACATTTGGTCATGAATAGGGATACAAAGTGGGGGTCACTGTGCCCATGCCCCCCCACCCTCCCGTTCCACCGCCTCTGCCATTAAGGCCTCGTACACCGAGTCCGGTCCGGTAACCGGTACGGCAAACCGTCTCAAATCGCTCCAAGAGCGATCCTATAGAACGTACCGGTTGCCGTTCCGGCTAGTAACGGCACAGCCGTGTTGTTGTGACCGTCTCATTGCAATAGTACAGCGCCGATTCATTTCGACCGTTTTGCCCATGTTGAACCGGACCGGGCCCGTGCCGTGACCCGGACCGGACTCGGTGTGCGAGGCTTAAGCCTTATTTCTGTTATATCATTCCTAAAATTGAAGATAACAATCATTAAAAAATAAAAAATAGAACACAAATGCAACGAAAACATCCTGCGAAAAGGTTTATGTGTAATTCTGCGTATTTGTTCTGAAAAACATTTATATCCCCAAAATACAATAGTTGCAAGCGCGAAGCGCGAGCGAAAGATTTACATGTAGGGACTGAAGCAAAGTGTTTAATCGTCCTTCTTGTATTTATTCAAGTATCTGCTGCATCTGCCAAAAAGTGGGGGTTTTAATTTTTTTTTTTTTTTTTTTTTTTTTTTTGGGGGGGGGGGGTCAAGCGGACCCTGCTCGCTGCGGGGGGTCGTTCGAACCCCCGAACCCCCCCCCTAGTTACGGGCCTGACGGTGAATGTATAAATTAATATAAAAGGTCAATTTCATAAACAAGTGCCCTCTCCGTACATATATAATATATAAATAGTCACCTTGAGAGTTTGATTATAAATAAAAAGTAATACATATCATTCTACTCTATGTCAAAATGTAAAGTTAACGTATACATGTGCGGCATTATATCGTAATTAAACAAGGCGCGTCCATTATCTAAGAGCCAGACGCAACGAAGCGACGTTGGAAATACGAACTGACAAGCGTAGAAATCTATACAGCTGGCTGCAATAAATATTGCTCACAAAAACTCGCTTAGAGAAGACTTCCTGCAGCTGGAAATGATTATCCGTTCGTTCAGCAATCTACTCGTAATGGAGATGAAAGAAATTAATGAACTTTAATGTTGTTAGTTAATAGATTTCTCCAGACCAGATGGAGGAAATTACACATTGGGGCAAGCTTATAACATTATTGTGATGAAGTTGTAATCAGAATCTTATTTCACATAGATTGATGTTCCAAACGATTATTGATATAAGTAGTGATCTTGTCACCTCTTGCGAAGACGCCGTCCACATGCGAATGCATGTGATATGCGGAAATATCGACCCATCGAGTAAGATTCTATTGTGATAATGTTCAAAGTGACAGGATTTTTCTTACCAATCGAAATGAATTTACCATCTTGGAAAGGTAATTCAAGTTTTAAAAACGGCTTGATATTAAGCTGTAATATAATTATGCGTTTCCAGGAGATAATTATGTGCGTATGAGCTATTTTGAGAGCAAAGATTGGCCATATTGTACAGGAATTTGATCTGATTGTGGAATTTCGAATTGACACAAGTGACAGGACTTTTTTTTTCCCCTTTGCGTAAGTTATTCCTATTTTTGAAAAAAAAAAAGACTCTAGCGTACTTATTCAGTTGATCATTTCTTTGAAAGTAGTTGCTCGCCATAATCAAGAAACAAAAGTGAAAAACTGTGCAAATACAAAATGTCTATGAGCGTTTGATTTGCGTAGAGTGATAGCGCCCTCTTCCTCTTAAGTTCAACTAGAATTGATAGGACTTATATACATGTATTAAACTGTGTATCAAGTTAGACAATCAGTATTGATTTAATTGTAAATACTGTTTAATAACATGAACAATGTGAAGAAAAACTTTCAGGCGCTACTTGTATATATGAGATAAAGTTGGAGCTTTAATGATTTGGTGAATAATTGAAGTTATCCTCCCAATAACACGTCATTTGGCTCTGTAATGTGTGCAATATCTATCAGCATGTTCTTACAGAAATTTTAGAATGGATATGCATAGCAATTGACATATAGTAAGATCTATATGTGAGGGATTTGTTGTAACGAAATGTCTCTCCAAAAGACCTCATTGAATTGAGTTGGAAGCTAAATATTTGATTAAAATTTGCATTCACTTATTTATTTATCATTTTTAATTATTAGTTTAATAATTCATTTTTTACATAGCATCAATAATTTAGCGTAAATGCAACACTGTATACCAGATTTAAGTAAATGTAGGAAGAACAAGAAATTCCCAAGTATTAAATAAATTCAACCTCCCATTTTCAGTTTTTCTATAGAATGCACTTATTTTATGTCAAAATATGGCCTAGTGAATAGGAAAATATGTGCATCAACATCTGATAAGTAAATATGCATATAAAAGTAACAAATGTATGTGTCCATTTACAGGTGCAATGAAGCTAATGTTTTCTTGTTAAACCAAATGTCCCTCCAAACACCTATTTTTGTAACTGTATTTCAATCAATATTTCAATATGTAAACATAGACTTGACGCTCTATAATTTCACACATTTGTGACATACTCCCAAACATCAGATTCTGTGCATCTTTTGCTCTAAAAACAACTTTCATTTTGACCCCCAGTGAAAAAAAGTGTACACTTAACGTGAAATATGCCACATACAGATGCAAAGGACATCTGAAAGATAAATAGAGCAAAATTATGAGGCAAGAGGGGATAGAGATAAAAATTAAAAGAAAGAGAAAGAGAGTTTGAAAGCAGAGGGAGGAAAAAGGCAGACAAAGATAGATTGTAAGAAGGAAAAGAGAGAGATGGAGAAGAGAGCGATTGAGTGAGTGAAAAGAGAGAGAGAGGAGAGGAGGGGGGGGGGAACAGAAAGAGAAGGGATGAGAGTTATTTTCAAAGTGCAACAGTAAATGGTAAAATAGGGCAAGTGAACTTCCGGTAAATAACTGTATAATGGCCTGCGGTATCATCACTTCACATATATAGTTGAAATTGAAGATCAATATACATTACATGCATCATGCATCAATAAAGACAATGAACGCAACAGACGAATGCATCGTCCTTTTGAGGGACACATATTTGATATTTAGTAAAACAATCAAGACAAATTAAATAATAAAAACTATCATTAAATATTGAATGTTGACTGTTCGTTTCCTGTACATATTTATATTTTCGATCATTTGGCGATTTTCAAACAAATGTCAATATAATCATAACAAATCAAACAAAAACATATTTTTATGTATTCATTCTTTAACAAGTTGCAGAGGATTTTGAAGGCTTGTGTTTACCTGGTGGGCGCCAGAAGTTCTTCTCACTATTCTTTCTCTTACTCCATTTTAGAGATGAACTTCCTCTTTCACGTGCAATTTATTGTAATAATCGTCATGAACATTGACCTATAATGAATCATAAAGGTATTCAAGTGACTCATTTATTATTGCAGATTTTAAAAAGGAAAGAAGTTAAGCAATCGACAAATTAAAAAAAAAAAAAGATTATATCAAAAATACTTTTCTACGCATTTACTTTCAAGAATATTTATTAAAACTGACTTTAAAGAGCGCTTTATTTGAATCAATTTTATACTATTATATATATATATATATTATTATAAAAATAATTTTAGTAAATGAATTGACTGAAGACATTATATTACAGTTATCATTGTTTACGTAGTCCATGCCATGGAGTCGGGGAAGATGTGATATTGTCACCTTGGGGCTAACATGGAAGTATATAGTATTTCATCATTTGGATTCCTTTTGATGTAAGCCTTTGATTTTGGGAGGCATCAGTGATATTCTATGCTGTCAAAACAATAGAGCCTCAATAAAACTTTCATATCTAGATAGAGCTATAACTACTACTACATGTCATGTAATCATTGGCGGGCGATCGGGGGGGGGGGGGGCGGGTGGGGGACGTGTCCCCCTCGATTTTAAAGCTTAACATATTTTTATGTAGTGATAAGCTTGTGAAGCTAAAAGAGTTAATTTATTGTCAAATACAATGCTAAATATTTTATAAGGCACAAATTTCGGCTCCCAGCGCTCGCAAACATTTCATAATTTTTGCATGATGTGCGAAGTATGCGAATTATTTTTCTCTCTTTCGGTTTCCGCCCCTGGTTCCCCTAGTCGTGACATGAAATCGCCGCGCTTGCATGTAATCTATTTGTTGCATCAACCCATTGATAAAAACGCCTACCCCTCCCCCTCCTCCTTCCTGAAGTCTATAATGTCTGTATGGGATAGACAAAGACTAAAAAGCTAAACATGCAACTTTTCAAAGAAGGTACTTTATCCTTTCCCTTCACTGCACCACAACCACTGATTTTTATTTATTTCATTTATCCATTTTGTGTGTGTGCGTGTGTGTGTGTGTGTTTATGAGTGTGTGTAAGTAAAATATTGGGGCAGCCATGGCCACTTTCACTGCAAGGTTGGAAAGCACTTAAAGGGGTTAATATAAAACACCGTAATTGAT
>CALNVZ010003432.1:6165789-6234878 GCA_940671915.1 Paracentrotus lividus | reverse complement strand
CTGATTGAGAGTTATTAAAAAGATAGATTTTTTTTTAAATAGAATTTTATCTCCCCGGGTCGAATCATACTGTCCCATTGGTCCACTCCTGAATAAACTGCGCTTTGATATATCAATCAGAAGATTTCGTCACCCCATCTTTTCAAAGAAAATTGGCTTATAAATATATCAATATTGAAAATGTGCTGTTTTTGCTTTTATGAATAGCATAGTTTTCACGATCAAATTCGTAAGTGTTTTTATCTTAATCGAATTTATCTAGATTGTACATTCAAGCTAACCATCACATACATTTAGACCTCCTACTTACAATAATTAATCTTTCATTCTGATATTTTGTTTCATTCCCACTATTATCTGCACAATGACATGTATGTTCAACGAGTTTGTCAAAATCATTCGATGTGGTGTGCCCTTATTTTTTAGTACTCTTAACATCCACGTTACATGTACTAGTATGTGACAATTAACGAATTAATAAGTCCCTGAATCGTTCCAATTTTCTTTTTATTATTAACATAAACCCCATCATTTTATTTATTTTTTTTTTTTTTGTTGCATGTGTTCGTCTGGATGTAGATTACAATAAAATCTAAAATTACATAACAAAAGATCATTCACCTAAAAAAAATTTACATAACAAATCAGTTTCCCAGGGAAAGAAAAAAATTATAGTTATAATGGCATGATAGGTGGTAGTGTACATGTGGTCACGTGACACTTCATATGTATTTTCTTTCTTTCTTTCTTTCTTGTTTTCCTTTGCTTTGTTTTGTTTTTGGTTTGTTTTTTAAATCTTAAATTATAGATGTATGTAACCCTTTTTTCTGTTTTTCACCTCTGTCTTTATTTCAATTCAGTGGATTACTATGTAGTAACTAAAATATGTTCTACCATGTCACTCATACTGTAGATGTACTGCTTCATCATGCTCCACCCTTTTGACAAGCCTTCTTAGAATAAGAGTGTCCAGTCTTTCCAAACATTGAAATCGTTAATTTTTCGCGTATGGTGTGACGAAAACTAGATAGCGAGAGCGCCAATTCGAAAGGTTCTTCCTAAACTAGAACTTAGAAGCACTAGAAGCACCCTAAATTTCGTATTTACACCCATTTATCCAATTTTTCCATAGCACTCCCTTTATTATTGAGCTCCTTGAATTTTAAATTTACACCCATTTATCCAATAATACTTTTCATAACACTCCCCATATTAGTAAGCACTTTCAATTTTGTATTTACACCAATATATCCCGCTCTTTTATAGCACTCCCTATATTATTTTATTTTCACAACCTATTTGGAACATGAATATGTCATTCATCTTTGGATGATCAAAATCATACAATTACAACACTATGGCTCGAATTCACAAACGTGGTTTAGTTAGTCCATTGTCTAAATCAATGTTTTAAACCACGGATTTAGACCATGGGTCTAAATTTTGATATCACAAACCACCTGATTTAGACCATGGACTAACTAAACCACGTTTGTGAATTCGGGCCTTTATGTTTAGATTTATGTGTTCATGTTTCCACATTTTCGTTGTCCTTGGGCTGGGCGTTTCACAAAGCTGTTCGGAAAGTATACGCACAACTTCACAAACTTTTTTAATATGAAGAGCCAAAATGGGATACTGAATTTTATTTTTTTTTTTTTTTTTTTATTTGATTGGGTTAAGTTGAAATAGGAAGATTTAATATTATTAACATGGGCAAACATCTTGGATGCGAAATAACTTTGTAGTTTTACTAAAATGTAATTGAGATGGGAAATATAGTTCTCACTTCAGGTATCCCATTTCGCTCTCCTATATCAAACTCTTTTGTAAAGTTGTTCTGTGTATCTTTGCGAACAGCGAACAGATCGGAGAACCTCCTCCCCCTCCCACAAATTTAGATTTTCATGGACCATGATTGTCATACTCAGCCATACTTGACTGTAAGAGCGTTTTGTCAGAGGTCTGTATGAAAAAAAATGGTACAAATGGGGGGAAAATTAGGTTTGTATTTTTCTTAAACGTTATACGTCTTTGGCATCAAATTAAAGCCAATATATTCTTCTTTCTGATACAATTAATTTCAAGTAATTTGCCTTTGTAGAAAAAAGGTTATGCTAAATTTTGTGTGATGACGAGAGAATCAAAATTGGCCAAACATTCTGTTTAATCACGGTCACTTTTGGCTCATTTTGTTATTATGTTTGAAACCTGCACAAAGGCATGGGACGACGTGCGCAAAATGGATTTTTTTTTTCCTGATTCCAGAAAACTGATCATATCTCAAAATCTACAGCCCAAAATGATATGTAAAAAAAAAGCAGAAGAAATTCTGATTTTCCTGTTTTATAAAAATGCCAAACGATACCATGTTGTGATTAATCATCATATCTTGAATCTTGAATCTTGAATCTGTGAAAAAAAAATGTTTTCCACTAGAACAATTTTCTTTGATACAGACTTCTATTATCATCATGATATCATCATGATTTTATAATTATGAATGCCGTTGATGATTTATTTGTCAGCGAACAGATTGGTAAAACTCTTATTATCGTCATCATCATCATTATGAGAATCGTATACAAACAATAATTGCTTTTACAAATTATGACTGCCATTACCTGTTTCTTTTTTCAGGTATGAGATATTGGATTGGGTGAGTGGGTTTCAGAAGGTGGCTAATGCCATAGAGAGACGAACATGTTTAGATCCTAGTCCTAGATCAAGCTCAGAAGATGACTCACAGGTCACTAGCAGGTCAACCAAACCGGTAAATTATCTCAATAATTATTTCCCTTTTTCGTCCTATTTAATGCTGCAGTCACATAGACTGTTTTAGCCTTATGTCTTCTTCTATTCTATCATTTCTTATGTATTTCTTTGTTTTACTGGATGTACGAAATTATCAGTATTTCCACTGCTGACTTTGACGGGTAGGCATCCGTGGGGATCCGCAGAAAAGAAAATAATTTTTGGACGCATCCGGGACTGTAGCATAACTCTTTCTCTTCAGTTAGAAGCAATATTACGTTTCTCTTAGTAATGAAATAAAATTTCTTTCGTAATGCTACAGTCACACAGACAGTTACGTATAGTTACGTCCCGTTGCGTCCAAAAATTGTTTTTCTTTTCTGCGGATCCCCACTGATGCCAACCCGTCACAGTCAGCAGTGGAAATATTGATAATTTCGTTCAGCCAGTAAAACAAAGAAATACATAAGAAATGATAGAAAAGAAGATGAAATAAGATTAAAACAAAACAAACGTATCTATACGTAAGTGTCTGTGTGACTGTAGCATAACATGAGCAGATGAGGAACGACAGTCGCTTATGCATAGCCTTTATTTGGGATGTGGAAACAAAATAAAAGACGAATAAAAAAATACCAACACTAACTGTTCAGAGGTTTGATTTTGACGTATTCTAGAATCTGTAGCATTTTAACTTTTTAAAGTATGAACATAATATGAAATTTTGAAATTACTATTCTTGGAAAGAACATCTAATATGGTATGTTTAAACAAATTATTTAAATCGTATAGGCTTACTTGGTAACTGTAATATTGGCACGATTAAATGGATCTTTAGAATATGACATGATGAACATCGGCTAACAATATCAATGGAGATGTTGCCGAATGTTTTTGAAGCAGAAAGAGTAGTTGAGATTGAAGCACTTTTTTTTAATTGTCTATTTATATCAACTGATTTATATCAACTGTGTTTATTTGGTAGAAGCGCCCTGATCAGGACAGCGGTATTGATATGACGTCACGCAGCTCCTCAATGTCAACTGGCCAATCGGAGAGGAGCTCTGCAATGCCAACCAACCAAACAGAGAAGGGCTCTTCAATGCCAACCAACCAATCCGAGAAAGGAGATGACTCACCTATCAACATACTCCCTGACGTGATCGAGATGGATATTCCCGAGGAGGATGAAGAGGAGAGTGATGTCGTATCTTCGAGTTTCGGTGTCGATGATAATGACGGGCCATGTAGACGATCAAGGATGGTGCTGAATCAAGGTATGGTCGAATTTACTTCGAAATAAGATCATAACATTATGTTCAAGTTTAGTTCAAGTTCAAGTTCAAATTCATTTATTCAAAACCAGAAACATCACAATATGTTTATAATGATGAGTACATATCAATAAATTGGAGAACATCATAGACGAATTGGTTTAAGGCCCTCTCAAGAAGCTAGGCTTGTGAGCGGGGCCGTGGAGTCAATAACATAAATAAACATTTTTTTTTTAAAGCGTCAAGTAAATTTGTTTTTCTGTCTTTCATGTTTAATATCTGAGCAGCAGCAAACCATTTTGGTTGGTCTACTATGTAATTTCCTTCTGAGTTTGCTGACATGCCAGGCAGTCACCAATAAATGGCTATACAGTTTGGAATTGCATACTGATATAAATATATAGATACGTGTAAAAAGCTAAGGTCTTCCTATTCCAAATGTGCAGAAACAGAAGATCTCCACCCTCTACAATCTTCGGGGAAAAAATATCAGCCGTTAGTCCAGCTGAAGTCAATTATGATTAAGTCCTGTAGGACAATCCCTTTCCAATAACTGCCAATAAACGAAGAATAGTTGTACAAGACGACAAAGATAACATCTGGATATTTTGAACGTGTTAAAAGATTGAACCAACCATCCGTTATGTCAAGTATATTGCTATGTGTACTCTGCGTCAAATGATTTGATAGTTTTTAATTTCTCGATTTTATGTTTGAAACAGACCGATATGAAGAGCAGTTTGTCGATGCGAAACCAACTCTTTTTCCGAGGACAGCCGCAACTAAACCCAAGTCAAAATATGACGTCATCGCTGAAGAGCAGGACCAGTCCAAACCAGAACCCAAACCCCGAACTCTGGAATCCGTGGCAGAAATCCGCAAGAACATCGTCACCATGAGGTTATCCACATGGCCCAACCGACCCGATAGTGGTGAAAAGGACCCATGCAAGGTATCCAAAAGAATAGAATTTAAGGTATTTATTTTTACCTGGAAGGCATTTTATGATCGGGCCCCATACCTGCAAAATCTCATCTCAACTTATATTCCTTCAAGAAATCTCCGCTGTACTAATTCCAAACAGTTAACTGTTCCAAGAAATTCATCTTTGCTAGGAGAAAAGACTTTCTCATTTTCAGCCCCATTTCTGTGGAACGCTCTACCACTGAGGATCCGATGAGCAGAATCCTTTGATAGATTTAAATCTGATTTGAAGTCCTATATGTTCTCTCTTTATTTTCGTTACCTTATGTTCTTGTATCCTTCTCCCTACGTTTCCAATTCACTTTACCTTTTCCCTCTGCGCCTCTGAATAGTTTAAACTCGAAAGATGGCGCTTTAGAAATGCTTTATATATTTTTTTTATTATTATAAGGATCCTAACTATCAGAAGGCGATCCTCAAGATAGAACGGCAACTAAGCGAACCCGAAGGCGTGGCAGTGGACGACGTCCCAAAGCTTCCGAAGAAATCGCCTTCTGTCGCAAAGTGGAAGACTATGAACAAAGTCAAAGGTAATTATTGATTTGCCAGGCCCGAAGAAAAGAGCGCATACCGTTGACGGGCAGAAAATGACCGCAGCGTGGAAAAAAGGGGGCATGTGCTCAATGGTGGACTTGCTACGTAACAAAAAAACAAAAACAAAACAAAACAAAACAAAACAAAATATTTAAAAAATGAGCAAAGAAAACGGAGTTCCAAAGGGATTTTGCTCGAGCATTGAAAAGTTTCTAGGATGAATGTCAGTATGGGTTTGCCATAGCTGAGCAGGTAGCTAGAGCTGGAAGTCTCAGCTTCATCCAGATGGAAACTCATTTCTTTGCTCATTGTTTCATATTATGTATTTCTGGTCAGTTTCCTTCGTTGTTTAAAAACAAGCAAACAAAGGAACAAAGAAACAAACAAATACACTATGAATCATAGTCATTAGTTATGCATGAACATTTAAAGTCATATGGAAGAGTATCATTTACATGTACATTAAAAAAAAATCATATTAATTCTGTGTTATCCCCGACTGCTAGACATAGCAAAACAGCTCGAGCACAATGAAGTACCATACGGCCCTATTCCAGTCAGAAAACCCGGTCCGGCGATTCGACCAAAACGAACTCCGAGTCGACCATTGCGAAAATCTGAGATCATTGCTCCGGAAGACGAAGAAGAAGATGACGAGATCACAGAAGAACCCACGGAGGATCCCGAGGTCGAACCACCGTACGACCGACTGACGAAATTCCGCCAACTTAGAAAGGAAGATGCAGTGGACGAGGAGGAAGACGGGAAGGTTGATGAAGAGGTGATCGAGGAAGAAGATGATAAACGATCATCAGGAGGATCCAATCCTGATCTTGACAGGAAGAGACTATTCTCCAACCCGAATACAATCAGAAGGCCTCTACCTAAACCTAACCAGGAAATGGATTGGAAGGATGTGGGGTAAGGACCGTTCCTACTTTGGCGTCGGAAAGCTCTGAGGAGACGAAAGATGGGAGGGGCAAGCCATTGTTAACACATAATCGCTTGCCCTTCCAATCTTTTGTCTCCTCAGAGTTTTCTATCACCACAGCATACCTACTATGAAGAGGTTTATATCCGCCCCTGCTGGAAAAAAGCGCAGTGTCCCACAGTGTGAACACAATATGTCACACAAGGGTCACACTGTGCCGTAATTCAGTACCAACACTGTGAAAATGGGCCAAGTCTACACAGTCGTCGTAATTATTGTGAATTAGGACTTGGACTGTGTTCACAGAATCGACTGTGTGGGTTTGGCCCATTTTCACACTGTTGATATACTGTAATTCAGATAGGCCTACCGTTTATGGGTCGTCCTATACGCTAGTATTTTTATTTTCTGTTTCTCTTATTACCCAGGAACATGGTATATGAACAATCCTGTAGGTCGTGCAATGTTACTGTGCCACAAAACGACATCAAAAATGCATTGGTACTCGTGAAAGTCAACAATGAAATAATGTAAGTATGTCAGGATGTTTGTTTGTTTGTTTGTTTGTTTGTTTTTATTTCCGTAAAACATTACATTTACATTATACATGGTACATTAAAGAATACGGCGGATAGCCCATTTCAGCGGTATTTACAAAATACCACTGTTCTTCCATGGGGTCCTTATACATTTATATATCAGTAATAATATTATTCAAAACAAGCAAAACAAAATATCTTCATTGTACATAACACATTTCAATAATCTTATACAAATAATCTTGATTAACATTTTATTTTTACGATAGTGATTATTATAACCGCATTCATTATTTAAAAGTAATAAACATGGGTGACTTTGCATAGAACACGTTAATTTTCATGAAATACTGGCGTTTGATTGGCTGTTGAGAAACGTTACCATGGTAGTTACAAAGATATCCACATAGAAACTCTTTATGTAAAGGCCCCAAAAGGATCCTGACCCCCTCCCCATCCCCCCCCCTCCCCCCAAAAATAAAAGTAGAAATAAAAAAATGTCCGAAATATATCGATTTGAAAAGAGAAAGAGAAAGAGACACAGACAGTGAAAAAAAAAATGTTTTATGAATAAAAGAATTGTTTGCTTCAATATGCTTCATTAAGTTTATAAAAGAATGGATATTGCGGTTATTACACTACATCATGATAAACTTATGTAATTTAGAATTTAAATTGGTGAGATTTCTCGTTTTCAATTATTTTTGAAGACTTTGGTTATGTAGACGCAATGAATCATCGAGTCTCAAAGGGGAAGTTCACCCTGGAATTTATTTTACTATTAAAAAAAAAAAATTGTAAAGAAAATTCACCATAGAATAACGAAGCAATGAATGTGTTGATTTTATGACTTCATTTGTGAGCTGGTCTCCATTATCCGTAAATTGTTACTTTATGTGAAGAATATTAATTATTTTACCTATGCTGTCGATATACCATTTAAACCTAAGTCTATAAACATGTAAATGCCTTTATAAAATAGATCTATTGCTTCAAAGCAACCTCGAAAAAAGAGATAAATTTATGAAAGTTACATAAACAAAATCATTGGAGATCACCTCGCACGTGACGTCACAAAATCAAAACTGTTACTTCGTTATACTTTGGTGAATTTCACTCAAACCTTCACTCATATTCTCAATTATTTTTCTGCCTTTTTAAAAACCAAATAATTTCTGGGGTGAACTTCCCCTTAAAGGGAATAGGCCTATGTAAAATAAAAAAAATAAAATTAAAAAAAATAAATAAAAAAAAAAAGAGATAAGGGGCCCACACGCTGTCAGTGCATGTAATAATGGTTCGAGATAAAACTCTAAAAATGTCATTTCCATAGCTTCATGCTTGAAGAAGGTGAAAATGGTAAGTGACCGGAAATACCAGATTATTTTTCATTCCTAGACTGCTGTGCAATTCTAAGTGTCCCTAGAGGTACGCTTATGAAATGGTGATATTCAGTCATCAAATCTCGACAATTAAACGGCCGATTGGCTTAAAAATAAATCTCAAGTAATTCCTTTCTAACCTAAAGGTTTGCAATTATGACGGCATTAGCTGGAAGAGTGATTTATCTTTAAGATCCTAAACGAAATCAAACAATCCCTTAAAAAAAGTGATCTGTGTTCATTGAATAGGATCGCGGGTTGGAAGAAAGAACTGTCAGACAAACTCCATGGTAAGCTACATGTTGGTGACGTCATTCTACAGGTCAATGATATCCACGTTGGCGAGAACGGACCAGAGTTCGTCCACGCCCTCATCGGTTCTAATGCAAAGAGCGAGGTAGGATTCTTCTATTTTCTATTTCTTTCCGAAAACGATTTTTTGTATGTATGATTGTTTCTGATTGACTTTAGAAGTGAGAATACACGAAGAGAAATGGAGAATGTGAGCATTAGAGAGAGAGAGAGAGAGAGAGAGAGAGAGAGAGAGAGAGAGAAAGAGAGAGAGGGAGAGAGAGAGAGAGAGAGAAAGAGAGAAAGAGAGAGACAGAGAGAGAGGGGGGAGACAGAGACAGAGACAGACAGACAGAGGGAGACGGAGAGAGAGAGAGAGAGAGAGAGAGAGAGAGAGTCAGAAAAAGTAGAAACTTCTGTTTGATTGTCAGAGACGGATTTTTTGCAATGAAAATGGTCTTTGTTACTTTGAGATGAAAATAACAATTTATCAATTAAGTCATCAAAAAATTGTAACATTAATTCTGGAACCACACAAAATCCTTGACCTGTTTTAAAAAAATTCCAAAATATTCAGTTTCTTTTGAAATAATTTCCTGTTGATATATATTAATACAGCAACCTGGTAATGTTTATATTCGACCTGAATCATACAGTGGTAATCTTCTTTAATGTTTAAATTTTGTACATAAGAGACCCCTTTTGTTGCGTTTATGTTTTAGCATCTATATTGTTATGATTATCTGAGAAAGTTGGTCTTATTTATTTTACATTGACACAGATCCCATTGGTGATAAAGCGTTTACCGCATGCCTCTATCAAAGAACTAAACAGAACAGCGAGTCAGACTGGATGGGGCCTGGAGACACATAAGAATGAGGTTTGTTATTTATCATTAATCACTCGTATATTTCACAGTGAGCTGCCTATGTTATAGCGGTACATCAGAACCTTGCATATAGAAAAAATATGGATAAGGTCAAATATAGATTGTTATCAACAACCGGTAATGTCGCAGCGACGCATAATGTCACACTGACGCATTATTTACGTCTGGGACCAACCTGTGACGTTACAATCCGAAAGACGTGACTGGGATACGAACTTCGTTCCGATCCGCATCAGTTTGTAAGGTGATTTTCTTTTTCCACAGTGTAAACAGTTCAAATGATTTCACTTATTTTCTCTAAAAAGGCCCACAAACTTATAAAAATGGATCAAGGTTCGAATCCCAGTCACGACTTTCGGATGATGACGCCAAATTTTGGTCCCGAGGATTCTACATTAGATGCATTTTGAAGCACGATTGCGGTTTTTGTTGAGGTAGAATATTGTATCAATTTATTTTTTCGCTGCCTCAACTCCAGATAAGGGGTGTAAGTGGAGCAGCCCTAGATGGTGGGATCAGCCCAAAAACTTCAGCTGTGCTCAGCAATAAGCAGTGTGAATGGGTAGTGACTGAGCTGGCTCATCAACCTATCCCACTACTCAAGTGTGCACAAGATGAGGTACGTTTGTAACAATGTTAAAAAAAAAAAAAAAAATGAAAAAAAAAATGAAGGGTTTAAGGGACCCCATTTTGGGTCCATTAGGCATTAGGAGCCATGAGCGGATAATTCACCCGGAATGGTGTATTATAACCCCTATCGACCCACTTCTCCTTCTTTTCGAGTCCTTTCTCTCATTGTTCTGTTTTATTGTAACATTGTATCTGTTTACAATTCTTAGAGGACTTAATCTGAATCAGACTCTACCCATTAAATACTGAACGCAGGCGATCCAATTAGGCGAAAGAGTAGTAAGATCAGCTTGGAACAGGGGGTAGGCAGAAAATGCATTGTAGAAGGTGACTCATGATCTCCTTCTCTCCGCATTCGCAGACTGGCCGTTCTTCAATGTTGATGGACCCACAACGGAGTCCTATGGACCCTTAACTTTATATTTTGTAGCTGCCGCAGTCTTACCGATGAGGATTGTGAATATTAAAATGGCCCACTCTGTACGGTAGATCAATTTTCCTATTAGAATATATTCACATATAGTTATCTGGTTATCACGAGATTGCTATTCTCTTTTTCATTCTACAGGTAAAACAAAGACTGGAAAGCTTATCAGATGAGAATAAACTTATCTTGATCATCCAACCACGTGACCTCATCACTGAATTACGCGAAGGAATTAAGAGAACTAAGCACCCGTCTGACTACTATGTTTGATAAATTATATTTGAATTTTTATTGTCCAGTGGCGAATCTAGGGAGCGCAACAGGTGGCGCCCTTATTTTTTAAACCCCTTATTGACTGTATATAATGATATTAAAATCGGATAAATTTCCGCCTCACCCCTTACTTATTATTACACCATGGACTGCGCCCCTCCCCCATCTTTATTTTCAAATTCTGGATTCGCCGCTGTAATCGTTTGATTATTTTTGATTTTGTAAATTCATTATCATGTTATGTCATATAAAATGTTGCCATCCAAAAGTTATACCATTTTTATAGCGCGATTGTTTTCATTCAAATATATTAATTTGTCTACAGTCATGTAAATGTTAATATCTTTGTATATAGATTGTACGATAAACAAAAATATATTATTTTTGGTAGATCATGGCGTAATGTAATCGCTTTGTTGTTAATATTAGTGTAATAAATTATCCAAAAGTATGCGGATAAACGGGGCATTTTGTATTTGCCATTGATTCTGCACATAATTATGCATGTATGAACACTGCACTGAAATTAGTAATATTGCAGTTATGTCAGTCAATTTATTTTGAATATCTGGACATTGTTTATGGAAAAAAAAACGATGAATATGAGATTTTTCTTCAATTCATTCAGTTAAATGATAATTTGTCAATCATTTTTAATGTAACCATTGATATTTTATGTGTGAATGTTTGTATGGTATTGGATTTTAACATTTCAATGAGCTTTCTATAAAATTTTGTACATTAAGCTGTATAGTGAAAATATTATCATTAGCAGGCATTATGCTGGCATTATGTCAAATATCTTACGAAGTTAGTATCATACTATTTTGAAATTAATCGTAACCTTCACAAAACCATTCAATGCCACAATTTCTATTGAAAATATCAATTGCGTTAAGCTTTACTTGACTGGTGAAGTTAAAACACAGAAGAAATCTGTTCTTCAATATGCAAAATATAAATTTACAAGTCTTTTGTCAAAGGGGATGCGTTTCTACCATTATAATGATTCTAGTTTGACCAAACATATCGCATTCTCTAAAAAAAAAAAATCATAATTTTTTATATGATCATAATGCATGATGATATTTCTTCGCATTAATATTTGAATAGTAAAATAATAAATCCAGGTTTGTCGGTAGAGTATGAATAAGGGAAGGAGTGAGGTCTTTCATCATGTGTTGCCGTTTGTTCAGCATGTCCACATCAGTCATTGTGTTTTCATGCTCGATTATGAAAATTACATGGAATATTTACCATTGAATCCGGTACAATTTTGAAGCATCTGCTAATTGTCTTTGTAAAAGTATGAAATTATGTCTTCGTTCAAAGATTATCTATGTTTTTTTAAGGTAATATACCTCGTATTTTCGTCTGTTTTATTGCATGCTCACCGGAAATGTAAAATATGAGTTTTTCAATTTTGGGAATGGGTTAAAACAATTTGCTGAATTTGAACAATAGATTATTTTTGCAATTTTGTTAAAAAAAAAAAAAAAGAAAAGAAATAAACCCATACAACTAACGTTTATCGGTAGACGGGTTTTACCCTCAGTGTATAGTGATAGTAAATATCTTCAGAATAGAATTATAGCTCGCTAAGGGTTCTATAATAATGTCCACTCAACCCAAAGGCTACTGGTATATTAGAATGCAACAACTACACGATCGCTATGATACCGTGTTTTATAATTAATGTATGGTGCTAAAGCATGAATTAAAACTGATGAGGAAATTGTTTGGATTATGCATGTCTATATTAAACATGTATCTAAATTCATTCTAAAGTTGCACTCAATTTTGGTGAAGTGTAGTTGACAGAATAATATCATTCTCTTTCTGAGAGAGATAGGTATAAAAACTTAATTGTTTTATTGATACGACATGGTATACAGATATAAATGTTGTTTGAAAAATAAAAAGAGAAGTTGTGAGTATCAAGAATTTTATCCGGATAAAAATGTGATCAGGTATGATAATATCATACAATTAATACGTGTGAGTATTTAATGGTGGTATCTCACTTCGCGGAAACTAATTTGAGACGGATTTGGGACTACCTTGAGACGGTTTTGAAACTTAAATTTATCACCGGATAAGATTCTCCAAAACGTATCCGAGACGTCTCTTCAGAGTCCACGCGACGTTTCATGAGTCGCGGGAATAGGGGAAACTATTTTGGGACGGATTTGGGACTACTTTGAGACGGTTTTGAAACGGTTTGAGACAGTATTGAAAATTGTCGCGGAGACTCCTCAGAGACGTCTCCCCGAAGTGAGATAGCACCATAAGTTTAGAAAGATTATACTATAATCCATGCCGGGTGCTGTACACGAGAGGCATTTTACAAATGTAGGCCTACATCCTTCAATAAATAAATAGAGAGAGGGGTGAGAAAAATAAAATGGTGAAACGCATGTTGAGAGAATGAGGCAGGAAGAGAAAGAGGGAGAGAGAGAATAAGAGAAACCAATAAAGAGAAGAGTGAGATGGGGGGGGGGTGGGAGCGCCTGGGCTTAAATGGCAAAATCTGAAGAATATAGATTGTGTACGTCGGATGAGTTTATTGACCCGGATATCCTCTCACTAAAATAGAGATCGTATTTTGAGACAAATTATGAAAAGAGGGATGGAGAAGAGAGAGAGAGGGGGGGGGGGGCTAGAGAGAGAGAGAGAGAGAGAGAAGAGAAGGAATATGAAACAAATGTCGAGTATTATTAAAATATGTTTTACATTATAATCTTGACAGAAAGCGAGATAATTTCTGGAAAGCTGGTCACTATATTAGACAAATTACATTTTATAATCTTCTTAATTTATCTCAGTCTCTTTTGCGGCACCAATTCCTTTTATCTTTAGCCAAGTCAGACCAACTATTTACTACCCGTTTAAGTCTTATACATTTTTCTTTCTTTCTTGGTTTTATCATTGAATGAATGCCAGAAACTCTGACAAAAACCTTTAAAGAAGTAATTTCTTCTTTTTAAGTTGAGCCGGAGGGGAGTGGGCTATATTAATATCCTTTCTCCAGTTCCTATGGTTGCTCCTTAGTCAATAGTCAAATATCGGTGTGGTGGTGTCAAGTTTGATAACTGGGATTCGAAAGGGGAAAACAGTATCTTTAACAATACTTTATATCAACATATGATATTGACCTATAAGCAATCACAAAAATAAAAGAAAAACAAGACTCACAGAGAAAAGGTGTGAATTCAAGGTTCGCGACTCATACTAGGCCGAAACGTTCTTTTGTCGAATACTGTTCGAAAAAGTTGCTGCGTTATCATGATCACTCTCTATGTTCCGCGTGTAATTGGATAGCAAGTCACATTACTCAACAGACTCCAAACTGAGAAGTAACTTGTTAATGCTGGTATGTATTTTTCTTTTGTTCAGTTTGGTCTCAATCTTGCCAAGTGTGACTGAGACAAATCACTGCCACCCGATTGCATTAAAAACACATTTATGTCTATACATGTATACGCCATGTTCTGATTATATAGGAGAAGTTCCACTGGGTTCGTTTTTAGAGGCTCCCAAATTATTGGTGGATTTATATGGTTAACACCTAATTTGCTATCATCTAAGTTTTGCTGAAAAAAAAGGACGAAATCGATTCTGTAAGTACTTTTATTTCACTTACCTGCTTTATACTAGTATATTTTTATGGGGAAACGGTCTGAAAGATTTTTTCAACATTGATGGTAATAATAATAATCAAACATATGTGAAAATACATATTTCTCGAACTGTTTGGTCTTTTGCTCGAAACGTTTTGAATTCACTATCCTAAAAATGAAATGAAATGAAATGAAAAAATAAGTTTGAATGCTACCTACATTTTAATTTTTAAGACCAAAGATCATAGACCATTCTAATGTTTCAACAGATCTGCAAGTTACCTTTTTTTCTTTCAATTAATTGTAGTTTGAATAAAATAGGTAGAAAATACATGAATACAAATGTCCTTAAGCCCTCTCAATCTGACACTTCAGAATTGCAACAGTTTTTTTTTTATTATTATTATTATTATTATTAATTTGGCGTGGCATCTAAGGTGTGCCCTGGTAGAAAATACATTTAAATATCCATCACAATGTAATAAATCATCTTCGAGATTGTCTTCAGAACCTTGGTTGATTGGTTATGGCTAAATGGAAAGGAACCATGTTAAAGAAACCAAATAATACTCCTGATGGATCCAGCAGAGAGCTATGTAAAGGATACATGATGGTTGGTGAGGAGGTTCCCATTGAAGGTGGAATTACCTTAGATTTCAGAGTAAGTCAATGATAATTACATTCTTGAGTTTTAACACAGAGCACCTAGACCTAACACAGTAGATAAAGAAAACGAGTGAGGGAAAATCTAGAGTAGGCCTATGTTCATTTAGGAAATTCATTTTATTACTCGTAAGGCTAATAAACATGCCGACTTAAAAAAAAAACAACAACAACAACAACAAAAACAAAAACAAAAAAAAAAGTACGTTTATTCGCGTAGACCCCTTGGAAGAACAAAACAATTGTATTGAAATATTTGTATTGTATTTGTTGAAATTACTATAATAACAAGTGTTATGCAAGGGCATCATGCGGAGTTGACAGTCATCCGCGGGACATGCACTATAGAGAAAAAAAACACGCTCGTCCGGTTGCAGCCATGGTCAAAGAAAAAGACATTGTCCTCTTTGCTTCCGTCGCGTTTGCGAAAGCACTCACTTTTAAATACTTTGGCCTGCGTAAAATCTTTGATTTTTTACACAAATAATGATGTGTGCTTACTAGAGACATTTCATGTTAAACTTTGCTCTGTTTTTATTACCTATTGAGGATTCAAATCTTGACAAGAACGTAGAAATTGTTCCCTAATTCAATTTACTTTATTCAAATCAATGTTAGGCCTATATGTTAGCAAAAACTCTACACGGATCCATTTTATTCCTCTTCTGCACCTTCAGACGAAAAACGTATTTTACTACGTTTTAAAAGCAACGGATCAGTTCTGCTACCAGATGGTTGCTTACAGGGACAAGAAGCATTTCAAGAAGAAAAACGATCCACCTGTAGCCAAATTACGATACACAGGTCAGGTCTTGGTTCATCGATTCTTTATTGGGCGTAAAGACGGTGATAAAGAAGCCATATTTGTCGTCATTCACGCCCAACGACCAACTTATTACAAGCCAGATCAGTAAGTCATGAGTCTATCATTTAAAAAAGTTTTTCCTTCCAAAAGGGACTGAATTTAGGGGAGACCGGGGATGGAAGTTACACGGGTCAGTTGTTACAGTTCTCAGTGTGCTAAGTTGGAACAAGAGAGTTCGTGCTAACTGGCATCTATATACAACCTACACATAGCTGTGATGAACTGCCGGTCGTGAGGTTTCTCCGTTGTTTTATTAAAAAGTAAATCAACAAAAAACATTTTTTACAGTTCCAAGTGAATTTTTGACAAAAATTAAAATTTGTAATAGTTCTTACAACTGAAGGCACATTATGATAGTCTGGTATTGTAAATATACTAGTACATGTATGTCACTAATATACCCCTGAGCCATGCCCTGTAATTCTGCCTAATGGCTTTGCTATGTACAGTTGATTTTATGTGTAAAATCACCCATGGGGTAGGTTGTTACAACAACCTGCCCCATGTCGATGTAACAACCAACCCCAATTACATTACACATGTAAAGTAATTTTGTTTCAATTTTCAGGTGTTAATATTTTGATATTTCTATTATTACTTTAGTCTATTCTAGAGCTCTACTTGATCTACTGTTAACGATACCAAGAAACTGGAAAGTTGAAACAAAAGTATGGTATAAGAGATTTACACATTGTAACAAATTACCCCGTATGTTTACATAGTAACAATTTACCCCGTATACGGGGTAGGTTGTTATGAAAAAAAATGTCTTCATTAATTAAGCTGTAGTTAATTAGTGTTTACATGTTTTAAAGTTTTATGTACCTCAGGTTTTAGCCAACATAATAGGCTAACCATGCCTACCAGTATTTTGGAATAATTAATTTCCATTATTATAGAGAGATATACTTATTAGTATTACGTCATGTACGCGTTAATACAATATCAGAGAAACGTGTACCTTTCCAACTTTTTTCCCAGATCGTACAACAAATGGCCTCTTAGGGTAAAGATACTGTTTTGTTTGTTGCTTTTTTTAAAAATAAATTATTCGTTATTAAAAAGAGGACCCTGACAAGTTATGAAAGAGGGGCATTAAAAAATCTCCTAAATGTCCTAAATGTCCTCATGCCTCTTGGCAATGGTCATGATCTTTCCACAGGATATTGAGGTTATTTAGCACAAAGAATGAAACATTAAAGAAGGACAAAATGGAAGTGATTTACATCTTCCAATACATGAACGACTATTGAGAAGGACACCAAATAACCCTTATACCCAGTCTGCTTATACCTTAACACAAATGTGCAAAGTACATACTAATCTTTTTAGGTTAAATGAACAATGGGGGCTAGATCATCTGGTTGGGGTCAATGTTCTATTTCAACATTATTATCCATTGCAATATATATACATGATTTACCAAATTGAATCAACTTAAAATATTTTAATATTCACTTTAAAAAATGAATATATTTTTATATCTCTTTATTTAGGAAAGAAGCTGAAAAATGGTTCGAAGAGTTCTCTAAAGTTGCTCAATATTCAAAACAATCAAAGAGTCCAGCTGCACCTGTTAATAAAGCCCCAATCAACTCACCTGAGAGATATGTACCTATTCCAGACGATCGCTATCTTGGCGAGTACGTCTCCATGAGATCTCTGCCGGGTCCCAGGAAGGTAAGAAAGCAAACGAGAAATGATATAGTTGGAAATTTACGACAGAGAAAAGATCAATGATGATGCTATCTGACTTGCCATGGGGCGGGTTTGAGACTAGTAAAGAACTTCTCGGAGACGACTCAAAGACGTCTCCGGAGTCTGTGCTGGGTATAACGATTCGTTGGAAAATCGGACATCTTATCTATAAAATCTTTCCATTGAGGTGAGTTTAAGAGACGCCTTTGAGTTTTGGAGACGTCTCCGTGTCTCTAAGGGTCTAAGACGTCTAGCGACGTGAGATTGAACCTTAATTTATATAAGATTTTTAGATTTCTGATTATTGCAATATGTTGTTAATATACCTGTCTTTTGTGTGTGTGTGTGTGTGTGTGTGCATATAGTCACCTGAAGTTCCGCGACACAAGCCACAAGAGCAGCAATCTTCAACTGCAACCGTGTCGCGTCCACCCGGATTGCCAGCCGTCTCGTTATCTCGCGCGGTGGCCAAACGACTCGGGATCGACCCATCCAACCCTCCAGACATCAAACAGAATCCTTCAAAGGCCCAACAGCCTCCAAAACTAAGCCCAAAACCTGAAGGGAAAATGGACGGGGCTCATGTTCAACAAGGTGCAAATGCTTCACCACCGTCGGTTAAAAGAGCCTTGCGAGTACCACAAACCCGCAAACGATCGGACAGTTCCTCTTCCAGCTCTTCTGGACAGAGTCAGGTGTTGTCCCAGTCGACACCAGAAGGTCCCTTGTATGATGAAGTACCTTTACCTTCTATGTATGCTCCGGAACAGATCATCATCGATGAAATGGAGTTGAGTACATCGGATGATGATGAACATGAGAAGACAGGTAACAAGGGATTGCCTATGACATCACGCCAAGGCCCACGTAAACTGATGTACAGAGGTCGAAGCTTTAAGAGGGTTAAGGGTAAGAACGTCTTTGTGTGATGATCCATGCTGTCAAAAACTATGTACAGTATATTGATTATATCTTCTACATGTTCTATACGGTAGATACCATTTTCTGCCCTTTGTGGTTAAATCAAAATGTGTCTTAAAAGTAAAAAAACAAAAAAAAAACAAAAAAACAAAAATCATCTTAGTATTACACAATCTGCATCTTCTAGTACAGTGTATTTTCTCTTATCATGTTCATTTGCATAGAAGGTGATAAATTTGTCTGGAGCGTGGCCCATACACCTAGTGACGAAGAAAACCACACCTCACTTCCATCGAATAAACTCGGTCAGTTCGGTCCAGACCAAGTCCTCAAGAAGAAAGGAGAATTGAAGAAAGTCTCAGACACCAATCCTGGCTCTGCAACCTCAGCTTCACATCAGACCTCTAGCACTTCTGTAACCAAAGTCTCTCTGAGATTAACGGGTAGAAGGAGATCCATATCTGATCCTGCTGACCCTAACTCCTTGCTACCACCTATGCAGAATCTTGGAAGGCTTACAGGGACATCCGACGAATGGCCATATGGACAGCGCCGTGTTGCTTCAGCCACGTTCCTCAGGGATCCTGATCAACAGGAATCTGTTAGTTCGTCAACCTCTATGCTTTTTGAAAACAACCTAGGTGGTCATAATCAGAAACATGGTTCTCTCGAAGGTATATCAGGGCATAATCAGACAGTTGGCCGTTTCAGGAGTCCAAAAGACCCTTTACCCACCCCATTCGAAGTAACCAAGTCAACAAAAACTACTTATCAGAAGAGACATTCAGCTATTGCAACCGATGCACGAGGTGAAATATATCACACGGCCTATCATGCCTATGAGGATATCACCAGAGTAGAAAGCACCTGCAGCAGGAAGCTCGTAGCGTAAGAAACCCAATGGTATTCATTTTGATTGATCAGTCTACTACTGATGGTATCTCACTTGCCATGAGACGGATTTGAGACGTTTTTGAAACTTGTCACACAGTCTCAGACTGTATGTCCGACTCGCAAAGACGTCTCAGCGATGTGAGATACAACCATAAGTTATTCAAATCCATTGATGTTTCTTTAATGGGAGCCCAGTAACAAGAAATGCAATTAGCCTGCATTGTGGACTACCTTGAACTATATTACGTGGAATTCTAGTTTGCATGCCTTACTTTTTTTTATTTGGGGGGGGGGGTATGTTTGGTAACCCTCTGACAAGCTTTCAGGATGTCAAGAACAATCTTTGTTGACAAAAAGTTTGCAGAAAATTGAATATTAGTGTAGGGGTCTCAAAGGAACATTTCTCTCTCCTTTAACCATGTTAACGGCACTGATATGACTAAGGGCACATGATTTATATCCAGGAAAGCATTTCATACGCATTTATTGTCTGACAAGCTATGAGATCTGACATCTTAACTTGATTTTGATTGGCTGAGAAGCATTGTTACTACAATAACCGTCGGATAAAACATGACTTGTCAATAAAACGTCCGACAAGTCATTTCATGAAACGACTCTTATGATGTCACTATTTGATCTCGTGTGGTATAGATTATTATGACATAAAAATAAATTCCAATATCTATATGAGAGTCTTCTTAACTTATAATCAATCATTTACGACCGATGTTCTCTTTTTATATTTCAACAGAGAGCTTTCTGAGCAGGCGGGTGGATGTGTACATATCGAGTTGAAGAAACATGATGCTAACAAAGGGCTTGTCTTTGTTAAATTCAAGTCCAAAATTTGGTAAGATATCCCAAACGAATAATAGAGGCTTCGTATTACTTATGCAGCAAAGATTTTTGTTTTCATTAAATTCAAGTAAAAAATTTGATAAGGTACCCTCAAACGAACGATAGATTTCATCAAAGTTCTTCAAACAAATGCAGTTTCTTTTAAAAACTCTTATTCCTGATGTATGCTATCATTTTTGTGGGATACTTTTACGTGAAGAAAATCAGTAAATGCTATACCGGGTAACCTTCAAGCAAGCGTTTTTTTACATTAGCAGGCTTTATTTACCTTTCACATGACGCTGTTCTATCCGTCTGTGTAACATTCAGTAGCGGATACAGCATCAACTCTGACAAAGAATTGTATCGACCCATGCACATGCGTAATACAGTCGCTATTGTCCCCAGACAATTAGACCGATAAAATGCTTTGTCACGAAGAACTCTGATAAAAAAAATAATCGGCCCATGCACAAGCAATATACATTGAAGAGCCGATATTGTCCATAGACAATTGTGCCGATGAAATGCCTCACTGAGCTGACTCTGGATCCGCCCCTGCCATTTTTCAGGATCGCGTCGTGGAGGAAGGACATAAATGGTGTAGCAAAGTTCCAGGAAAAGCTGCATATTGGCGATGAACTGATATCGGTGGATGGGAATGATGTTCGCAGTGTGAAACACATTACTGAGCTTATCGGTAGTTCATCAGGAGAAATGGTACGATTTGATTTTATTTGGTATCAGAAACAATGACATATGACAATAACTGAATTGCGGACGAAATATAACATAATCAACAAGTCTCAAATATTTCATTTTGATTTTGTAAAAAGAATTCTTTACTTGTTTTTAGACTCTCCTCTCTGACTGTTGTATATAAAATAATTTTAAAAAATAGTAGAATTCCAGTAGTTAAATCAAGTAAATCAAAATATTCTGAAGTGATTGGGATAATAGGCAAATCATATACGAGTTCGTCTCAATGCAGAGTCTTCCATGAATGAAAATTAAGGTTTATTCAGAAACTTACGTTCAGAAGTGTCGACTGGATCAAAGCAAGAAAAGCTTGGCCCTATCAAAAGTAGTGTGCATTGAGTATACTAGTCCTTTCTTGTACTATGCTACAATTCATACTTGTCATAGGAAATAATTAACTAATAATGTTGGCATTTTAATTTTTAAGGTGACCTTGCTCATTCATCGTATGCCCCTAGCGAAGGTGGTATTCTTGACCAAATCCATGACAGATACTTGGGGATGTGAATTCTCGAAGAATGAGGTCAGATTTTCATTTTTTTTTTTCATTTTTTTTTTTTTCATTTTTTTTTTAAACCTGGGGATTACAACAATTAGGAATTAAGGATTTGTTCAATTTAACTATTTTGGAGCTCAGCAATAAACTAATTTTGCAAAGAATCGAGGATTACGATGGAACTGACCGGGTTGTCATGGGAAATTATAAGAGGGCAGGGTGTCATCTGTTAATTTATGCGATTTCCATTTTCTATGATCTATTTCATCTCTCAATGACACATTCTTTCCATCAATGTATAAACAGTATGATAAACAGATTAATATTCCTACATGCTAATATACAGTCTGTTACAACAAAACTCTATTTTTGTCTTACTCTTCCATTTTTCATCGTTCTTGTAAATTAAGTGATTAGCACATTTCCACGAGTTCTTAAGTTTAATCCCTCTTTTAATTCCGTTGCTTAATTCATCTTCTTACTCAGATGTTGGTTCCTGATAACAAATTGCAATCCCATCGATATGAGCTGCCAACTGTTAAATCAACTTCTCATCTTTAAACATATATTTTAGATAATCAAAATGTATCCTGGTCCGTTCCAAGATGCTGGTATTTCAGAGACTCCATACGGACCGACTGGTAAGGAGACTACGTGGGTTGTGACTGAATGTCAGCATCAGCCTGTTCCCACTATCACTTGTGAGAGGGATGAAGTAAGTATAGATTCCAGGGTAAAGTTTAACACAGAGAAATCGCTACATTTAAAGATCTATCATTCCATAAATGTGCATATTTAAAAGGAATTAAGGGTGCAAAATTGCACTGTAAGTTTCTCTTTGTTTTGATGCTAATATATTTTTGACATGAGTTTTAACTTCGTCATACTTTAAAGTGTTTGAAATCCTAATATGGATTCTGGCGGATTATTGGTGTGACCCATATGGACTGAACATATGTTAACTTATCTGATTCTCTCTTCATTTGTTTTGAAGGTGAAGAATCACTTGTTTAATGCGAAGACTGAGCTACCTCTTGTATTACATCCTAAGGACTTTATCGACGGTCTCATAGGCAGCCTAAAAAAGAACCCGAAGATCGCAAAGAACATGTCCGACTACCAGTTATAGGATTTATTCAACGGTATAATGCTTAGAAAGATCCCGAAGTTAGCAAATAACATGTCTGAAGATAGCAGAGAAAATTTCTGAAGATGGCAAAGAACATGTCTGGAGATAGCAGAGAACATGTCTGAAGATAGCATAGAACACGTCTGAAGATAGCAAAGAACATGTCTGAATATAGCATAGAACATGTCTGAAGATAGCAGAGAACACGTCTGAAGATAGCAGAGAACATGTCTGAAGATAGCAGAGAACATGTCTGAAGATAGCATAGAACACGTCTGAAGATAGCAAAGAACATGTCTGAATATAGCATACACACACAAAAAAAATAAGAACTAGTTTCCATGAGTAAAACCCGTTTGCTACTCTTGGAGGCGAGTGCTTTTATTCGTATATCACGTATTTTTACTTCAGAATCTGTGTTTCTGTTAAAAGTACACACCCGCTCTTCCAGAACATGTAAAGTTAATAAGCATGATAAGGGATACTCCAGAAAAAAAAAATTATTGAGTATATATACTCAATAATTTTTTTTTTCTTGAGTATCCCTTAGTAACTTTACATGTTCAATTATTGTGCAAGTGAGTTTCTCTTCAACTTGGTACGGCTTGGTGGATGATCGGGTGAAAACACTAACAATCGAGTAAAGGGAGAATTGCTGAGAAATTCTATATAGCCTGTAATTCAGTAGATGAGTAAACTACGACACGTCTTCGTATACGTCTCAAGTCTCGTGAAAGTCTTTGAGAGTAATTTTACTGGCTATGCGGTACTTTTACATGTTGCGCCCGGTACGCCTACTCGGATCACGAGTACGGACATCGAGACTGCACTGGCCGCGGGATCCACTGCACGAGGTATGTTCTACGCGTACGTACGTACATGTATAGCGGAACGGAGAGCGGAGAGCCTGCATGCTCTTATTGTTTTTGAGTGAGTCCTATTCCTTTTTGTTTGTTTGTTTGTTTGCCTGTTTTTATAATGATATTTGGAATGTTCCGATGATATATTTGGAATGTTCCGATGATATACATCGTCTAATGTATATCATCGGAACATTCCAAATATCATTATAAAAACAGGCAAACAAACAAACAAAAAGGAATCGGATGCAGTGTATTGGTTTGAGTGAATTAATGCACTGATGTGAGTAGAACTTGCTTGTGATGAGTTTGTGCAACCTTTAGTTACTGACTCTCTGAGTATGTAAAGCGTTACTCACTAGATTAGTTTGTGCAATGTACTCAAAACAATTAGTTATGTTACTCAATAAAATGAGTCCATTAAATAAACTCATTTTGGTGTGTCACTATAGTGTCAAATTAAAAATAATCGATTAGGTGCGTTTTCAAAGTAGCTTTATTGAGTGAAAGCACTCATGGATGTGTGTCACTATAGTGTCAAAAATACTTGGATATTTGAGTGTGATCACTCATATATGCAAGTTCTCATTTTTTGTGTGATAGAACATGTCTGAAGATAGCAGAGAACACGTCTGAAGATAGCAAAGAACATGTCTGAAGATAGCAGAGAACATGTCCGACTACCAGTTATAGGACTTAATCAACGATATAATAGTTAGCCTCATAGAGATCCACAAGAGAGCAAAAATCATTTTTGACTACCAGCTATAGGGTTTCATCAACGATATCACAGTCAGCCTCAAAAGGAAACTATAGATAGCAAAGAACATGTCCGACTATACAAGCTATAGGATTTCATCGACGGTCTCGTACTTACCCTCCGAAAGAAGCCAAATATGTTCGACTACCAGCTATATAGTCTGCTTAAAAGAAACTCTGAAATAGACTTTCCTCTAGTCAGCATTAATGAACCTTAGAAGTTACCAATGATGGCAAAGTTACCATTAATACTAAAGTCTTTTCAACAAGGCCTTATTTTTTAGAATAGGATTTTTTTACGAAATTATTTATCAGAGGAGATATAAAATATTAATTTCAAACACTTAAAGAGTTGATGAATAATTCATTATTTTTTATGTATTCCAAAGTGTATATAAAACAAAAGGTGCATGATAGTCCAAATTAATTGGCGCCAATTTTTATTTTTTTTAATGGTAACAAAAAAAGAGAAAATTTGTATCCTTTAATTATTTAAGTATCACATAGCTATGAAGAAAAAGCATTTGAAGGGATAAAAATGATTGCATCTATAGATAATTATCTAATTTCATTTGTTAGGCCTTGTATTGTTTATGCTTGTGAAGCTGTGTTCAAAATAAAATAATGCAGTATGCTTGTAGGCATGCTGACCCGATTCAGTAGTGGGTGGCTTGGGTGCAAAGACAGCATTATAATCAAGATATTGTAATTATTTTCAACATGCTTTTTTTTTTCTTCTAATCATTAGAATTTGAGTGGTGTTTAAAAGTATTTTGCTTTAAGCTTTTTTGTTATTGTTTGATTGGAATATGGAATAAACTGAACTGAAACTGAAAGATTGAAGTTTAATTTGTAATTAATCTTCCAAAAGCTGTATTTCTGGTCATTTAGTTGTTTTTTTTAAGGCGTATTAGTGTCAAAAATAGAAATGTTTTAAAGTACAATTCCATGTTAAATTTCGGGTGACCAGATATAATATGACAATAAGCAAAAAGTTAATTATTAAAAAAAAAAAAAAAAACGTTTTTAAAAGAACAGAAGGTCTAAATCAGAAGAAGTACTGTTTTTGTTCAGACAAAACTTTAAACATTTGTTCCTTTTAGTTAAAAAGTACTGTAGGTCAACTTCGGTCTGGGCTACCCCCATTCCAAATCTCGATAGAATATCACACACCATAAAGCCCGCCTCACACTGTGCGATTTGCTGCGATGCGATTTTGGAGGAAAAGTGTTATAAAATGTGATAAGAACTTTAAAACAAAGAAATTCATGCTGTCCAAAGTTCTTGGTATCCCTCTGAATACTAAAAATCAAATTCACGGCGATTGTGAACCCCCTTCTCTGTATAAAATCAAATTGTTTCCATGTCGCAATGACGTCACAGCGATTTTGCGATATTAAGCTAAATTGACCTTTGCTCCCAAATAAAGGCTCACATTGGAACAAAATTTCAATTGCATTGTTCCTATACAATTTTTACCTCTCATAAGATACTTTTGCATGCTTCAAAATGTCACATTTAATGCAAAATGCCATTTGTTCCAATAATCGCATCGCAGCAAATCGCACAGTGTGAGGCGGGCTTAATATAACCTGATAACAACACAGTCTGTATCCTTTACTTGTATATGTATGCGTGTATATATATTATTGCATTTATTGCATTTAAAGATATTTTACAATAAAAAAAAGTTTGAGCTTACAGGTAAAAGGAAATCGTGTTACATGTGTGCCTTCCCTGTTTAACATTGTTGCAACATATAGTTTTTGAATGTGCGTATTGTGGATTTTACCAGCCTTTAGTTTTTGTATCTCCTGAAAAGGATAAACTTGTTTATTTTTCATTTCTTAGAGCAGAAGGCAACCAGACATTCCCCTTTTTATTCATAAAGGGGAAGACATGCAAGCGGGAAAATTTATAAGAAAACCTGTAAACAATTTTGAAGGCAATAAGAAAAAAAATAAATGGGGGGGGGGCTTTGTTCGTTTTCTTCCCATTTGTAAAACAATGTCCTGGTCCTGGTCATCTACTGACTCTGATATGAAAAGGACAGTCTTCCCTTTCACGACAAAAGATATCGACAACACTATGGTTATGATTGGAATATATAACTATATGCATAAATGCAAATCGAATAAAAATAAAAGTGTCGAACGAAAATCATGCACCTTAGGTATGTTGTAAATATTCATTAAGAGTGAGGGCGGGTCAATTTGTGATTTTCAGGAGTAATATATAAACTTTTGATGAGGAACTCCTAAAAAAGGGCTTATCGAGTTTATTTCATACAATAACGCCGAGTAATCTAAGTAATATCAAGGATTGAACATAAAATTCATTATGCAAATTTTGCGTTAGAATTAATCGTTATTTTTAACTTAGGTTTTCATATAACGGTCAAATTTTATTACTTCTGAAAGGATGGTGCAATGCCAGAAGAAAAGAGACAGAAAGAAAGAGAAAGAGAGAGAAAGAGAGAGAGAGACAGAGAGAAAGAGAGAGAGACAGAGAGAAAGAGAGAGAGAAAGAGAGAGAGAGAGAGAGAAAAAGAAAAAGAAAGAGAGAGAGCGTGAGTGAGAGAGACATTAGGTAAATTAAAAAATAAATTTAATTCATTTTTATTGAATTTTTAAATCAAAATTAGTTGCGAAAAGCGACAGGCAAGAAAGATCTACAGTAGTGCTTCATGATACGGGGTAGAATGAATGGTTGTAAAGATGAATTAATTGATAACATTAAGGAACTTGATAAGAGAAAATAAATGCAACTGAATATAGATGTTTTGTCAAATGATTGTGTAGGTCAACAATGCCACTTAAATCTTTGTTGATAGCACTTAGGTAACCCTGAAAGTTTTTCTTCCACAATCGAAGTTTGTCAAGTCACCCAACTTGTCCGGCTATATTCAAACACAAAACCGTGTAGGGTTCATGTAAACATCCAGGAACTTTTCCCTCTAAAAAATGACGTCATTTGGAAATGTACGGGGGAAAAACCCGACAGGGAATGACACAATTTTACTCAAACGTGTGAATTAAAATGAAAACATGAAGGAATAAAAAATATATCCACGCAAAATGAGAAGTCTTTTGTACGGGTTCACTCGTGTGTGTACCTCCCTGGATTTTTAGCCCCGTTCATTCAAACTTTGTTGATGGAAGGCGTTATTCTGTTTGATATTCAGGATATTTGTATCGACATTTTGAAGCCACTTCGTCTAATGTTGACGGTCATTCAATGAAGTTTATGGTAAAATTTCCCTCCATAATTTGGTAATCGCGAATTATGAGGACCATATATATAAGCTTGATTATTATCAAAGCAGTAATCGTGCATAATCATGCAAATTCTGAATATTAGAATTATGCTTAATGCAGGCCTATCATTCGAAGGGTTGAAATAATAACAATAGCAACGCGACAGAAAAAAATCGCATAAATTGTAAACAAACAATTTTGGAACTAAAATAATAGAGATGACATGTCAAATGTATATTCTCCATTATTAGCCCAAATACCCAAATTTATGGAATGTTTCATAAAGAGTAATTAGACATCCATTTGTACTTAATAACTTGGTTCCTGTATATTAACACATTGACAATACATGTTAATAACATTATTTCTTTTTAAAATTGCCTTCAGCGCACCCTCTATTTTCAAAATCGCCTTCTACGCCCCTCTATTTCAAAATCCGGGGTCTGTCAGTGTCTAGCGGTCACAGGGTTCGAAGTTCTCCAACGATTCGAACGTCCTGGCCAGGCGTTAACTCATAATAATTGCCACGCTCTCAATAATAAATGAGGGGCATGCAAATATAATAGCAACAGTGTGAAAACAGAAGAAATAATATTAATGGAACACCAAAAGTGTCTTTGAAGGATAGTTATGTCCGCATCCAACATGTCCAAACAAACAAACACAATGACGCCAGAGTGACTCTGAGGTAGTTCTCAAACCGTCCTTGCCCGTTCCTTAGTGGTGCAGTCACATGCACGACGTATGACCAACGCAAAGTATGCGCTGGGTGTGCGTTACTCATTCGTCAAGCGCACTTAGCCAACGTAGTGCATTCGTTACGTATTTTAATATGTGTTGTCTATGTATACGTTTTAAGTGTGCGCTATCTGCGTTTTTCAGTAAATTTCAATGCGCCGGCCTTGCGTTGTCCACATGTGACTGACGCATTAGCAACGTGTGAAAGCAGGAGAAATAATATAAATAGAACCCCAGAAGTGCCTTGAAGGACAGTTATGTACGCATCCTATTTTTATAAAGTTTATATATAAACAAACAAACAAAATAATGCCAGAGCCACGCTGAGGTAGATCTAAAACCGTCCATATGCCCGTTCCTTAAAGCTGTCATATAGTTTTGGTAAATCTAAAAATGTAATAGTAATATTAAGCACATTTGTAATGGTTTTAATATCTCATTTTCAAGTGATAGGTGTTTTATCATGCAATTATTAATTCTATTTCAAAGCATATTCAAAATTTGAAACATTATATTTTTAGATTTATCAAAACAATGGTTTTAGATCTACTTCAGTGTGACAACCGCGCATTATGAAGAAAAGAAGAAAACATAAACTCTCGGTTCATTGTGACATAAATCTATACCTTTTGTATTGATTACTGTTTCTCACAGTCACTATTTTCAGAATGATCCGACATTAAAAAGCTACTTTCTACTCTCAGTTATGATATTACCTTTCCCATTCATCTTCATAAACATTAGCTCAACTGGAGTGTAGTCATAATTTGACTCGGACTATATAACAAGAGAACGAGTTTTCATTCTATTCTATTGTAGTGAATCGTTGAAATCAGTACACACAGAGTGGAAATCTTAACATTGTATAGGAACCTCGTTGATATGGTTGAATGTTTATCATTGAGACTGCTTCGTATGGGTGCAATGGGGAACTAAATGCATAAAAATGATTTTTCCATTGAAGGAATAAAGAAGTGCTACAGCTTTAGTCCCAACCGCAGGATTGTGTGTTTAGTGGTCGAACGTACTTGGTATATACTTTTGGAAGTTTTCTTTTTGTGCTAGTAAATAGTCTAAAACTGAAGGAGCTAGGATATATGGAAACAAAAACATCAGGTGAGTCTTACGATTATTTATATTATTAGATGCAGGCCTAATTGTTGTTATAAATTTTATGTACGCTTCTACTATTCAAATACTCCGACGGTAGATTTGGTCAACTATATCTATCACCCAGGCTTGTCTGCTATGGACCTATCAGATATAGCACTTACTACATGTATTCAGGTATATTGTAATATCATATAGTTATAATGTTGAATTGATAAATCAGAGAATATTGTATAAAAAGATTTACCATGGGAGAAAAGATGGCAGTTATTGAAAAAGAAAGTATCAAAAGGGATGGAGAAATTGACCAAAAAAAAATTGCTTAAGAGCAAACAAAATAATGTAATAAAGGGGAAGTCGGCCTTGGAATTAAATTGGTTTCAATAAAATTCTAAAATGAGAGGAAACTATCAGTGGAGGTTTGGAGAAAACATATCAAACTGTTATGAATATTCTAAATTTTGATTTAATGAAGAAAAAAACTTGTAGGTTCATGTCCCATGTGTTATGCAGGCGCGGATACGGGGGGCCCGACGGGCCCGCCCCCCTTAGTCAAAAAAAAAAGGGGGAGGGGAAAAAAAGCAGAGTAAGAAATGGCGAGCTGGCCGATTGACACCAACCTTACCCCTATGGTTGTTTCATGGTGACCTCTTTCATGGGCGTAGGCCCCCCCCCCAAAAAAAAAAAAAAACCTTTTAAACCCCCCCCCCCCCCCACCGCTTATCGCTCGGCCAACGTGACGTGAACAAATTTGACTGTACCTTTTGGCTCGCCCGGTGTAATGAAAAAAATTGGGTGTACCAAAATCTGAAATTCCGATTTTGGGCCCCCCCCCCCCTATAATGAACTCCTGGATCCGTCACTGTGTTATGTATGTTATTTAAAAGTAGAAAGAAAAGTCAATAATATTCACATGTGCATTCCATAAATCCTCCAGCCAATATTTGCATAACTTTATTAGGCCTACATCACTTGTGAAATAAATATTCCTCCATCAGGGGGTATGAAAAAGAAAATTTAGTGCCCTCAACAATTATAATGGGGAAATAGTTTGGAAGTGACGTTTACAAAACCAAAACTTTTATTACTTCGTTATCTGTTGATAGATTTTCGTCAAAACTTCAGAGATATTGTGTCGTTTAATGTCAGCATTTCCTGAAACCAATTGATTTTCGAGTAGAATTTCATCTTAAGATGAACAAACAAAAGAGCATAATACCAATCCTGACACTATTTGCAAAAAGCAGGATCATGTTTGTTTAATTCCTGTGCACTTTAGAATGCAGAAGTTGAATCAATTTTGTTCTTGTCTACTTTCAAGTCTCCGATCTGTTGATACGGTATACGCGATGCCAAACTTCCCTTTCTTGTTCTCTTATCTGCATATACCCCTGCAAATTATTACTGACCAATATCTTTTGAAATATATATTAAAAAGTACCTCACAGTTCTTTAAAAGTTTCTATCATTAGGTATACCATTTTTGTATTACAATCGTTAATGTTAAAAGCCTGTTTTGTGCATTGTTTATCTCTCTCATGTTTTTATTACTATCTAAAAAGGGAAATGTATTGATTACTTGAGAGAATCAAAATCAAAATATAACAAAGTGCCTGTATATATAACCGATTTGTGGGCTACAGTACTTCTAGAGATAAAAGGCAAAAGAATGCCTTTGTTGAATAGCTAGGAATGTCTCTATTCAGAATGAAATATATTATTTTGTCTAAAAGGAAGTTCCTTTTTTGTTCAGACGATACATAATCACTGAAATTTGATACAAATGAATATTTTTACCTCACTTATTCTAATGAATATTACTTGTTCCCATTTAATGCAATATAGAAACAAGAATTATGTCATTGCTAGCATAGTTTAACTATTGAGTATGCAATATGACATGATTCATTAGTTTTATCATTAACGCAATGAATAAGTTCACCCGTTTCAAGTCCGGTACACTTAGGGACAAAATAATAATAATTATTATTATTCCACAGTTGTGGTAGGCTACATATACATTTGTATTTTGTCGTGGTTCCTTCTCAATCTATTTACAATTCATTCCCCTTTTCTTTCTCTCTTTTTTCATTTTTCCCCCTTTTTTTTTCTTCCTAAACGAAGATGTATTTCAATAATTTTTTTTCAAAGATTGAAGCTTATATTGGGTCCCGCTTTGTACATATTTTGACAGTGCCATTATACTGATCTCAATATGGCAAAATGTTACATTCATCATGATAAATAAAATTTTATTTAACAGAAATAATGATATTCAGTATTCACAAAGGCCCGTATTCTCGTATTCTCGAAAGTACAGTCTGTGTAAAAGAAAATGGTACAGTCAGGGAAAAATAATTTAAGTATGAAATCTCTTCAAATAATGTGTGTATGTGGTATCAAAGTAAAGCCAAAAGATTTTCCTTGCTGATGCTTTTTGTTCTATATAATTTGGTTTCTTAAAACAAAAGTTATGCTAAATTTTGTGCGACGAGGAACAAATCGAGAACTTATATTGTTCTGCAGCGCTAAATACATACATTGTCATTGTGCGAAACCTGCGAAAATGGATTTTTCTTGATTAAAGAAAATAAGTGATATCTCAAAAGTTACAGCACCAAATGGGATGAAAATAAATTGCAGAAGAAAGCCTGATTTTCCTTCTTTATGGAAATAATAAACTCTTTTAGAATGTGATTAATTTTCATACTTTAAAAAATGTTTTCCAACTGTCATGACTGTACCATTTTATTTGACACAGGCTGTATTACCCTACAAACGTCAGGAATACATGGAATACCGGTCAAATTAAAAAAAAAATGAACTACCATTTTCTAGGAATACTTAAGATATCTAAACTATTTTGTAGACAATAGTCAAAATAGAAAGGGGATGTATTAAAAATGAGATTAAACTCTCGTGATATACATTCAGACTTAGAGACTTAAAGCTGCTACAATCTCAAGCTCTAATATTTTTTTTTTAAAGACTTAATTCAGGGTGTTAGTCTTTTGGTGGGTTTATAGGCCCTCACTTCATTGGCGTTTGTCCGTTCGCTAAAGCGGCAGTCACATGTAAACACCACAAGACCAGCGCATTGGAATTTGTGAAAATAACCGATAACGCGCACACAGAGCGTATACTTAGACAATATTAAAATACACAACGAATGCACTGCGTTGGCTAAGCGCGCTCGACGCATGAATAACGCACACCCAGCGCATACTGTGCGTTGGCCATTCGTCGTACATGTTAATGCGCCATTTTAAAAGCTTATCTTTCCGTCTATTTGCCTTTTATAGTTCATCACTTTGAAAGCATGTGATATCTCAAGGAGACAAGGTGAAAGTGGAGTATCAAGATGGCGGATTATATTGGTCAGGATCGTCTTATTTGTCATGGCCCTTTGGTTGAAGGCTCGCAGGTTCCTTTGAAGATTGGAGGATCTACCTTGGAATTCAAGGTAAACAGTTTTCTATCCTTGCCTCTCTCTCTTCCCCATCCCGCCCTCTCTCTCTCTCTCTCTCTCTCCCTGTCTCTCACTCTCTCTGCCCCTCCCCTTCTCTCTCTCTCTCTCTCTCTCTCTCTCTCTCTCTCTGTCTCTCTCTCTCACTCCCTCCCGCCGCTCCATCTCTCTCCCTTTCCAGTGGATTGTCCATATTTGAAACAAAGCCAGATTAGAAAACGTAGAAGAAATGGATTGTACTTTTATCTCTCCGTTATGCATTTTATGAACAGATGTCGAGTTTTGGCATCCGAAGGTATTCGTTGAAATGCTCTTCGCGTCTAACCTTTTTATGAACGTTCAACGTCAGATGTAGTCCTTCAAAGCACTCACACATTGTCTTGGCCATTACAACACTTAAACATTCATCATCTAAATTATGGTATCCGATGTGGGGGGCAATACTGACTGTGAAAACCGAGGTGATAAATTTGCATCCATTTATTCAGAGAGCTGCCTCAAGAGTACGACAAGGGCCGCGTAGGCGGGGGGGGGGGGGCTGGGGGGCTGCAGCCCCCATTTTTTTCAGCCAACGTGTACAAAAACGCAAAAATGACCATACATTTGTGATTTTTAGCCTGTTCAGCCCCCCCCCCCCCCCCACTTTCGGCTCAGCCCCTACACTTTCAAAAACGCTCCGCGGCCCCTGTATGATACTCATTATCAGCATGATCAGTGCAGGTTATTAACTTTAACAAGCATAGTTAAATATAAATATTCATGATTGTTAAGTTTAAAGCCGAGTGACTATCTATTATTTGGCAGTCCAAGAACCTCGGCTACTATGTTTTGAAGTGCATCAACGAGGATCTTTATGTTCTGCACCGCTACAAGAACGTCAAGAAGTTTTCAAGTGGCAAAGAACCCACCAACACTTATAACTTTCATGGTGCTATGAAGGTCCATAGGATTATCATGGGACAGGGAGATTCGCAGTTTTTCGATGCTATTCTCATAGTCATCCATGAGGGGAACCCACTTTATTTCAAGCCAATGAGGTAAATTTAAATATTTTTCTAACAAAAATATCATAAACTGATTTTTGATATAACTGATTTCATACAATGTATTGCGTATGCCCAACATGACTCTGTGAGTTAAAAATTTGATTCAGTGTAAATTTTAATTTACGGGGGGAAAAAAAATGAGCAAAGAAAATGGGATTTCATCGGGATTAAACCCAAGGTCTTCTGACTGCTAGACAGGTGCTCTACCGACTGAGCTATGACAAGCCCTTATGTCGATGTCCGTCTCAGAGAATCACTTATCTTTCAATCCTCGAGTGATCAGAATCTTCCGGTCAGTTTCCCTCTTAAGTTTGTTCAATTTTTATTTACGGTACATTCATGATTGTATGTGGAGAAAAATGTACTAGTTTTTAATATACATGTATGGTAACATTATGGTATAATATTAACATATTAATGTAATATGGTAATTATGTTGTCATCACACCCTCTCACTAATTTCATTCATAATGTGATATGTTCCAACGTTATCGATGTAAACATACCGAAAAACATCATCCCTCGCATAAACAATAATGTTCGACACATTAACGAGTTATTATTCATATTTGACGCAGACAAAAGGTGAATAAATGGCGTGACGCTTTCATGTACGTTGCCAAGGTTCTTTCACCCCATCCAAAGACATCACCACGTACATCGCCCCGTCCAACACCGGTAAGCTATACAAAATGAGAGAGAGAGACAGAGAGACAGAGAGAGAGACAGAGACAGAGACAGAGACAGACAGACAGACAGAGCGACAGAGAGAGATAAAGATTACGATGGAACGTGAGAGAGAGAGAGGGAGAGAGAGAGAGAGAAGGAGGGAGAGAGAGAGAGAAGAGAGAAGGAGGGGAGGGAGAGAGAGGGTGGGAAATAGGGATAGGGATAAAGATTATGATGAAATGTTAGAGAGAGAGAGAGAGAGAGAGAGAGAACACGAATAACTCAAATAAAATGTTTGAACAGTACTCTGAAAGTAACAAGTAAAAGTTCTTATATTCTCATTTAAATCATAAGCATGGCACGTAAGTTCTAAAGCGCTCTTAAAAACAAACAAACAGAACAAAAGGTATCATTCTCCTGCATTATTGTCTTGCCAAGGGAAGAGTGTGCGTGGGGGGGGGGGGTCATGAGGGCCAAAAAATGTACACCTCCCAACTGGTAAATGTAAAAACCACACCCCCCCCCCCCCAAGAAAAAATAAAAAAATCGTCACCTATCAATTTTGGGGTTATTTTTTTTAATACCCATTTCCTCCTTCTTTTTCTCTTAAATCAGGAGGGAGCAGTTAGTCCTTCACATTCAACCCGTGAACGAAAAAGCAAACCTATCGTACAGAAACGTTTGCGATCCGAGTCAGACGACCACGAAGAAGAAGTACCAGCCAATCTACTTCCCGATGTCATCGACGTAATGGAAGAAGAAGATATGTTGAATGAAATGGGGTCCCCAGACGAATCGTATGAAGAACCAATCACTAAGAGAAGACCACGCCAGAGCATATATAGAAGAGGTATGAAGTCTTAAAGGAGTCCCTTTTAAGATAGTTGGCTTACTGTGGATACAGAAAAATCAACTCAACACAGCAGTGAAGATTTGGTGAAAATTGGATAAATAGTAAGGAAGTTATGAGTATTTGAAAGTTGAGATCACTAATGATATAGGAAATCTCCCATTGGCAACGCGGTGACCATGTGTGATGTCATATACGGAGAACTCCCCATTTTGTTGTGCACAAAAACTATTCAAAATGTCTCTTAATGTTCATTATAATGATAGAACAGATTTTGTGTCCATGATTTATTATGTGTTTAATATATTTAAATGTCATACATTAAAAAAATCTATATTCCACCTTTAGAATCAAGAAAAACAGGAATTTAGTCAAATGTGTACAATAGACATGGGAAAGATCTCCCTGCATTACATCACACATGGTAGCGTTGCCAATGGGAGGATCTCCATATCATTAGTGATCTCAAAATCTAAAAATTCATATCTCTCTTATTTATTGTCTGATTTTTAAAAACTTTTACCAATATGTCTTTGGGATTTGTCTCCATTCACTGAAGCCAAATTTCTCTGAGGGGGTAATTCCCCTTTAAAAACCCCTGCTGGACATGTAGAAGTGATGTGGTCTTGTGGTTAAGTCACCTTGCTTGGGTCACACGGTTCGAGTTCCCACCGCTTCACTAACATCTTTCTAGACTAGCATAAAGTAAGGTACCATGCTAACAAAAATATTAGAGCTTGAGATTGTAGCAGCTATTTCAAAGCCGGGTAATGACAATCATATTAAACAAAAGATCATCGTTTTTTAAGGTGATGTGGCAAATTATTAAGTCCGTTTCGATCTACGGTAGATGTAGCCATCTTTCGGAGCTGAAATTCAGCAGTCAGATAATCGAGGATTTGTTAGTTAATGTTTCATCGTCTGAAAACAAAAGGTGAATATTTGCCTAAAATGATTCATTCAATTGTGGAAATCTGGTGTGCATGCGGCAAACTAGGTGTATCCACAAATCCATTTTAAAATAATAAATCTTTATGTCTAGCCATTTTCAACACATTTACCATCACTGCAACGCACTCAAGACCTATAGAATCATCAATCCTTCTGCATTAATTTGTTGTATGCAATATGCATTTTTCTCGCTGTATGATGTGTTTGTCAAGGCGCATTTACAATTACTTTCATTGTTCGTTTTTTAGGCAAGAAAGGTGGGGATTACGTGGTGGCAGTGGATATCAGTGATGGCGCAGAAGTCCAGGATCAGCATGTCATGCCCAATAGAGACACAAGAAGAGACCAATCACGAATGAGCATGCTCGAAGTTAAAGTACCCTATCACCATCCGCTTTCTAGACAGAGAAGCAGATCAAACGAGGATATATCAAAGGTATAGCTCATCTCTATTTCTTCTTCTTCTTCTCTCTGTCTGTCTCTGTCTCTCTTGCTCTCTCCTGTCGTCCCCTCTCTTAGACTTTTTCTCTCCCCTTCTCTCCTCATATTACCCGTGCTTTATATGATAATTTTCATAGTTTCGTTTAAATTTCATTCATATATTTTCTTTTCTTTTCTTTTCTTTACATTAGAAAAACGATATGATCATAATTTCACTTAATTATATTGTTTCGTATCATTATTGTGGGAATTATGATAAATCTCCCAAAAGACATGGAAATTGTTCATCCCATTATCATGACTCTTAATTGCCGCACACACACACACACTCACAACACACTCTATCTTTCTCTCTCTCTCTCCTCTCTCACACACACACCACACACACACACACACCCTCACCCCACACACACAACAGAATCTTCTCTCACACACACACACCCCTCTTTCTCACACACACACAACACACCACACACCCAAATACACACCCTCTTCACACACACACACACACACACACACACACACACACACTCTCTCTCTCTCTTTCTCTCACATACATACAACCCCCCTCCCCACCCATGCCTTTCCCTGAAAACAGCTCCAGTAATTTTACTAGTCAACAAAGAAAATGCAAACATTATCTTACTCTGATGTGAACCAATTATAAGACGGGTTAGTTTCAATAGTAGAAAATATACCACGATAAATAGTTTTAAACATTTACATATATGAGTTTTTGAGCGTTGCATAAACGTGTGGTTTATAGAATTATATATTTTCTACATTCATAAACAACAGATCAACTACTATACAAAGCCATACTAGTAGCTTTATAAGTCATACATTGTCATCACTTTTACATATATATGTTTACATTCCCACTATTAGCAGACGATGTATTTTATAATTTTTCTAATTTTGTCTAATCCTGTTTGACATTATAGTTCGACCAGTTGAGTATAGAGACCAACAGGCATATACCCAATGCTACAGTTGGACGGTGTATATACAGTCCCGTCGTAAAACCTAAGGTTCCTCCAATTGACTCCGATGCTTTTTGGGCTCCACCTCCTGATGACATAAAACAAATTTCCCTGCAAACACGACCACGACAACGAGAGCATTTTTACGAATCAGTGTACGATGTCGCCAGAGACTGCAAACAACTTGTCAGGTGCGTGAAATATTATATAAATAGTGCATGCTCTACCATGCAACATACTAGATTATGTGCACGACAAATACTACATTATCCCAAGGGCATATTTACTTCACCGAGGCCGTAGGCCGAATTGAAATATATGTGCACGAGGGATAATTTAGTATTTAGAGTTCACATAGGCAGTAATGTTGCATTAATAGAGCATGCACTATTTATTATAGTAAATAGACCCCTAGATATTTAACCTTGCCTAATCTGGTTTTATCTTTGCCAAACTTTTGGTGCTAATTAAGCTATTGTGACGTATATTGTTGCTCCGCGTATCCATTGCTGTCAACTTTTGTGCGCACCATTTTACTGTTATTACGTGCTAGCGCAACAAGGCAATCGATTTATTCACCATTCACATATGCACTATAACAAAAAACCGTGCACTATAACAAAAATCGTGCACTATTATATAAATAGTAAATAGACCCCTAGATCTTTGACCTTGCCTAATCTGGTTTATCTTTGCAAATGTTTGCCAAACTTTTGGTGCTAATTAAGCTATTGTGACGTATATTGTCGCTCCGCGTATCTATTGTTGTGCGCATCATTTTACTGTTATTACGCGCTTGCGCAACAAGGCAATCCATTTCACCATTCATTTTAACACAGGTAAAAACCGTCCAATATAACAAAAAAGCCGTTCAATATAACAAAAACCGTTCACAACTCTTAAAATACTACCACTATTTACTATTATATAAATAGTGCATGCTCTATCATGCAACATACTAGATTATGTGCACGACAAATACTAAATTATCCCGAGGGCAAATTTATTTCACCGAGGCCGTAGGCCGAGTTGAAACAGATGTGCACGAGGGATAATTTAGTATTTGGAGTTCACATAGTTAGTAATGTTGCATTAGTAGAGCATGCACTATTTATTATAGTAAATAGACCCCAAGATATTTGACCTTGCCTAATCTAATTTTATCTTTGCCAATGTTTGCCAAACTTTTGGTGCTAATTAAGCTATTGTTAAGTATATTGTTGCTCCGCGTATCTATTGTTGTGCGCACCATTTTACTGTTATTACGCGCTAGCGCAACAAAGCAATCGATTTCGCCATTCATTTTAACACAGGATAAAACCGTTCAACATAACAAAAAAACCGTTCAACATAACAAAAAAGCGTTGAACATACCAGAATGTTGAACGACACGTGACACCCTTTCAACCAATCACAGCTCGTAAAATACTACCACTATTTACTATAACAAAAACGTGAATGACACTTGACATCATTTCAACCAATCACAACTCTTAAAATACTACCACTATTTACTCTATATATATATATTTATATATTGCTTGAGATTTCAAGGAGATCACACCATTCCACTAGACAAAAATATTGAAAAACGAGTATTTTTTTTTTATAGCGGTAATTCTGATTGCGAGTATTAAATGAAGAAAAAAAGAATAAAAATCTGTAAGGATGAATTTGGTACTTATCTGATATGTAGTTTCGGATCAATTTTTAAATATATAACCTGTCCTGTTTTACTGCAGTATCATGTCATTTACCATGGATAAACAACTTTCCCTGATGTATTGAAATCATATTCAAAGAAATCGTATATTGAGGCAAGGTCGGAATCTGGAAAGCCACTGCAATGGATGAAGATACATACATTCATCATATGATAAAATACGACTGTGAAGATCTTCCCTATCAATAACTATAAAGTACATGTATGTAATTGTATTATGCACAGCCTTCTCCAGCATCAACAGATGCAAGAAAGAGTTATGGTGGAATTGAAGAAGGATCACATAGCAGAAGGACTTGTCTTTGTAGAACTAGACTCCAAAATTTAGTAAGTGTTACCAAAGTTGGTTGATCTGATTTGATTTGATTTTAAATGAGCTTTTTTTTTTAAAACTTATGTATTTTTTTCAACAACTGAAGTACAATAGGGCATATCCCCTCAGTCACAACTTAGAATATGTACTATATATAACATCTCTAACCTCGGCCTATTCAATTTCACCCAAATGTTAATAAGTACCATGATTTATTTCCTTTAAACAAAAAAACCTATAGAGTATTTGATGAGTCACTGAGTGTAAAGTTTACTTTCCTAACTTCATTTGAGAGGTTTCACAGTGCGCATATTTGTTTGTGAGGAGCTATTGACTGCATCCATGAATTATATCCCCGCTCATAAACATTATCATTATTTGGAATTGGTACAAAATGTGAGTAATTTATAGCGGTAATTCTGATTGCGAGTATTATAGTGATATTTAAATCTTGATTTGTTTTTATACAGCATTGCCACATGGAAGAAAGAGATTGCATTACATGGGAATTTTCAAGAACGTATCCACATAGGGGATCAACTATTACAAGTGAATGAACAAGAAGCAACCTGCATGGCTATTATTCAGCATGTTATTACCACATCATCTAATGAAATGGTAAAACGATTCTACTATTAGTCGAACATTTCTATTAAACACCACCTGTGCGCAGTAGCGGATACGGGAATTCAGAGAGTGGGGGGGGGGGGGCAAAATTAGAATTTCAGATTTTGGTACACCCAATTTTTTCCCGTCACCACGGGCGAGCAAAAAGGTACATCAAATTTTTCACGTCATGCTGCCGAGCGATTAGCGGGAGGGGGTAGGTGTGAAATTTTTTTTGGCCTTCAGCCATCAAGAAGGTCATATATGTATCTGTCATAGGGGTAGGGTTACAGGGGTCATTCAGGTCGGCAATTCTTTCCCCCCCCCCCTTTTTTTTTTTTTTTTTTGCTGCCCCCCCCCCCCCCCCCAAGAATCCGCGTCGCTGTGCAGGACTATAGACAGTAGACCAGTGGACACTGAAGCAGGAGCAGTAGTTTTTGGCAAGAAACCGCGTTGTGCAATATACGGTACATAATGTAATGATCCATTCTCTAATTACCTTCTGGTAAAAAAAAAAAAGAAAGAAAGAAAGAAAACTATCAGTTCTGAAAACAATGTTTTTATTTGCAAAGAAGATTTCTTCGAACCGATGCAATCATGTTAATATTATCCTCAGTGGATGTGGCAAATGTAGAATAAATATTAATGTCTTGCCAAAGAACATTTAGTGAAATATCCGAGATTCGAACGCTGAACCTATTGATCAACAGTAAAGATTTTATAGTTAGGGGGTGTTTACGTAGTATCAGAGCAATGTGAATCATTCATTTGGTAAAATAGAAGGATATTTAAAATTTTAATTTTGGTATATAAGTGCCTCAATAATATGACCCCGAAGTATCTATCAGAACTCATTACGGTTTATCTTTCATTCTATTTTAAATTTTCTTAAAGCGCATAGGGACTTACATGTATAGTGATATGCGCTATACAAAAGTGGTATACTATTGTTATTATTATTACTTAATTTTAGAGAAAAATATTAACGAATCCTTAACATTGTTCCAAAACATTAGATTTAATTTCTAACGATTATAATTATATTTGATCTTAGGTTAAACTGTGGGTAAAGCGATTACCTATGGGGAAGTGTATACACCTTACAAAGAAGATTACGCAACCATGGGGCTTCGACGTTCATAAGAATGAGGTAAGTCAGAAGTATAGTAGTAGTAGTAGTAGTAGTAGTAGTAGTAGTAGTAGTAGTAGTAGAAGTAGCAGCAGCAGTAGTAGTAGTAGTAGTAGTAGTAGTAGTAGTAGTAGAGGTAGAAGTAGCAGGAGTAGTAGTAGTAGCAGCAGCAGCAGCAGCAGCAGCAGCAGTAGTAGTAGTAGTAGTAGTAGTCAGTAGTAGTAGTAGTAGTAGTAGTAGTAGTAGTAGTAGTAGTAGTAGTAGTACACTTTTAGAAAATTTCTCCTTAAAAGAACCCATAAAAGTGATTGCAGCAGGACTTCCAACACCTGTAGTCTTACTGTACAATTTGCAGTAAAATCACAGAAAATTGGTATATGGGGTATGAAATTTTAGAAAATTTCTGTAACAAAGGACCTTTTTCTTCTTTTTTTTAACAGACATGTCCTGTTAAATTATCGAAAAAGTGTATATATTTTCTCCTTAAAATACAGAAAAAGTTCCTGCAGCAGAGCTTCCAGAACCCCTGTAATCTTACTGTGCAATTAACACAATTTACAGTAAAATTACAGAAAATTGGTATATGGGTACGAAAATGTTCAAATTTCCTCTTATAAAACACCTTTTTCCTTTTTTTTAAACAGACCTATTCTGTTAAATTGCAGAAAATTTCCCGTAACAAAAATGTACAGAATAATTCTGTCATACTAGTATACAGAATGATTCTGGGTTTTTTTTCCCGTAAAATCTTCTTTTTTTTTTAAACAGTGTAGTAATAGTAGTAGTAGGTAGTAGTATGTAGTGGTAAATTGGTAAAGCATGCTTAGCTGCATACAATCATCTTAAATAATTGTTGTCTTAAATATGCTCTAATTTGATTCTGTTTAGATTTCGAAAGTGTATGTAGGAGCCCAACTATCGGATCACATAGACACAGCATCGAAGAAGAAATGGGTCATCACAGAGCTTAATCATCAACCGGTCAAAATTCAATCATGTAGCAAAGATGAGGTAAACTTAAATTCCACTGAAATATTAGAAGTAGTCATAATAGTTAATTCATAAGCAATGCATAATCAAATCAATCAATTAATTGGGGTGGTTTGACAGAATCTGAAGTTGCGTATTAGGATGTGTTCTCCTCTCTGCTGGCATTGCGGGATGATCCTGAGAGGCCTTGTGCATAAGTTCCACGAAAAAAAAAAGAGTATCGAGGGTTTTGATATTTTATACATTAATGATTTTTGAAAAGAGCGAAATATTGACTAAACTAAATTTTCAAGAAATATTATTAAACAAATGATTTTTTTTTTTTTTTTTTTTTTTTAAATAAATGAAAATAGTTTACTATCTAAGTTAGATATCCGGGGCGTTTCATCAAAGGACTTGTCGGACATTTTATCCGACAAACTGTTATAAGCTACTGAAATGTTTACATTTGATTGACTGAGAGCAAATATGTCGGATGAAATATCCGACAAGTTCTTTGATGAAATGCCCCCCTGGTCTGAATACTTCTAATTCATGTGCTCTTTGAGAAAACGGCATCTAGCTATATAAATAGTATATAACTCTTTTTCTTTTAGGAACTGTGGATGCTGATGTATTGACACTTCTTTGCAGCTCCAAACACCCGCTTCTTATTCTTGATTTTGATCAATCTTATTTGACTATCTATTCTTTGCTTTGTCTGTATGATACACATAATTCCACAATTATACTAACTGATATTACTTTAAACATTCAATAAAATTGTTTCGTATTTATTCATATTGTATACAAGTCGGGTAGATTCGTTTCTAAATATTGCACGCCTGTGCATTTACCTCTTTTAATCTTTATCATTTTGACACATAGGTGGATAATACAATGAAGATGGCACCAACCGAACTGGCGCTGGTCCTACATCCCAAGGAATTCATTGATAAAATTTTGAGAAAGCTACACAAGACTTCAATCAAGAAGAAACGAATGACGGACTACATTGTTTGACACTTGACCTCCATGAACTTGGTTGACCCTTGAACTTTGTTGAATAAGATAAGGCGGGACCTCATCATATTTGACTCAAGGCCAGATATATTTTCAAAATAGCCGAGTTACTTTTGGTACGTTAGTCCTATAGATCCATCACGACATTAATGGTGCTACAATAAAGCATTTTTTTCACTTAGCAATGCTTTACACTTGATGTGTAAGTTATAATAGACAGTGGCGGATCCAGGCGGGGGCACGGGGGACGCCCCCACCCCATAATTTGAAAATCACTCATTGACTGTACGTTTTAAAATCGGAAAATTTCTGGGGCGCCCCTCCTTTCGGGCCTGGCGCCCCCTATACTGAAATCCGTCTTATGCGAGGGACCAAGGGAAGATGATTCATGCCCAAAGGACATTCGTATTGGTTCCAAACCAGGGATTCGTTACGCAACAACCGCTCTACCAACTCTTCCAACCAATTAGCTGGGATTCGAACCTCGACCCTTGTGATCGACTGCCACGTAACTTATCTATTCGACCAGGCCATGACTTCGATGATAAAGGGGATATGGTATTCTACCTCATAGTAATCAGCATTGGTTATACAAAGCACTTACCAAAAGTATCCTGATGCGGTGTTTCATCTTCAACTGGAGTGGAGGAGAGACCCAGGCGCGGATCAAAGGTTCGCAATATGTAAAGATTGTGCAGGCCCAATTGTCTTGAGACAATAGCCACTCTATTATGTTTGTGCATCCGCTACAGCATTACTTTGAAGTTGGAACATAATTATTTAAAGGCTTTGACAATTAATACAGGGTACTGTGTGCCTCAATAATTTAGTAATAATATCAATGTATTGGAAAATCTTTGAGGTGAGTTTTATATAGGTGAGCAAGCGCGGAAATTGTTGGGCTATTTTTAACATAAGAATTGCTCACAAGTTATCCGCACATTTGCAATCAGGCAAACAAAAATCATCAATTTTTTGGCCATTTGCCTTTTTACTCCCCCCCCCCCCCAAAAAAAAAAAAAAAAAATCTCATATTTATCAACATTGAATTCATTTGTTCCACAGCATTCCTCAATTACCCCCCCCCCCTTTTTTTTTTTTTTTCTTCGGGCAATGTCATGAGGATGAGGATGAGGCTGACAATGTTCGATCACTGTGAAAAATTTTCAGGCAATTGCAGATTTTTATTTTTTTTTAATATGCAATTTCAAAAGGTCTATTCATGAGTCATCATTTTCCCTATATAATATTATGCTGAGCCATATGTAAGCTAGGACCGTGGTTTCTTTTGTGAGTTCATTATGTTTATGACTTAGCAGTTTATATTATTTATTTAAATTCATTTTGGTTCTGAATTACAATACATGACATATTTCATGTAATGAGCTGTTAAAATATGAAGATAGCTGAATATTGTCAGATACTTCTCATTTCATTTATTTTATAGGAGTTAAATTTATTCATCAAGATATTTAACTATCTAGATTTTGTGTACATGATTTTAGTTGTCGGGTATATATCATAAATCCATCCATCTTAGTTTCTGCAAAATTGGGCATTTCATAGACTTTTTTATACAATGTGGCGGTTTGGAATTACCGAATAATACCAGTATACATTGGTGTGTGTAGTTCTACAAACATTTCATGTCGATTTTTATATCGAAGACGAGTTAAAAACAACATTTGGATAAATATCTACAGATTTTAAAGCTCAAACAAAATGTGTGTGTTTCTCTGCACGTGTGTGAGCATCAAATATAGCTTCATTTGTTTTCAAATTCGTCTAAACTTTCCGGTTAATAATCAATATTTGCTGTTTCTTGTTATTTGGTGTATACATTTTATGTCTTCATGAATAAGCAAATATTTAATAAAGTATAGTCATGGAATATAATGTGATTCAAATTAACGGTTGGATTCATTTTACAGTAAAATAAGCCATGATATTTTCATTGATAATGTCATTCCAAAAGAAAATAATCTCAAACTATACAGTGCGTCCCAGAAAAAAAAGTAAACCCAACTTTGAGAAGATGTACAACTCCTATGACCTGAATAATTTCTTTTATGTGAAAAGGTAACCCATATTCTGTTCCATAAAACCAAATTTATACTTGTGCTGTTACGGATAACTGAGCACTTGGGCTTTAAATAAGTGTCAAAATTACCTTGTACCAAGTTTAAGCAAAAGCAACCCTTGCATATTGATGGTCCAAGTAATGTTTTGTCCCTTATGAAATTCAATGATCAAAATACCACAGATGCTCATGCCAAAATTGATGCAGTGTGATTTAGACAGAGGTTTTTGAAACTTCACTTTATTATCCAAGACATCACAAATATAAATGTGTTATTATCGAACAAAGTATGAATTATCTTTCGAACATGAAATAAAAGTTAAGGCCACGTAAATTATCAATTTGTATTATACGAGAAAATTTGGTATATACATTTTGGAGAGACGCACTGCGTGATTCGTTTTGAAATCCGTCTCAACTTTCAGGCTGATATTAAGTGTATGTGCTGTTACTTGTCATGTCATTTGTAAATAAGTAGTTGATGATGATGGTGGTGATGGTAGGGATGATAATATAAATGGTGATGAAGATAGTTATGATGACGATGACGATGATGAAGATGATGATGATGATTGTGATGATGATGATGATATTGATAGTGGTCTGGTGGCTGTGGTGGTGATGATGATGGTGATTTTACATTGGCTTGGTTACCAATCAGTAGATACCGGCACCCCCCCCCCTACCTCCTCATCCTAGCTTTAATAGAGGGTATCTGACTTACTTCTCAGAATGATAAACATCATCTTCAAACGAGAAAATATAAAAAATCGAAAAGGTCATGAACTTGATTTTTCTTAAATTCCCTTATCCATTTGACGTCTCTTGGCACCACCCCCCGCCCCCCCCAAAAAAAAAACATTTTAAGATTTCCCGACAACATTGTTGGCAATTAAGTGGAAAATATCGAATTGGACAAGGACACCTCCCCCCCCCCCCAATGAGTCAAATGCATGATATGTACAATGCATAATCTGCGATATCGCAATATGACCTCACTCTTATCGAGTTGCGCATACATCTTAAGTCAACCATGTAGTTAAAACAGGGTGACGCTATTCATCTATCCAGACATATTCAAACATTATCTTTATTGTCGAAGATTCGTTGCCCATAAAAATCGACCTCGCCACCACAGTGCCACCTCTCTCTCTTCTCTCTCTCTCTTTCTCCTTTTATATTATATATATTAATATATATGATATAATATATCATAGGTTATTACTATATTTATATATATTATCCACCCTCTATCTTCTTTTTGGGTCACATGATCCATTCTCATAATGGGAGCTCAATAAATTCCAAAACTTGAAAATGTGATGGAACTTAATTAAGGGGGAAAGGGAATAAAAAATAAAACCAAAACACAAGTCTTTGGAATTTAAAATGTTTCTTGAATCGAAGTGAACACAGACATTTTCTAGCAGTCTATCTATTGATTCGCTCTCGCTACTTCGTACGAATGAATTCACAGAATAGACCCATTATTTATTCAACATTGTTTGAATAACGCACACAATACTATTCTTCTTCAACCCAAGGCATGCAATACAGCACTTAATACAAATGAATAACAGTATCACATTTTTGCTCACAATCACTATACACACTTTTTATTGCCCCAACTAAAGGTGGATAGGATCTATTAATGAGTTCGAATATTGTGTTTCTACTGCGGCGCCAATCTCTCCACATTATGACATGGACTGCCATTTCTCTACACACGACCGGCTTAATTGTGACTTTATGTGAGCGGGGTCTTTAACTATGTGACAACAGCTTTTTACAATTATCAATGGTCTCGTACTCGTGGACTGTTATCAGTAACAACCTGTGTATTCATTACCTACAAATATATTCCTGTCAGTGGCTCTCGCAAAACAATCGCAGGTGTAACAATGCAGTGAGGTAACCTGAAAACCGCAACAGGTAGGTCCAAATTTATTTTTAATTATCATTTTCTTATTTTTTTATAATTATTGTCTTAATTTTATGAAAGGGAACAGATTTCATATGAATTCGATTGTTGACACCTGAATATTCAATTCAGTGGTTATTATATAATCATATACATTTATAGGGATACGATACCAGAATGAGCTTGTAAATTTAAACATCAGTATATCATATCGAAGCAAAGCATATAATGTGACGATATTCTGCAATACTGATTATTTACAGGCTTCATACATCGAGATTATGACGCAACAACAAATCTAAATCGTTTCGATCGGAGAGGGTTAGTAATGCAAAATTCTATTGTGATACTCACTCATTGTGGTTTATTGCCTTGACGTTTTTTTTTGACCGCCATTAAAGTGCACTTTAGCATTATGAAATCACAGCAATGAAATGCCAACGCGATGACATTTATCATACTGTTAACTTACACTAGTACGTGGTACATTCGGTGTATCTTTATTGATTGCTAATCAATCTATGTCACTGTGTGTATATTGAATGAGGAATACATCTGGAGTTCTTAATGAGTTACATATTAATCCGAAATTGATGTAAAATACAAGTAGGCCCTGTACATTTAAAAAATATATATAATATAATGCATACAATATGGTATGTGTACCATTTAGGCATGCATAACACAATACTTTTTGGAGTAATAAGTAAGCATAGAGTAATCATAACGCGAAGAGAATATTAGAAATCATTAGCCGATAAATGGCGGCTAAAGGTGGATTTATAAATGGAGAAAGAGAGAGAAATAGACAGCAAAAAAGGAAAAGAAAATGAAGACATTCGGAAAGGAAAAAACTAAATTGAGAGAGAGAGAGAGAGACAGAGAGAGAGAGAGACAGAGAGAGAGAGAGAGACAAGTGGGAAGAGAGGGGGGGAGGGAGGAGGGAGGGAGGGAGGGAGAGAGAGAGTGAGAAAGAGAGAGGAGGGAGAGAGAGAGGGGGGGGATGGAGGGAGGGGAGAGAGAGAGAGGGGGAGAGGGAGGGAGGGGAGAGAGAGAGAGAGAAAGAGAGGGGATGATAAATGAGGCAGCTATATTTGCTTCAAACAACAGCTCCTTGGTATAATTTATTATATTCACCTTTTTATATGGCTTTGGTTAGCCTTTACCCATAAACTATATGCAATACTCTTTAAATTCAAACATTACCCCGTGGTGATATCAGACCGAAAATTATATATATTGCACTTTAGACGATTAAACCAAATATTGGATCATTAGCGTAGTCTTGCTGTCATGTTCTGTATGAATATTTTGCCGATGGCAACTTCCCGTTTTATCCCCGTCCATACCTTGTCGCGTTATAAAGGCTTTGATCACAATCAATATATATGTATTGTTCTCGTTATTTGCTCCTTTCGCTTCATTCTCTTGCAAATAAAAGAATAAAGGAAAGGGGGAGATAAATCAGCATGAAAGAGTCGATAAACATCAATGATGCTACCTTGTACAAGCTGAAGGGGAAGTCCTTCGATATTAGAGCGTGTGAAAGGAGAACAACAGTTGGAAAAAAAATCGACAGTGTATTTAAGTCATGAATGTAACTGCATATTTTTTTTTTTTTTTTAGTGTAGAAAATCAACCTGTAGATTTGTTTCCTTTAAAACATAATCAATTTCGTGATTTTTTTTTTTCGTTAGTCAAACTGCTTCTTGAGCTGGCATTTTGAGCGTTTACTCTAATTTGTCCTAGATCACTTTTTTTCGCAACGCTTTCATACATACCCCCCCCCAAAAAAAAAAAACCACAAAGTATATATATATATATAAGTGAAGAAATGATGAAATGAAACGCCAGTCGTAGCTTCTGTGTATACCTCTTATATGTATATAATTTATATAACTAATGTAATAAATAAAATTAATTAATTATAAATATTTTTAAAAAAATACATAATCCAACACAGCAGCCCTAAACGGATCCGGGTGGGGACGCCCCTCCCCCTTTTTTCTCGTTTTTTTTTCTTTCTTTTTTTCTTTACCATCCCATAAAGATGCATGAAAATATAACTAAAGAGATGAGAGAAAGAAAGGAAGAGAGAGAGAGAAGAGAGAGAGAGAGGAGAATGCGAAAGAGCTTCAAAAGCTTCTTGGTATCTACAAATCATGGATTTGCCCTTAGGACAGCTAATTCAATTGTCAATTTTTATATTTTACTTCTTTTCAGTTTACCTTCATGCCATTGTTAACTTTTTTTAAATTGTTATTTGACAATGATTTTACTGCAAGAATTCCTCCTCATTTCATTTTATGATATACATTATATTATTATTGTTGTCATTTGTAAAGCTAAATTCATGATCCATTTTTTTTCATTCATTCATTCATTTTTCACTTATTTATTTTTCTTTCTCCACCGGGAGTATCTCATCCTCTGTTAGAATGACAAACAAGCAACAACTCATCAACTTATCTCTCTCTCTCTCTCTCTACAAGCTCTACCAGAGGTAGATGCTAACCCATATCCATCTCAACATCCTCAACGCATCTCATCACCATGGAAACCGATTGCAAGATAAACATCACCGACCTCCAACTTCGGAACCTAGCGGAGCACATCCCTCCAGAGAAAGCCTCAGATCTGGGTCTTAGCCTAGGTCTAACTAAGACGGATCTATCGGTATTCTGAGGACAAACGACCCGGTTGGGAACACTTTTCGGATCCTGGTCTGTTGGAGGACTAACTTGGATCCAATGTTGATTCAATGGAGGATCAGGCCACTGGGAAACAAACGGAACGACTGAAGCTACAGACAGCACTGACAGAACACAACCTAGAGAATTCATTTCTTGCATGTGATTTATTCTTTTTTTATGAGTACAACTGGTTTGAATATCATAGTTTGGTCTCTCTTTCCCTACCATCTGGTCTAATTGGAAGTTAGCCCACTATCCATTTTCCTCAAATTTTCAGTTAGGCTATACCAATTTCGTTTGATATTTTCTTGATCTAAGTATCACGCTTAATCTATAGGCCTATGTTTTGATAAATTGGTAATCACAAACAACAAAAATCTTTTGACAAAAATAGAAAAACAAGTAAATGAAGGAACATTTAGATTATCTGGATATTAGACTAAATGTCACAGACCAACTTGGTTTGTAATGGTATAGATAATCTGCTAGTAGACTAACATGGCTTCGTGATAATTATCATTGGCTGAATAAGATAAGAATATTTTCGTAGAGCTTTCTTATTTTGTAATGTTTTTCAATCGTCATATTGTTTGGTGTATTTTACGCCTGGAAAAAAGGGGATAAAATAGGTATTGTAATAAATTATATGACGTATCTTTTTGTTTAATTTCAGATGCTCATGTGAGTGTGGAAGAGAATAACTTGGAAGCCTCATCACCTACCGCTAACCTAGCACTACCTAATCCATCCATCAGCTGATAGAAAACAAGGTTCGATATGAACAAATACTTTATCTAGATGCTGCTGTTTCATGTATTGGAATATGATTAGATCATAGGAGAATTATTTGGGCACAAAAATAAACGCTTTTTGAGAAAATATGTTTGTTATTGTTATTGTGCTTCTCTTTATCGCCCCCCTCTCCCTCTCTCTCTCTCTCTCTCTCTGCCCCTCTCTCTCTCTCTCTCTCCCTCTCTTCTCTTTCTCTCCTCTCCTCTTCTCTCTCCTCTCACTCTATCTATCTCTCACCTCCTTCAGAGTAATTGAAATTGAAAGTCAGTTATGACAACCATTTCGGTACACGTCACTTCCGTTTGCCAGTGCGTAGTACAGCTTCAAATAACGTTTTAATTTCAAGTGAAGAAAGAGATTGAGTAATTAATTTATAACATCATAATTCTTCACTGACAATTCAGCCCGTATATGTTTCGCTAACTTTGAATATGGACCAGACATCTTCCTCATAACTCATTCATCTATCCCGCTTTTATTCTGAGGATGATGTCTGGGCCATTAGCATCGAACCCGTCAAGATTCGCGAGAACCTGGGGAGTGTTTCATGAAAGGACTTGTCGGACATTTTCTCCGACAAACTGTTATAAGCTACTGAAATGCTTGCATCTGATTGGCTTAGAGCAAATTTGTCGGATAAAACGTCTGACAAGTCCTTTGATGAAATGCCCCCCTGGTGAGCTATATTATAAAAAAAAATATGGTGTTATTTTGAACCCACTGGTGTTATTTTAAAGTGTGTATGGAACAAACCTAACATCTCTTCCTACCTCTATAATATCTTCCCCAGAAATTGACATCCTTGCCTCTATCCAAACCTCGGACGACGTTCGATTAAGAACTCACCACGCCCACATACACCATCTTATAACGCATCCTGCAGACTCGGACACCTCTTGGTCGCATATTCGTCAGCTCAGATCAGTCTTCGAGCCACATGCCAGACTCACAAATATCCTTATGCTTCCTATGCGATTCACAGTGGATGTTGTATCACTGAATGATTTGATGAACCTAAAGAAAAGCATAGACAATGGACGGTTGACAGATGACTTATTGCCAGTGTTGTTGAACCATGGCACCGCAGAGGGCGATGTTCAGGCAGACCCTAAGAACTTTGTCTTGAGATTAGAACTTGACAAGGCGTCTTTCAGCAGTGGAGTGCATTTTTTCAACGGTATGTGTATATAGTAATGATGAATATATCCTCTGCCTATGATGTTTGAAGAGCACCAAAAGGCAAAATGAACTTACTGTTGTGTTTGGGGCATCACAAATGATGTTTCAATAGTAGGCTTATTGGTTTCCTCTTTTCCTTATATCCTGTATGTGTCGAAGCAATGTCATATTAAAAGTGCAATGGAACATTGTTCATATCATAGGCACCAGGGGAACAGGTGTCATTCAATAGAAAATAATAGAAAATGATTCATTACCTTGATCGACAAATTAATAATAAAACACAATTGATTTTCTTTGTCTTCACAGTTTAAACTTGATACCTCTACCGCTATAAAGGGCTTTCTTTCTGTGTCTCTTTCTCGCCCCCGCCCTCGCTCTCCATCTCTCTCTCTCTCCCTCCCCCCCCTCCTCTCTCTCTCTCTCTCTCTCTCTCTCTCTCCCTCACCCTCTCTCTCTCTCTCTCCAGTCTCTCTCTCTCTCTCTCTCTCTCTCTCTCTCTCTTCTCTCTCTCTATCTCTCTCTCTCTATCTCTCTCTCTCTTTGTCTAACTGCCTGTTCTGTCCCTTTTTGTTTGTATTACTGTGTCTATTTAATTATCTAGATCAATCCATGTTATTACATTTCAGTATCTTCTCTCCATACAGACCTCAACCCATCAGCATCCAATGGCCAAAGCAATTCATCATCTGTAACAGAAGACTTCGATGCTTGGACAACTCGTAAACCAAAGAATGACATTCAGTTACCAGATAACCAAACAGAGAGGGGTGTTAATCTCGTATGGAGGAATGTATCTCAACAAAGCTTCGGATTCTGAATCCAGAAAGAATTTTTTTTTTTAATGATAACAGTTGGAAATTTTGTATATCGCATAATTATGTCAGCCATGAAACTTGGTGCTATCATATTCATGGTCAAAGACGTAGATTTGTCTCCGGTAGGGCCTAGTGGTGGAATATCTGGACCTAAACGCCTATACAGAGGATTATCTGGGGCACAAATGAAACAACTTATAATGTATACTAGATGTCCCGTTACCATAGTAACGATTGTGGCAAAATGAGGAGGATTCAACCATGATGCTATAAAAGCTTCAGACCTCCAAATTCAAATCCTGCATACCTTCTTTTTGACTGATGGCGTTATCTTATTTATTTAAAGTCATCTGGTAGTTTTGTAGAGGTTGTAATAAACTTTCATATTGGTGTTGTATAATGATGGTCAGAAGGAAATTAACAAGTAGCCATGAAACTAAAAATTTTACCAAATATAATTTTATTATCAAAATAATTATATCTATTTTCAGTCACTTCTACATTTTAACATTGTTTGAACCCTTCTTACTATGGTGCTTAGAAAATGCAATTTTTTAACACAATATTATTTATAGCATCAACTCTTTTGATGCTAGATTTAGACATACTGTAAGATAACCGAGATTTCTGTTAACGGTGAATGAAATTCATTACATTCTACGATTTCAAAATTAATTTAAAGAAATTTTACAACAAAATTAAATTTAAATAAAAGTACACCCGGATTGGCTGTTAGTACCGCCAAAAAGCAACTTTTACTAGATTAGCTCCAAAGAATAAAATGGATAGACTGAATTCCCAAAGAAAAGGGGAATGGGAGGCACTGTAATCTTTAAGGATATTTAATTTTAAAAAGAGCATAAATATAAAAGAAAAATGTGAGTGAACATTTGAAGAAAAGCCATCAAAGAACAACGAATAAAATTTAGATTTCTGATTGTGTGACGTCACTTGCGAGCAGCTCACCCATTTTTCTTTTTCATAAATCTTGGGGGAGGAATAAAACTCTTTCTTAGAGGCAGGTTTATAAACATAGTTTTGATGGTATATCGCATGCGAAATGATCAACATTGTTCTGAAAAATGGCAATTTATTAAAAATACATTATACAGCATTATGAGAGATCTGCTGGCAAGTGCATGAAGTGACGTCACAAAATAAAAAACTTCGTAAGTCTTTGGTGGATTTTTTTTTCTTCAAATCTTCACCGATAAACTTCTATTTTTCTGCTTTTTAAAAATCAATAAATTTCCAGTTTGAAATTTCCTTTTGAATAGGCAGGATTCCTGTTTTAAAATAAGAAAACGTACGAGTGTACACAACAATGTAAACTATCATGTCGTTATATAACAAGAATGCATAGTAAATTGAAGTATATATAGCCAATTTTATTTTTTGACAAAGCAACTCATTTTGTATATTCATATTTATATTATTGATATAAGTTTATAGGCACACGACCTTTGAAATCCTGTATTGCATCCCAAACATGTATCATATTCCTGGTGATTTAAAGTAAAGTATAGATATGAGACGTCGTGTACACTTTCATCTCACTGTACGTTTTTGTTTTCATGAGAACCTGTAATAATAATAATATGTTCTGTTTTTATGAATGTTTATGCGTCTTAATGGACAGACAAATTAATAAAGGAAAATTGATACTCCATAATGCTTTTGACAACATTATCATTCGATTTATCCAAGTTCACGCCAAATCATTTGTATGGCACAACTGTAAAATAAATATCGTTCCACAAAGAAGTACATGCCTATTTTAAACTAAACTCCCTTTTTTATTATCCCTTCTTGCATTTATTTTCAAAGTATATTGGCGTGTAATGTGTTTCAAATGGTTGAATCATATTTCTTGGCCTGATATAGCGTCGATGAAGCAATTAACATGGGGGAAACAACTTTTGAGCTTCATTTTATTTTTATTTTATTTATTTTTTTTTTTGGGGGGGGGGGTTAAATATACAAAGTGGCAGATTATACTTTGTCTTGTGCTTAACAATTCGGTACTACTGTGTGGTCATTCTTACAATAATATGGATTTTTTTTATAATGTTCGCGATATTTTACAGTATACCGATATTCAATGTGAATACTGCTTTCCATTTTTGGTGAAATAAAGAATATAAAGACACTATGTTGCTTTAATATTGTACAAAGATTGTATTCACCTGAGCATGGTTCAGTTCAGTTCAGTTCAGTTTATTTACATATTCCAATCAAACAATAATAAGAACAACAATTATATGTCATTTCAAAACTATGCATTATTTGATAAATCATAAAACGAATGACATCAGTAGCATAAGAAAAGAGAAATATGAAGGAGCCTAAGTTAAAAGCTAAGCTTGTTACATTATAGGCTCCTTTGTGAAAATGATGTATAAGAATACATAAAGAAATAAATAAATACAAAATATATAAAATAGGAGTAACTGAAGAATGTGCATTAACATATCTTTTTTTTTTTTTTACATTGAACTATCTATCTGTACGCAACGGTAATAGTGAGGTTTACCGGTGGCGAGTGCTCAAAGTGCGTGAGTGGGGATGATCATGGAAGGGGGAGGAGATAGATGTCATATTCGGACACCCTAATGCTCATTTTCGACAAAGTTTTGTTTGTTCCCTTACCCCCCCCCCCCCTCAACGCCCATTTTTACTAATTCGTCTCAAAAGACGGTACCCCTGTGCTGTTTCTGGTGTCTCTGTGGTGCCCTTTTTCTCTAATTTTGGGACCCGCTTATGTACGTACATTCTTGAAATTCTTTTTAATAAAGTCGTGAAATAATGATAGATCAGAGAACCATGGAATGAACTTCAGGGGCCGCGTTTCTCGAAACCGTCGCAAGTCTTAGTTCATTGAATTTAAAACGCGTGTTAATTCTACAACACGTGTCCCTATGGGTTCTCAAAGAACTTAAACTATTATGACAGTTTCGAGAAACGGGCCCTAGATGTCATGGCATTATAATCAATACACCATAATGTCTCGAAAAAGTTGTTGAACAAAATAAGAAAGATCCCTATCTCTCAGATAGTGACATTAAAAGTCTTTATATACCAGACATACGTCATATTCATATTAACACGTCTATAATTATTCTGTCCAACATGACCTTGTGATCCGATAAGTCTGTAAAATTTACTTTTTCCTCTCTAGTGATTTTTTTTTCCTCGACGATTTTGAATAGATCCTCTGTCGGTTCAGGCATTACCAAGGGACTTGTATACGCTTTGCTGCACATCCATTGCTTTATGTTGGAAATCAAATCGTAAATATACTGCCATAACTAGATCGCACAGAAGATCTAAGAGACACTGAGGCAATGGAATGAAAGCGGTATTCAATTTACAATTATGAAGGCGATTGTTGTGATTTTGACTGTCTTTGTTGCATTGACGACTGGTAAAATTGCCAGGCTACACATGGTGAAAGAAGCAATTGAAGACCAATACATAGTTGTAGTGAAGGTAAGACATTTATTATTTTGTGGACTTATCTAGCAGTTGCTTTAATTTGCAGTATGAGTTCACGTTGGCTGTTTTATGTCGTTGCGTCCAAAATTAAAACGTGAAAATCGAGCAGGGTCTAAAGAGACCAGTTCACTAACATATTCAATTGTTATGCATATTATTCCTGGCGACATGGTAACAAGGTATTTAAATAACCTGTAATAAAAGAATGAACTACAATACATGGAATCCAGTTCGCATACATTAGTTGTTGCTATGTCGGGCAAGCCCTGTCAAGCTTTCAGGTTGTCAAGAACAACCTTTGTTTAAAATGTTTAAAAAGTTTGCATAGAATTTGAATATGTAAACTGGTGTATTGCAAATTTTCTAGAAAGGCCCTATGTCCTGAGATAACAGTAGGCCTACCTTTCGTATCCATTGCTGTTTGTATTTTGTTATAATGTTACGAACTTGTAAGTATATTACCATAAAATCAAGAATAAAGCTTAAATCTAAAATAAAACATGTATATAGTAGCTAGACCAACATAAAGATAAAGAAATAGTCATGTTTCATCTTCCCTTCTTGAGGATAGGTCGTGCAGTATATTATATCTAATTCTTTTGTTATGGTCTTGGCATCCTGGTTTTTCTGGAAAAATAAAAGTGTTTCCGCTTTCAGATCATCATATCCTTCTGTTGCTATTGCCTCAGTTAGTTATGACTAGCTAGCAAACCAGAGGTGATAGCATAATGAGGGCAGATCTGTATGAGAGGGGGGGGGTACTCATACAATTTCACCTGGAAATAGGGGTTCGATAGACCAAAAAGTGGCAATCATAACGATGTAAATGACAAAATATGTGCCGTATGTAAATACGAACAAATTCTCAATTATATCATGTGAGTGCGATCTCAAAATTGTCTTTACATAGTGACTCAGTTGAACCAGTTCATTATTAGACCTTTTTTTTTTTTATTATGCCTATATTAAGGAACTCGAAATAAAGTTATCAGTTTGAGTCTCTAAAGGTCATCATTTACCATCGATGATAGAAACCGGAACATTTATAATTTATAACTATGTTTTACATTTGACATATTCAATTTTTGTCCACAGCCAAGGTATGACACAGCTGTGATCAAAAGATTTATCTTGGATGATGTTTCGGGCATCTTCAATGGAACTTTGATAAAGCATACATACACCAAAGCCATTAAGGGATTCTCTGCTAAACTCAACCAAAAGAGCGTTGAAAAGGTGAGTGGTTAGTTGACTAAATGTTGTTTATAACAGCGTTTTCATATTTTTTAAAAAGTATATAGCACCTTTCCCGTTAAACGTAAATAATTTAAGAACGTTAAGTCAGAATCTACCGTAAAGCTTTATCACTCAGCACATGGGGGAAAAACAAAAACAATTAAAAAACAGCATAATTTATGGACAAACTTCTGAAAGACGAATTATATTCTCGGGTGCGCAACCCAGCAACCTACCCCCCCCCCCACAAAAATGGAATCTAATAGACGCGTTGGCACTCAAAGGGATGGGCGCAAGGTCCCTGTATGATTATAACGATCGATGACCGTAATTAAGCTATATACGTCGATTATTTTCTTTCATCAAATAAATCCGATTTAATCACGTGGAAACTTTTTTTCTTTTCCAGCTGCGAACCAGAAAAGAAATAAAGTATATAATCCAAGATGGCGTTGCTCGAACATTATCTGTTGCATCATGGGGATTAGATCGAATCTCACAGAGACATTTACCTCTTGATGGGACTGCAGATTTTAAAGGTAACATATCAGAAATCTATTCATTGCTAGGTACTCAAATAGATTCCATTTCTACGTAGAACATAATAGGCTTTTATTTATATTCGTGTTTTTTTTTTTTTTTTCTTCTCTTTTAATTTGTTTGTTTTTTGTTTTTTGTTGTTGTTTTTTTAAGCCTTATTTAATCATCATTTTGATATTGGACTTTTTGGACATTCTTAATTCATAAATAATCAACAAAAACGTAAGGAACACAACATGAAGCTTCTTAAATATCTTTCTCACTTTCTTTCATTTGCTATATTTCGCCCTTATAATGTTGCCAATGATTTTGTTAAATTTGTAATTTTTGCCAACAAAATATACGCCTAACTCTATATCCTTACATGTTAATTGTCCATGGCTAGTTATCTTTAAAATGAAAAATATTACGACTGCAGTTATCTCTAAAATGAAAAATATTAGAATGTGCGAATTATGTTCATATTCTTTGCATTCTGTTTACAGGCAATGGTTCGGGCGTGAATGTGTACATCATTGATACTGGTATCTATCCCGATAGTCTGTACTTCAATGGTCGAGCTGAACCTGCATTTGATGTCAATCCTAAAGAAGGGGCTTATGTGAGTTGTAGAATTGTGTATTTCTCAGTATATTGAACAGGGGCGGCTGAAATTCGCCTTCCTCAGATCCTAGCAAAGACTGCTGTCCAAAGGTATCCGACAGCCAAGTGTCATATAGGATTCTATTTTCTACTTCGGAATCCCCTTCTAGTAGCTACGAAGAATGCAATACGACGCTGTGGGCATGGTAGAGTTGCTGAGAAAAAAAATGTTTTATGAAGAATAAAACTATGAATAATTGCATTATTATGGTTGTTAGATGTTTCATCTTATTTCCTCAAAATTATTGCAATGTTAACAATTTAATGATATAGAAAGAGCAATTTATACATAGATGTTGATGAGGTTTAAGGTTCGCCATGTGGTAAGCCATGAAAAGGACTGTTAAGAGAGTAGGGGGAAAGAAGGGTCGGGAAAAGTAGAACTAAATGGAGATTGATTGATTGATTTAGCCCTGAAAAGAGCTGTAAACCAGGTATAATAAGGAGGACGGCTTGAGTACTAGAGATGACTCGACGTTCCATACAGCTTGACTAAATATGTAGTATTTTGTGTTCTCTTACTTAGGGCATCGATTGCAATGGACACGGTACACATTGTGCTGGTACCATAGGAGGCACGACGTACGGAGTAGCACCAGGTGCCAGTCTATACGGTGTGAGGGTGTTAAACTGCAAAGGTTCTGGTCCGATCAGTGACGTCATCAAAGGTATAAATGCAAAACGATATGTCAGGCAAGAGATAAGATTTGAACAAAGATTGAAACTGAGTAGACATATATGATATGAAAAAAAAATGAGCAAAGAAAATGGGATTCCATCGTGATTTGAACCCAAGACATCCTGATTATTAGGCAGGCATTCTACCGACTGAGCTATAGCAATCTCTTATGTTGATTTTCGTCCCAGAGAACCCCTAATTAGCTTTCAATACTCCAGTGATCAGTAAGAGATATGTATGAGAGTACTATAAAAACACGAGATGCAGAACATCATCTGGTTCGTGATGGGAGGACCTCAATTTTTAGAATTCTGGTGTAGAGCTGGACGCACTTTTTTTTTCTTTTTTACTGGGGGGAATGATGAATATATTACAAACAAAAGAAATTTATGCGTGTCTACGCCCGTTAAAAAAAATGATTGAAATATTTACAGCTTAAAGTCCTAGACCGGACCGACAAATGAAATAGCCAAAAACGAAAGCTAATGTGCTATATAATACAACAATTCAAAATTAAGGCGTTTTTATTGTCCATCTAGAAAGTATTTAATTAAAAAGATGACCTAACCTCAACCAGGCCACCCCTCCCGAATACTTGTAAAATTACCCCTAATTTAAAAGTGCGAGTGATGACGTCAAAAAATGTTAATGGAATGCTACAGCAGTCCTGCGGCTAGGCATGATTGCGTTTCGCCTTTAGAAAACACGTTTGTATTGCTATGTCAGGACAATAGACGCCCAGTGAGCTAGAATTCTATTGTTATGAAATGAAAGGGCAAAGTCAATCATGCCTGGCCACAGGACTGCTGTAGCATTCCATTAACATTTTTTGACGTCATCACTCGCACTTTTAAATTAGGGGTAATTTTACAAGTATTCGGGAGGGGTGGCCTGGTTGAGGTTCGGTCATCTTTTTAATTAAACACTTTCTAGATGGACGATAAAAACGCCTTAGTTTGGAATTGTTGTATTATATGGCATATTAGCTTTCGTTTGTGGCTATTTCATTTGTCGGTCCGGTCTGGGACTTTAAAAGTTTGTATTTTTTAGCCACTTCATGAATGCCAAAGCATTATACTTTGCCGTATAATTTAAGTGCAGAGCAAACAATATTTCAGTTCAGAATTCACAGATATTTTTGAAGACTTCGGCATCTCGTTATCAAGCTATTACCCCAATAGGCAACATTAGTTAATTATAACATCGGGATAACTAAGATAATTTTGATTTAAAATGACATTCGAAATAGGTTTAGTGCATGCAGTCGTCAGTTATAATGGAGCCACAATTCGATCTCAACCATATTTACAGAAAAATTTATTTACAAAAGGAGACATGATAATTATTTAGTTTCTTTTATTTACTTCGTAACAAAACAAACGAGAATATTCGAGAACCCTACTGCGTGAAATGCATTATCAATTATATCATTAACGATTTTATTGTTTCTGTTTGCAGGGATTGATTTTGTGGCAAACTCTGGGAAGCATCCTGCAGTAGCATCGCTGTCTCTGGGTGGCTTCGCAAACAAGGCGCTGGATAATGCAATAGAGGGGATGATTGAAGCTGGTATCACAGCGGTTGTAGCTGCTGGGAATTCATATTGGCGAGCATGCAAATTCTCACCTGCTCGAGTCCACGAGGTTGGTGGTGCGACTGCTTACAACCGTTGCGATTGTGTACAACATATTATGTGACCTAAAAATTGAATTCCACAACAACAGCCCCAAACGGGTGTGTCTATCGTTGTGGAATCAAGTTCTAAGAGCAAACTCAATCATGCCTGGACGCAAGACGTTTCTTTCTCTCCATACTATTAACGGAGATCATCCACGTGTATTGTGAGGTTGTAGGAGGGGCGACATGGTTGAGTTTGGATTATCCATTTATGAATACTGATATGGAAATCAGTTTTATTGATTGAGTACATTTATGGTTATCTTTCCACTTGTATTGACTCTCTTCTTTTGAAATTGTTTTTCATAGGCTATAACTGTCGGCGCTACAGACATTGAAGATAATCGAGCTGATTTCTCTGATTATGGAAAGTGTGTGGATATCTTTGCCCCTGGTGTAGACATCACAAGTGCATGGATCGGAGGCCCGGAGGAGACCCGGACGATTAGCGGTACATCCATGGCTTGTCCTCACGTTGCAGGTCAGTATACAGTCAGGATAGATACAGTAATTTAATTTTTCAGGATAGATTGTCAACCATCTGGAAAACTAAGCGTAATAAAAAAAAAATCACTTAATGCCCATCACCATAGAAATCACTAAACAATCAAATTCCAACTTCTGTAAATTGTTAGAAGTGGCTGGAAATTTGACCCCCCCCCCCCAACCACCTGTCTTCACTGATTATCCCAGAAATATTGCCTACAAGTACTAGTATATTGAAGAGCGCCATCTAGCTCTAACCACCAACCAACCAAGAAAGGGCATGTTCTCACTCTCTGTCAAGTAGGCAAAAGCTGATAACAAGGAGGTTTTCGAATTGTGTCGACGTGCCGAGGTTGAGAGGCGAAAATGAAAACTTTTGAAAAATAATTATACTACTGGTGGCTTCGTCACACATGACGTTCAAATCTTTCCTCGGTCGACAGATTAAATCGAGAACTAGAAATGCCTCGTCACACCTTACCAGTACTAGGGTATCATCACTGATGAGATCAATGGGCGACACGCGTTAATAAGGCATCATTATTATAATATTTATACGTCAAAAAAAAATCCATTCTTTATCTCTACCACCTCGATCAGGTGGCACGTCGCCACAAATCCAAAACCCTCTAATGTACATCTTTTTTTTTTTTTTTTTTTTTTTTTTTTTTTTTTTTTTTTTTTTTTTTTTTTTTTTTTTTTCTTGAATCCCCACAGGAGCTGCAGCCATCGCCCTGGCGTCAAATCCAGGACATTCACCAGCAAAGATCAAGCAGGCAATCTTAGACAATTCAACTGAAGGTGTCATCTCCGAACCTGGAAAACGCTCTCCAAATCTTCTCCTTTACGTTCCATCAAAAACAGAATTAAACAATAATTTCTTATAATTTCATTTCACCCTAAAGTGGGATGGACTCTGTTTCATAGCCTCAAAACTTAAGTACGATATTTCATTTTATTCCTCTCATCAAGTTTAAGTATTATATTTAGATACTTTATAGTCTATTGTTAATTCTATAATTTTGTAGGATTCCTGACATCAGTCTTTGATATTCTTTGCTGCGTTTGTAATTAGTTTTAGCATCCACCACAATTCCCTTTTCTTTCTTTCGCACACCTTTTGATGTGTTGGTAATGTAATGTTGTTTTATTTTCATTGATTTGTATATTTCCCCTGATGTGTTCTTTCCAAGCGGGAGATGTGAAATAAAATTGAATAAAAAAAAAACATCTCGACAACACTATAATGGTAATGGACAAAATATATAGGAATATATTCTTATATACAGAAAGGCTTGTATAAAATTTAATATTTTGAAAATGCATGCGTTGTAGTTATGCTGCAATAAACGTAAGAACAGGATATGGTAGTGATATTATAGTCATTATTATTTATATTCATGTTTTAAAGTTTATTTCTAAAACATAATCCATTACCATAAAGAAACATTTTATTCGGAGTTTATTTCGGAACCGTGACCGATTTGATGCCAATTGTGCCGATTATGTCAACAGCCTTTAAAAAAAAATGGAACTGGATAGTCTAATACCTGTACGTGATCATACTAACTTAAAAGAATAAAAGACACTTTCCACTTCTCTCAAATTGGGATTTAAATCTTTATGATTTTTGATAATCAGTTTTCTGTCAAGGCTATTTTTTTTTTAATGTATGACAAATAATGTGCATGTTCCTTATACTCTCTTTATTGAAAAAGTGGATCGAATGAAGAAGAAAAAAAAAAGAGAAGAGAGTGATGCAATGAGAGACGAGAGGTAATGACAAAGAGGAAAAGGGAACAAATAAATTTAGTTTGTTTTTGTTATTTATTTATTTGTTTTATTTTTTGTTTTATCATAAAAAGAAAGAAATTACGAAAGCGAGAGAGATGTGTTAGGCATATGCAATATTAATTCATTTATTATAATTGACATAATGGTTCAAAAGAGATAGACAGGGGCCGCGGAGCCGGGGGGGGGGGACTGCGGGCGGACTTCAGCATCCCCCCCCCCCCCACTTTTGTCAGCAAACGTGTAAAAAAAAAAAAAAAAAAAAAAACGCAAAAATTGACCATACATTTGTGATTTGTAGCCTGTTCAGCCGCCCACTTGTGGCTCAGCCCCTCCACTTTCCAAAACACTCCTCGCGCCCCTGATAGAAAAGAAAAAGAGGGAACTATACAAGTGAGAGAGGCATCTATCAAAAAGTTTAATAACAATGTCTGATGCCAAGATAGTAACCGATTCCATCATAAACACCCCACCCCCCCCCCTCCAATATACACTGGAAGCGACCTCTAGTACTATCATCATGTATATAAACATTGATTATGTTTATTACTGAGAGGATTTATTTTAAAAAAAAAAATCAATCCATGAAATTGAGATGAATATTCTGACAATGTCGTCTGAGCTATAAATGCTAGTAGTTATACGGCGTCAATGAATATTCATGAAGCATGCATGCAATGACCCTTCGTTCGAATTACTTCCGCCGTACGTGCATTCCAGAACTCCCTGAAAACGTGGGGGAGGTACCGGGTTAGAATGAGCTGTAAGTCTATTATTTACTTTTATTTCATTAATTGTTATGCATATTTAGAAGAATAAATGTATGCGATACCATTGAAGGTTGTTTTCTCTGGTTTCGAGTTCATTCAATTGAGTTTCAAGCCTTTTGATTTACCTTGCCGTGCCTGCAGTATGGAAACTGCTGTTATTGTAGTCCCGGATACTCCCAATTAAGTTGGTAAATTGGTTCATAAATATAGTCTAGCCTTTTGATCTTAGTTAATTCCTATTAGACCTCCAACTAACTTAGAATATCCATAGGCCAGAATCTACTTTGTTTTTTTTATTCACTATTTAGATCTATTCACTATATATCCTCTGTCACTATTTAAATTGAAGTTGGCGTTTGTTTCTGCTAAAAATAAAATAACGTCAGTCGTCACTCGTTGTCGTTGAAGTCGTTCCACGTAGTCGTAGAAATTTTTACTCCATAATTTATCAGAGCTGCCAACTAGTACGGATTTTCCGTAATTGGTATGGAAATCAACGGCAATTACGGAAGCACGGAAACCCCTTCAAAAATTACGGATTCCCCGATTTCTGAACATGCCTATGTATTAACACATGCATTATGCATATGCAAGTGTTTTAGTGGTAATGATCGCGATACTTCCCGGGCCTCGGCCCGGTGGTTAACTTTTGAGCGCACGGAAACATCATCCGCGCCTCAGCCACGACCACTCCACACACATGTAGCTACCATCGAAAGACATGCACACCGCCCTGCCTATATGGGCTGCGTGTGCTAGCTTTCAGCATGCAATATATATCGGGGAGACGGCAAACTCGTCCCAAGTCCATTTAGCCACCTTGCAAACCAACCCATACGGTACCATGTCCATGTGTAGTTTATAGCAGGTCTCCAATTTTTTTTCCCCTTAGTGATGGGTTCTCATTGTTATAATAAAAGTACGACGCGACTAATGATGAAGATGATGATGATGATGATGATGATGATAATTGTCATAAGGAAAATGAATGTACTTCCTTGATTAAACTTGAATTTATATTCAACAATTATTGTCATTGTGTTTTATTTCACATTATTTGTTGGATCATGTTTATTCATTTCATTTTATTCATATACCCCTTTTCATTGTTGATGTAGTAGAAATTGCTTTTGGACAAGTTGCCGTTGTACTAGTTTGCGCATGCGTGCGTGCGCTCTGTTGCACAGTGCGCACGCACCCTCCTGATCCGGCCCTGATGAGCTGACCACCGCGGGAGATTCAGCAGACGAACCTGAGACCCCTGATTGATAAGCACGTATTCTTCACTACACCTGTATTCGTATCTGCACCTGTTTATGTAAGCAATTAATGACTGTTGTATATATATTAATGTAACCAAGCATTGCCAAGTGAAACTAAGATAAAGATAATAAAACGAGCGCTGCTTCAATGACGCTGCAAGTATTTTTCGAACTGGAAAAAAGCGCAATTTTAGTTGGGAAATCCCATCGAGGTCGAACTGATTTTTATACCTCGCATCGCCGTACACGGCCATACACATCACAAGCATACATTGCGTTATTCACACGTGTGTTTGTTATTGAGTTTTGACACTCCATATCGTCGACGTTAATTGCAAACTTATTTTTTGAGGCCTATAGTGCCGGTTACTGTAAAATTTGGACAATTAGCGACGGTTTTTTCGCCAGTTTCAATTTGAGAAATAGTAAGGCGTGGCCGGATCGCCATTTTGTATTGTTCCCAGCCCTCGACTTGAATTTGAAAAAGCCGCGGTTTCGGAGCGTTGCGCTCTCATTCACAGCGCCTTGCCTGGAGGGGTAGCGATCTGTCGCCAGAGCCACAACCTCTAGGTGCGGTGTTTTTCCAGTTGAACTGGAGGGGGAGAGTGGCTGAAACCGCGGTAAGTTGCTTTTGTTTTTCTTGAATAAGTTGATACTGATAATCCTTTGATTATATTTGTGACACTTTTTGAGAATACTTGGGCATTGCCTTCCTTCTTAATCATAACTGAGTCTGATACTTGAAATATTTTTCTGCCTGAACGAGAAGGAAATAATTTTTTTTTTATTAAAAGTCTGTGTTGTGTGATTGAGGTTGGGGGCTTAGCCCTCGCCTATTAATTATTTCTATTGCGCGTTCAGTCAGTATTATTGTAATTACTATTTAGCAGTGTTAATAGTGAACTATTGGAATTTGTGGGTGTGGCGGTTTGGGCGTGGCCCTGCCTCTTTGTTGATTCATTTCATGTAAGATACGATTGATTATTTGCTCCAAAACAATTTTTATTCACAGAAGATTCTCTTTTAGAACTTGATGTTTATTGCGATCGCTTCTTCAATTCTTTTGACAGAGTTTGCTTATTCTGTGTACCAGAATAGTGAGCTCTTATAAAAAATAAAAAAAATAATAATAAAAAAAAAAAAAAGGAAGGGGAAGTGAGTCAGAGTGTTCAACAATTTTGATCATTCACAATAAATAATTGATTTATTGTGTCATTCACAAGTGCAGTGATTTGATTTGCTATAATCATATCGGATCATAATTGATGGTTGGTTTGATCAATTAATTAAATTGATTTATTTTTTTAAATCCACTTAATTAATTCATTTCTGAGTATCGATCAAGGTTGAATTGATAATTGATCGGTTGGTGGATAATTGATTTATTTTGTCATTTACAAGCAACGATTGGATTTTTTAATTATCATAATCAAATTCATAATTAACCCGATGGTGATGTGTATTCATTTGATAAACTGATAAATGTATTCTTCATCATTCACAGGAAGTGACTTCAATTTTTTATGTGACTAATTGGTGGATTTATTTTAGGAAATCACAAGAAGTTATTCATTCACAACACGTGATTTAAATTATGATATCATATAAAACATAAGGATTCAATTGATTGTTATTGAATAGTTGCTATTGTTATAAATAAAGTTTTTTCTCTTCTCTTTAAGTAAAGGCTATTACCTCTGATCCGGTTAGCATTTGCTATCTAGGTTATTTTTGTGGCTTTGTCAGGTTCTTCCAAGTCAAGATTAGAGCTTTGCTTATTCTGTTTACCAGAACGGTTGGCTCTTTGATAGAAAAAAAAAAGAGGGAGAGAGAGAGAGAAAGAAAGAAGGGGGTGTGAGTGTTAGGTACATTTTAGAATACAGTATAGTCATTCATTGCGGATACATATAGATCAATTGATTTATTTTAGTCCCTTCACAAAGAAGTGTGCTTTTGAGAATCAAACCTGAATTAATCATTTGCTTTGTGGATTGACTCATCGGTCACTGATGTTATTTCAAAATTGATCGGTTGGTGCATAATTTATATTCATAATCACATTCAGTTGTGCATTTAAACGGTTGGTTGGTCAATTAATTTGACCGATTGGGTCATTTTATTTTTGTTTCATTGTTTCACAAGAAGTGACTTGATTTATATTTATCAAATTCTATGTTATACTTAAGCGATTGCTTGATCAAAAAATTTAATTGATTGATTATAATTTTTTAGTCATCCACATCAAGTAATCAATTTCCAAATATCAAAGTTGAATTAATAATTGATCGGTTGATGATTAGTTTGATTCAATTTTTCATTCACAAGCAGTGATTAGACTGTTTGATTATCGTAATTTAATTCATAATTAACCGGGTGGTTGATGTCTTTTTATTGGTAAACTGATTGAGATATTTTTCATAAAAAGTTACTTGATTTATTATCGAATTCAGTTTGACTGTTTTTGATTAAACTCAGGTTACATAAACTGGGAGTTCAATTTATTATCGTGAATATATTAATTCATTTCATTCGCTCATAAGCAGCAATTTGAATTGTTTAATTATCATAATCAGATTCATAACTGGATGATTATTCTATTTCGGATCATTCAACACGAAGTGAAAGCAAATCCGATTCCATCAAATTTTGTACAATTGAGTAGATTGTTGATTGGGTTAATTGAATAGAGTTTTGCTTGTTCTGTTTACCAGAACAGTGGACTCTTCAATTCATTTTAAAAGTGAAACAATAACAATTTAATCATCGATTCTCACTCCTGCTTTAGATTTTGATAGGTTGGTAGATTTTTTATTTTTCTTTGCTCATTCACAAAAAGGCGACTGGACCTACTTTAGTAACATTTATTCAACAAGAGTGAAGGCGTAAATAATTCTGCCATATTTCTTGTACTTTCCGATAGGACATCAATTAGTTCATTGCTCATTAAAGTATTTTATTTATAACCTGCTTATTCTCTTTACCAGAATAGAAGGCTTTCCAATTACAAATTATTTAATCCTTTAACGGCCGATAGATTTACTAAATTGGCCAGCCGAAATCATCAATTGGTTGGCTGATTGATTAATTTGGCTCCTTTTCAAACGAAACCTGACCTGATTGTTCTAAATTTATCCAGATTTATTTCGTAATCAACTTGTTGGTAGATTAAAAGCCACTGTTGGATACAGTTGATTGTTTACCTTTCAGAAAAACTTGAAAGAATTTCAAAAACAAGAAAAAAAAAATATATTTGTTTGAACAGACTTAGTAAATTAGTAATTGGATTAGTTAGATCTCTTGATCAACTGATACAGATACAGATCACAAGCAGTGGTTCTCCAA
>CALNVZ010003432.1:6108601-6147050 GCA_940671915.1 Paracentrotus lividus | reverse complement strand
AAAAGAGAGAGATGTTTTTTCCAATTGCTAGTGTTGGCGTTTGAAAACAATAATTGCTTATATGTTATAGAGACAATGTGTGGACACATATAAGCACGCAATCTTATCAATAGACATATCATAATGCATATACCCGTTTGATATATATATATAAACGCCCAATATAACAGAGGTGTACTAATGAACGCAGTCTCTGTTACATTCACAAAAGATGGCACCAATATTTAATCAGGATTACATAATAAATTATCCACTTATTTGTTTATGTAGAAAACATCGACATTTATGGGCACAGAAACCAGTTCTATGCTAGTTCAGTTGGTACCAAATGTGGTACCACGTCAACAGGTAACATTTGTGACACAAACTACAACCATCGACGCATTTCACAGAATTATAATAAGTTACTGTCATGGTCAGACGTGTTCGACATGTTCGACGCAGTCGTATAGCGACTCGTGTTTCTTTCCGAAACAATGTTCGCGAAGCTGTAAACGTATACAACTTCGTGTTCTTTCTACAATGTTTGACGCTGTTCGTAACGTAAATGCTTCGTGTTCTTTCGACATTTCGACACTGTTTGTAAACGACTTCGTGTTATTTCGACAGTGTTCGTCGTCATTTAGTTGCGTCGGTTGACCGTGGACGCAACTGCATACCCGTTCCTTACCACTCTTTTGCAGTAGTGTTTTGCTGTTGTTTTCTGAGTGGTAGCCACATCTTTCCATAACGTTCAAAAAGTTTTCACCAAATTTCATGATTAGCACCACTGTGTAGGCTATGTGTTGATGAGAACTATGATCATATAGACCACTTTGATCAGTGGCAGCCACAACTTGTAGCAACGCATTGTTCAAAGTCTTTGATTACAACCATTTTCAATTCGTTTAAATAAGCACTGATAATCCAGTGAAACTGTTGGTACACAACATGGACTCGGATCGTTTCCCATCTTTACGTTTCATCCTTCTGGTGTGCAGGATTGCCTGAAACAGCAGCGTGGTTCGTCCCATTAAAGTGAGAGTCCAATGGAAAAGGGCAGTAGCCTTCACAGAAGTTGCTGTGGTACGCTGTAGTAAGAGAGAAAAAAAAGAAGATATTTCACAGGTTAATAATAATAATAATATTAAGAATAATATATCATGCACCGACTATCTAGTAAACTATTCAGAGGCGCAGCTAATATTATTACCCGGCTATAGCCATAGCTGCCCTAATAAAGGGCGCTTTAAGCATTCGAGGAATTTCTTCCTACCAGTACCCATTTACCTCATTTGGGACAAGTCTGGCAAATTGTAGATTAATATTTTGCCAAAGGACATTAGTGGAATGGACGGGATTCGAATTGCGTACCTGATCGTTAGTCCGCCGACATATCCATTCGACCACACCACATTTTTCAGGATAAATTTCACATAGATTTGAATAAAGGGAAGTGACATATACATTCAGGGTGAATAATAATGGTCGTCACAATAAAAAAAATTATTTCAAATTTCAGAATTCAAAATTTCAAATGTCAAATTTCAAATTTTCAAAATTTAAAATATTCAGATTTTAAAATTTCAAAATGACAAAATTACAAACTTACAAAATTTCAAAATTTTAAATTTCAATATTTTTAATTTTAAATTTCATTATTTCAAAATGCGTTTTCTTTTTTACAATTGCATTTATAAAGTTCATGAATGTAAATCAAGGGAAAACAAAAGAGACTCGGAAGTTACACATATATTTCAGGATGAATAGGCCCATGCGCGTATTCTGGGGGAGGGGGGCTTTCGGGGCCCGGCCCCCCCCCCCCCCGGGTAGGCATTCAAGAGAGCGCCAAAATGACCTCAAAGGGGCGCCAAAAAGACCATTAGGCCCCCGGGGTGCCAAATCCTGATACGCGCCTGAGGCCGATGGTAGTTTACGTAGTAATTTTTTAATTTTTTTCCCCTAAATTTGATTTCATATGATCAACCTCGACCAGCAGACTCCATATTAAAATTAAGGGGAAAAGTTAGGAGCTAATAGAAAATAAGAAAAAAGAGCATTCTACTGTAACTGTGGATAAAATTGTAAAGTTCCCCTCTCCGTTTTCACATGAACTTCCTCCTTCAATACTCTTCATTGATTCTATGAACCTACAATTCTCCGTGATACACGACGGAAAAACAATGAATATATTATTATATTTCATCTTTAATGTACATATATCATTGATTTGTTTACGTCATCCCATTCCAATTTATTTCCAATGTGCCCATTACCTTTCTATTTTCAGAAACAGGAATGATTTTTGTGAAACGAGATTTTATCTTTAAGACACCAGTCAGCTATCAAATCTTCTTCATTTTAACACCTCAGTCTAGGAATATAATGCGTGACGTCCCACGCAGTGATTATTGCGTATATTTTTACTCCATTGCCTACCCATTCATTCTATTGTGCCCTTATGTATCCGTTTTGTTTTTTAATTTGTTTATTTTTCTGTCTAAGCTTAACGTCTTTAAACCCCTCAATGGGTAAAGTTGGAGTCATAAATGGGAATCATTCATGTTTATAATTAAGTTTGGAATATGGGTGTTGTTTCAAATAGTGTATCGAGTAGGTCACACTGCTAGAGGCCAGTGGGTGCATAATTTGTCCCCCCCCCCCTAATAAAAAAAAATGACTGCCCTCCCCCATTTTCTACAAGTTATCCACATCTAAAAGGATAGACATGTATATACCAATATACCACCTTTTACTTTTCTCTCGTGGGTAAGGGTCCCACAGATACCCCACCCCTTCCCTTCCTCTCCCCCTGCCTACGCTTGTATATCCGCCTATGTTTTATTGGTGACATGCTTTGAGCTATGGTTGTGTTGGTGACGATTACGAGCACACACATGGGAATATGTTGGGAGTTGACGTCTTACATTATTTATTCATATCTTGAAATTAGATGATATCATATCATTTCGCGTCTTTTACGTAAGCAGTCCACGGCATGATGTACATAACAAAATATGATGCTCGCTTCCTTTTCTATTTCTTGTTTCTTTTTTTCTTCTTCTTCTTGTTCTTTTTTATTTTATTTTATTTATTTATTATTATTATTTTATTTATTTATTTTTTTTTTGGGGGGGGGGTTGACTTTATCTCCCTCTCTCCTCTCTCTCTCTTTCTCTCTCTCTCTCTCTCTCTCTCTCTCCCTCTCTCTCCCTCGATATACATTTTGACCGTCACTGCTTCCGGTGTATCAATATAATATAGGCTCTCCCGGTCAATTTTAAACTCTTTGCAATCGAATTCGTTAATGTTCATTCAATTTAAACGATATGTCATGGAGCGGAGCTATCAGGCAATTGAATTAACGTTTAGATTTTTAATCGCGATCACATTTCGGACGAAAGTGCTTGTAAGAAATGTCAAATTGATCGGGGAGTTTGCGAAGTTTAAACTTGACCGGGAATACATAATTAATTTTGGTTGCTTACTTGAACGATATTGATCATTACGATGGTGATAAGTTATAAGTTCGGCTGATTACAAGTAAAGACAACGTTGGGTTCAGCTGCTGATATTGAATTTTAAGATGTTTAAATTATGCAAACATGCCATATTACAAGATGTTTTTCAGGCTGTCAGCATAAAACATACAACATGTACGAGGGGAAGATGAGAGACAGAAAAAAAAGATGAAAGGCGAGAGAGAAGGAAGTGGGAGAGCGAAGGAGAATGAGATGGAGAGGCGAGTAAGAAGAATGCTCCATAGGGAGGCATATATTATAACAACAAATAAAAATGTATTTATAAAGAAAAGGAAGATCGGGAAACAGAAATGGTATAGATGAAAGCAAAAAAAAAAAAAAAAGAGTTGGTACATAGTAAGGGCCCCATATTGTAATTATTGTGTTTGTCATAAAGAGCTGATGTGGGGGCGTTCTAATGATCGACCTTTATGGAACATTAAAACGAGACGTAGGCGTTTCAGCCAAGTCTTCTAGCCTCAGGGTATACTGCTGACTCCAAATACCACTTTTTTATTCTTCCAAAATGTGTAGTCAACAGTCAAATTATTAACTATCCACAGGAAAAAAAAGTATCACAATGCTACTTAAAATGATTTTGATCTTGGTATAAACAAGGTATAAACAGGGACTTGATAGACGTAATGAACTCGTATTGGCGAAGGCAGGTATACCCGATCGGTTAGCAACCTCTTAATGTATTATTCATACTAACATGGGGGGGGGGGTAGTATGGTCTTACATAAAGTCATTGTAGGTATGAGCAACATGCAAATAATTAAAAGCACTATTACGACAAGCGATATCACAAACACACGTACTTCGTGGATAACATCGACCTTCTTATACAACATGTACAATAAGGAAAAAATGTGTTCTTCCTCATATGATACAAATGTTTGGAACGTATAACCATATACACCCTTGTTTTATACTATGATTTTCACGTACCGGTATAATCTCCTCCATATCCTTATTTTGAAACCAAATTCTAAATTTGTAAAGATTCAGACAATTTTCCTATCCACTGAATGTACAGCTGGAATTCTAATTCAAATTTTGTGCTGATTTCTTTTTCATTATTTGCGTTCTTTTCTGTTCTTTTTTTTTTAAATTTTATTTTCTTATTCATTTACTATTTATATGATAATAGGCCTATTTGATTTATAACTTGTTAATGTTTGTTGTTTATATGTATTTGATGTATCAATGTATTGAATCCAACCAATGGTTGCAATAAAGAATTATTATTATTATTATATATTTGACAGAATAACAAAAATTCCCCTCAAAAAATAAAAAATAATAATTAAGTATTATATAGGCCTACTTAATTTATTACATGTCATGTAGCTGTTACAGGCCGCCGGGTAAAAGTGCGATTATCCCACTAAAGCCCAAGTCACACAGTACCAAAGTGGAGCAACGATGGAAACACGAACATGGAAAATTTCAAATTTTGCTCTTATCGCGAAAGCATCATCGGGCCATTTTAGCATTGTTCAGAGTACATTCTTTGCTACTTCATATTAAAAAAAAAAAACATGACCATCGGTGGATTTTTTTCAGGCTTCGGCAGCAACTTCCGATGCATCGGCAAAGTCCGATGGACTATGCAAAGGTTCATTCCGTTAGATCATCGGGCAATTTTTGCCCTACGAAGGCAATGCGAAGGCAACACGACTTCTTGACGCCCTCTCAATGCCATCGCGTAGCCATCGTATAGTATTGGCAAGCCCACATCGCACTTTCCCGTAGTTAATTGAGCAAGGAAGGACCCATGGTAATGAAAATCTTTAAATTTAATTGCTCTGATCACGAAAGCAGCAAGCCATTCGTGTACCCTTCGTGTGTCTTTCGCACCGGCATAAATCCGTAAAGAATGCTATTTATCTGTGGGATATAACATAATAATATATACAAAGAGTCATCCCCCTAAAGAATAGAAAGTCGCAATCGTGTACACCTTCTGTAGGCATAGGCTGACTTCGCGCGAACCATAATATATCATCATTCGTGTGTCCATCGTTACTCAACTTCGGGACAGTGTGACGCCAGCATTAAGAGTTTACTACTTGTATTTCCAATTCCACAACCAGCCGTTCACCGCGCGGCCAACACGCGGTTTCTGTGCGGGAATTATATAGGTTAGCGCGTTAATCTGGCTACTTTCTTTCAAAGGTCATTGCCGACAATGAGTCTCCCCTATCAGCTGATGAAATCAAATTCGCACAATGGAGCTCCTCGCATGATCAAGACTAAAAAAATTAAACGGGCACCATACTGATGTTATCGAACTGCTACCATTACCAGAACGTTGCTATAAACAGAAGTTCCGTCAGCCCCCCCCCTCCCCCCCCCCCCACATCTACGGACGATGGCCTTTTGTTACCCTTTACACAAACAAATTCGTACATAAATATCACGGCAGTCACCTGCCCCTGCACGAATGCTTTACGGAAGGAGGTACGGCTCTGTACGGAGGCTAAAGGTGAACTAACCGTTAAAGATTTGGGAAATGCTCACTGAAATGGTTGGTTGATTGGGCTTAATCAGTTATGTATCAATCATAATTATATAGCCTTGGACCGATCTGCGTTATAAGGGTTTTGACATGTGTCGACGTGCCGCCTGAACGAGGTTTAGAGGTAAATAATGGGGGGGGGGCATTTCATGAAAGGATTTGTCGGACGTTTTATCCGACAAGCTGTTATAAGCTACTGAAATGCTTGCATCTAATTGGCTGAGAGCAAAATTGTCGGAAAAGATATCCGACAAGTCCTTTGATGAAATGCCCCCAATGGAAGCTTTTGACAAAATTAGTAATAACTAGAGCTTTATAATTGTAATGCGTACAATTATCGGTGGTATGTACTGATATGTATGTGTAATACAAAAAAAAGTAAGCAGCAATAGGCTACAGGAGCGAGAGAACAAAAATGAAAGGGAGAGAAAGAGTGAAATAAACTTTTTGAAAAAGAAGAAAATGAATTGTGTAATGTGATGAAATGACATGCCTACTTTAATCGCCAATTTAGACTGCAAAGCCGGGGGTAAAACCAATGTAAATGCGCTAGTGTTGTAGGGAATCGTCTCAGCGATAACATACTGAAAATTTTAAAGAGAAACGGCACATATTTACCGAGGAACACTCTTCTTTGCACCAAGATTATGACATCATAAAACTCAAATCGGTAATTTTGAAACACAAATCGAAATTTTGAGTTTAGAAGCCATTATGATAACGTTGCAATGACGATAAGTGTGAAATGAGGTATGATACCACATCTACAACTCATACTCTATTCAACTCTGAAAAGATAATTGGGGGTTGCCGTTCATCCTGAAGAATTATTCTGGATTTTGTGTAGGCATGTTTTTGGCCCAAAATGGCATATTTTGGCAAAATTGACAAAATTCTCGTGCGCGTAGTTCCAACTTGAAGAGACGCCAATTTCGTTATGAATCGTCTAAAAATAGTGTTTATGGTGTTGTGATTGTTGTGAATATTATCAAGATTACTTTTAGAGCAGAAAATCGCGTATCTGGAGCTGCATTCTTTCCCGACGCGCATAAATGCGCGCAAAATCGTGCGCGCGCATTTTTTCTTGAAATGCTTAAAATGACCTGAAACGTACTCTAAATTGGCCAAAAGGGGATTTTGAACATTTTTATTTTTTGCGTGCGCGTAATTCCTTAATGCGCGTACTTACGCGCGCGCACTATGTTCTAAAAGATGCGCTCCAATTTGAAGTTTATGTGTACTATATATGATTAATCAATGATTATTAGTTATGAAGCTATGATTGATAATGTGATTTTACAAAATGGCGTCTAGATGACGTCACATTATGCTAATGAGCTAGAAAAGATTTCAGTGCTCAGATTTTATAATGTTCTATCATTGCTGAAAATTTGAAATACTTTAATGCATTATTTTTTTAGTTATCGTGTCTACGAGAATTGTACAGGAGAATAAAAATAAAGGGGAGGAGAAAAAAAAGAAAAGAAGATTCGGACAATAACAAGAGGTGCTATGTATATTCGTACATACCACCTAATAACGGCGGCTTCTTCTTCGCGTAACACTCAGAGCTCACTCTGGGTCCAAAGACTAAACCGAGAACTTGAAATGCCTCGTCTAACCTTACCAATATGATGGCGTAACCACTGATGAGATCAGTGGGCGTCAAGCGTAAAGAAGTCACCAGTATTGTAGTCATTTTTCAAAAGCTTCCATTCGTTAACTCTCAACGTCGTTCCTAAAATTCAAAAACTCCCTAATGCAGAGTGTTTAAAGTAGGCATGGTGGGCGTTACCTCTCGAACAACACATGGAAATCCCAACCGACAATTGGAAACCTTGATGCAACCATGTGAGGGCGTTAGCCAAGATTGTTCTTAGAATTATAAGAGAGCTTTATACTGCAGTGTCATGCTTGGTTTTGTAAGCCAGCAAAATGTTCCGACCAAGTATGGTAACGAACTCGATAAACACGACCTTGCAAGTTGTATAACTTTTTCTCAATGTCAGCGTTGTCAAGGTCGATGAATATCATTGTACAAACTTTTAGGTGCGGGTAAATTTCCGATAAAACCGTGACAGAGAAGAATAGTTTAAGCTAAGATACGAGACAAGTCTTAGACAAGGAGTGAATTGAAAGCGTCTGAACCTTATCTAACCTCGTGTCCTACTTATTTTATAGTGGTACAATAAGACGAAATTTTCCTATGACTCAATCGGTAGGTAATTCTTTTAATCGAGGTAGCTTAAGAATTGTCTGGTGAGAGTTAGTTTGATTGGTCTGGATGCTACATCATCAGATAGCATTGCTGCTAAAGTTTCAGCGAGTAAGTTTATTGGCCAACTATGAACTCCATCTTTTAATCCTTATCCAAATCTTCTAATCAGAAGAAATCTGGTGATATGGTCTGGATTAATTGGAAATAAATACGAGGGGTTGATCTTAGACTGCCATCATTTATCAAACGATCATTTGGGAAGTGGAGTGGGTTCGATGAGGATACAAAAGATACCTTCTCTCAAATCGGGCAATTGAACATTACAGTAAAATGTCACACCCACGATATTAAGAAACAAATTAGGAAACGATATCTCAAGGTCTATGTTATCCCCTTGTCAGACAATACGCTACAATAAAGGGGCTTAGTTTTGGGCGGGTTTTTAAGGCTTCTGTATGGTCAAAAGTTTACCATCCACGCGCCCTTTCCAGATTCGTTGTTAATAGCGCGTTGATCGTATTGCTGTTTGATGTCACAAACGAGTTGTTTTAATAAATTGTCATTTATAAGTCATTTTCTGATGGCAATTAGTGTCAGAAATCTCATGGGATTACAAATAATGATAGTAATTCCTTAACCTTCATCTTCTCCGATACGGGAAAATACCCAACCCACACACACATTGACCAAATATCTTAATCATTTATGTTTGCATTGGTGTCAAAGCATTAAAATGTGTCATCATTACTTTGAAAAGCGGTACTCATTAAACACATAGGGAGGAAAGGGAAGAAAGTGCGAGAAAGGCCGAGGAGCGATAGCATTTTCCATCCTTTTTAAAAACGCTGTCACTCCTCAGCCCTTGATTTACCCATTTACAGCCTTTCATTTTTATAACTTCCCTATGTTTATGATTAAGTTAACTCCCCACCCGGGAATCACTCATCAGTCATGAAGTGCTACGCATGCGCGTCTACAAAAAGCGTCGAAAAAGTCTGCTTCCAACTTTTCGGCGTCGTCGACCTTTCATTGAAATATCGGTGTTTTCAGCTTCAATCGCCGTTTTTTTAATGAAAATAGGGGTCTTTTTTAGCTGATGTGACGTCAAATAAGGGTGCACATTTGACTTCGTTTAATACGCCATTTATGGTCAATTTTCAGAGTTTGTGGACGCGCATGGGTAGAAAAACTTTGTCTTAGAGTGACCCCAGGGTTAAAACAGATATATCAAATCAGATTCTAAACATTTGAGGACTGAATTTCCTTCCTTCAGGTCTTAGCAAACTATCGTTGTCCTCTCATGATTAAAAAAAAATATAAATATACGTAATACTTTCAGAAAATTATATTGAAACTTTTAATTAGATATGAGACGCCCCCCCCCCTTCCACACCTTGACAAATAATAAAGCCTAATAGTGGATAAACAACCTGATATCACTAAAGAGCCCTTATTATTATTTATTATCATTTCTTATTGTTATAAGAAATCAATGTTTTCATTTCATCAGATATGATATTACTTGAAATTACTTGAAATTACAACAAATACTTTGGTCGATTACACAACTAACATGACTACCTCCAAAGAAAACCCCTTTTGTTATGAATATTTAAAAATGTAAAATCATTGCCAATTTTTTTTTGTAGTTTCCCCAGACCTTTTTCTTATCAGGATTGTTTCAATATATTATTTTACATGAAGCAGAAAGTTTGCCAAGATCATCTTCTCCATCTATTTATGGACTCCCTCTCCTCCTCATAGAGGCAGACATCTTGGGCGATTGGATGCGATCCCATATTAATCTCAGGGATTAATTCCTAGCTAAGAATAGATGCTATTCATATCCAGTCATTTTAACGTTTCTTCTTCTGAAATCCCACGTTGGTATTTGGGATAAAGGTTAAAAATGAGTCACAGAACAATTTTGGAAAAATGAATATGACGGAACCTATTGTAGCATTAATAGAAAATGAGATATGAGTGGCTATTTAAAATATTAAATATCGAGATGATTTAATTCTTTTCCCTAAAGTTCCGTATTATGCAATAAAAAAAAGAGAGATCAATTCGTTTCTATATTCGGGGAGGTTTCATTTTCGTATTTTGAGGGGCAATTATTTTTATTCTATATTTGGGAGTGTTGTAAGATCTGAATTCTAATTGCGAAAGATAATTTCAATCAATCGAATATAACTTATGCAAGATTAATTAAGAATGATTCAGAAAATAATATTATTTCTTTATCATTGTCAACAACACGATAAATAGATATGTACTTCGCCTCATTATTACTTCATGAAAACTGTTATGATGACATGATCTAAAGAAGTTTACAAATTACAATTATTTTTATGATTGCAATAAAATTGAAAACAAAAAAGTACTATTATTTTGGGTCGCCATTATTACCAAAGACTAGTGATTGACTGGATGTCTATATCGTATACAGTACATTCCCATAGTCAATCGTGTATACATGGTGGCGCGTACGTGAGTTCAAGCTAATCTACCTGCTTAAAAATATCTGGCTACAGATTCCTGTAACACACGATTAGCTTTCTGACTTTTCAAAGTATATTCAAACATATCCCAAAATGACTTTTAAGTGCAAAGCTGAAAGTCGAGACGCTTGGTTTTGGGGTGAAAATAAGGTCCGCTCTTACACACAATGGTGTAGGGAGGTGACGCGTGAACTTTTCTTCGGATAAAACAAAATATCTCTGGCTTACTCAAAAGAGAAGGATGAACGTCTTGTGGTCTGGTGTATTTTGATTTTTATCAATTTCTTTGGGAAATTACCGACATATCATTATATGACATTTTTTCAATATATTGAGTTTGTCATTGTTAAAATTTCTTTTTCCATCATTTACTTTCTTTGATAATGAGCTTCAGTTGCAAGGTATATTCATCAGTAATCAATTTTTGCAGAGCAAATTATGACTTTTCCATTTCTTTTGAAATTGAGAACATATACTGCTTTCTCTCTCTTTCGCACGTCTCTCCAAATAGTATCTACCCCTCTCCCGTTCACAAAAACACACAAACGCACACCCTCACACACGCACACCCTCGCACTCACACACACCCACACACTCCCACTCACCCCATCCTCCTTCTATAGGGGCCGCGGAGTCTGTCTGTCTCTCTCTCTCTCTCTCTCTCAGTCTCTCTTCTTCTTCTGTCTTGCTGGGGAGCTGAGCCAAAAGTTTGTGAGGTGTGTGTATAGGTGTGAGGGTGTGTGTGTGTGTGTGTGTGTGTGTGTGTGGTGTGTGTGTGTGTGTGTGTGGTGTGTGGTGTGTGTGTGGTGTGTGAATGTGTGTGCGTGGAGGAGGGGCTGAACTATACAACATTTTAAAAAAATCACAATTAGATTCACAATTATTTTTCTGAAAAAAAAGTGGGGGAGCTGAATCCCCCCCCCCCCCTCCTAGTTAAGTCTGGCGGGTCTCCCTTTCTATTTCCTGTCCCTGTGGAAGTAAGTGTCCCTGAGTGAGTCGACAAGGCTAGGAATGGGATCCGATTAGCTGAATCAGTGACCAAACTTGACTGAGAGAGAGGATGGAATGTCGACATACCCACACCGCAGCTTCTCACTACCCATTAAAATTCCTCGCCTCGGATCGATAACTGATTGTATCAGCAAAAGGCGGGAAATATTGTTTAAAAGAAAATATGAAGGGTGGTTCAAATCTAATATCAGACAAGTCATTGTTAACACTTGTAAATTTTAACAGTATCGTATTACTGTAACTCACTTAATCGTCTTGGGATAGCTAATAAACTTAACTTATCTATTTTTTAATAATTTGTCAAACGGTCTTGCTTTGACGAATGAATATCTACTTAACTTATCTAACTGCCTTTTATATATATATATATATATATATATAAGGCAGTTAGATAAGTTAAGTAGATATTCATTCATCAGGTACTTGATTTATCAAACTGTCTCACTTTGACTAATAAATATCTTTTTAACACATCTAATTGCCTTACTATGACTAATTTATAAGTATCTACTTAACTTATCTTACTGTCTTACTCTGACTAATATAATATTTTTTTGACCAACAGATATCTACTGAACTTAACTTACTATCTTACTCTGACTAACATTATCTATTATATTATAAGTACTTAATTTATCGAAAGGTCTTACTTTGACTAACTAATGTCTACTTAACTTATCTAACTGCCTTACAATGACTATTTATAAGTACTGAATTTTCAAACAGTCTTATTTTGACTAATTCATACGTACTTAAATTATCAAACTGTCTTACGATGCAATTAACTTATAAAAATGTTGAACAATGATCAATTTAATGTATAATTAACTTACCTATCTTACTTTAACTTATTATGTACTTAACGTGTACATCTTAATATGACCACTTATTATGAACATGTACTTAAATTTTCTAACTGTCTTACTATGACCGATTAATGTATACTAAACTATTAACAGATATAATTAAGTCGCTGTCTTATTATGTAACTTATATGAATAAAGTGGTTTATGGTATTATAATCAGTGATTTGAATTTAACAGTATGGAATTAAAACTGACTTTACCGGCATTTCAATCAATATATTTGGATGTATATCACTATGTCTGATTTACCTTCTTTTTTTTTTTAAACATGTCACTATATATAACTATAACTGTATTGTTAGAACTAATTTAGCTGTATCTGATATAACTGAGTGAAAATGCATGACCATTATGAGCATTTACTGCAGTAACCAGGGACCGGTGATAAGAACAAACTCTTTGACATTAGGCATCATTGGAAAGACAAGACGATAAAGGGTAAAATGGCGCTCTTTACACAGAGACTTAGAGAGAGAGAGAGAGAGAGAGAGAGAGAGAGAGAGAGAGAGAGAGAGAGAGAGAGAGAGAGAGAGAGAGAGAGAGAGAGAGGGGAGCAGTGAGAATATAAAGACATGAAAGAGGTCTCATATACTAATAACATGAAAACGGTCTTCACGACTTTGCACCTGTACCCTGCTGCTAATTCTGAGAAATGTTTTCATATTTTTTAATTATCACTTTAAAACAAGCATGTAGTACTTTGTTCAAATATAAACAGGAAAAATAATACGAAACACTCTTTTATTTATTTTGAATATACCTACTTAAATTTCGATAAGCATATTTCTCTTTGAGAGTCGGCCATTATTGTGATTATACCTTTTTTTTTTTAAATGCATGATTTTATTTATTTTTCACTGAATCGCAAAGGGTGCTTTCTATACGAGTAATGCAAGAAAGATACAGTATATAATACATTATTAGTTTTAATTATTTTCGATGAACATGCTAAATTTTTGCCCATTTCATTTGATTTTATGGCCTATATCCCTTCATTCATGAAGAACATTACTGGTCAATCAACAAAAAAATTTGCGAATGCTGTATGAAATATTGCATGTTCGATTGAAGGTAGAGTATATTCCTGCTTTCCATGGCTAAATTGCGCCAAATCAAAGACACCCACTTTTCTTTTCTTTTCTTTTAATTATTTCATGTTTCTGCTTGACGAATAGCAATACTAAACAGTTGTATCCAAGAAAAGATAATAAATCAACCTATTTTTTATACATATATTTTTTTATTATTATTTTTTTTTTTTAATTGAAAACAAAATCATCAAATAAATGGATTTTTTATTAAATATATACCCAATTTAGCCTAATCCCAGTATCGAATCGTCGACAAATTAATCAAACAGGGATTCGGCGACGAATAAAAGTCATGACTGCAAACGTGTCTTTCGTAGATACGTGTACCGCTTTGCGATTGTTCGTAAACTCTTCATATTGGCAACTTTTATTTTTGCACGAATCGTATTCTAGAAATTGCTGTTACATATTACTTGACCGAATTTTTTTTTTTATAGCACCTCACTTTAAAAAAAAAAAGAAAAAAAAATGATTTGACATTAAGAAGTTTTGTCAACTAACTTTTGATTGGAGCTTAGTTCTCAAGAGACCGTGACCCTTTGTTTAGCAAACGGAAGCGAACAAGCAAAGATCATTGTTGGACCAGGTGCTCATGGCCAATGCTCAACACTCGTAACGTTTGTTTTCAAACAAGATTTACATACCTGTATACCTTTTCGTAATATCTCGAATGGATGTAAGTTCATTGCAATCAATTTCATCAACGTATATTGCATACATTTATAGTAATAATTAATATTAATCGCACATCACCACAAGACCTTGTCACCGTATATTATTACTTATTATTACTCTGTATGGGTGATAGCAAAACTATAATGATTCTTGGGTAATAATACTACATGTAGACTGGGTTTAAAACTTATTTTAAAGTCATAATCATGATGATTATGCTATAATATATGAGAATATAAAAATAGTATTACCATACGGTACATGCAAGTCACGTGGTTCAAAATGTGAAGGGGAAATGGGTATAAATGTAATTTATACACACCTCGCTTATGTCAATATATTCAGACAATAATTTTCTGGAGTAAATAAGAATAATTTGTCATTTTTTTTTTTTTTTTCATGGTGCCCTATCAGACGTTTATTCGAGTGATATTATTAACTCATGACAAAGCAAAATCTTTGACACGCATAAGGGTTCATTCTTCTGTTTGGGTCTATTCAACATTGAATATTAATTCATTGTAGGTCCCAATCCAAGGTCGTAGATGTCAGAATAATTGATTACAATATTTATTTGACGGTCTTATTCCTTATACCTGGCAAAAAAATGCAATGAATACACTGGTCTGTCGTGGAGTGAATATAGAGTATGGGAATCTAGAGCAGAATGCCATGATGGAGAGAAGAAGATGAATTACTTGCATCCGAGTTATTCTCATCTATCTTTGCCATATTTACCAAAGGACAGATATTCATTTTGGCATGCAGACAACTTGAATTATCATGATTGATCTTTTTAATTACTAGGTATTATGATGGACATGAAAACACTACTTTTATTTATTTAGTGCCTCTTTAGAAGTTGAACTACATCTCTCCGTGGGTATAGTTGACACAGATTTGACGGCTGCTGCCACCGTGTTCTAAAAAAGGAGGTAAAAGAGAATTGTGATTTTCAGAGAATCAATAATTGAATAATACAGATTGCTCATTTTTGACGGATGATCAACACTCGGTTGTACAAATAAAGAAGAAAAAATACAGATTTGTATTTGATCGGACATGTCTCTGTCAATGTAACGAGGTAACATATCGATCTATCTTATTCTACAAATTCCGCGCAATTTCTACTCGGATATACCGATACATTCTGCTACTGGATGGGGTTGTTTGAGCTAAAGAGTCTTTTGAAAATTTATTGAAAGAGGTAATCCGGAAAAAGAAATGTAGTTTGTTATAAAAGCGAATAAAGTAGAGAAATGTAAAAATGTAACGGAAATTAATAAAGTTATGATATTATTGAAAATGACGTCGTGGGCATATGACGTCACACCTCCGCTATTCATCGAGTGTTTTATAATTATTAACAAAAAATGTGCTAGATTTTCACTCTTTCCACCAAACTAACTTCCTTCATGGGCTTTGCCAAGTTCATATGGATGTTGACATGCCCTAGACTAAGCGTGTATGTAATGCACAGATGTAAAATGAATTACTTTCTTTTTACAAACGGTACCTATTGGGGTATTTCTTTTTCAATTTGTTTTCTGGAAGCCGGTATACGGGTACATACGCAACCCATATTAATAGGACTGTCGATAAAAAAAATTTAAAAACAAATTAGTATTACTTGGCGAGCTGGATGTAAACGCTATATTTAAAATAGCTACATTCAGCATTTGCCTCTGAAGTGATAGTTTGCCCATCACCTCACCAAACGGTGATTATTTGCTTACTTCCCTCTACGACTTACAAGCACAGCTTAATTCACAATGGACCTCAGTCTCCATTTCCATTGATAAATTATTTTAAGCCGCAATATTTCTTGAGTTTTAAAGATACAAGTTTGATACATTCATATTTTGTATTGCATGTTTGCTATTCAATTGCTTTAATATTGTAATGATAATTCTCAGATTTTTTTTTTGTATTCCTTTGCTTGAATTGAGAACAAGTAAAATTGATTTGAATTGAAATTGAATAGGTCACACATGAGGCACATTTTACTTGAGTGGAGTGGGTGGATGTGGTCATGTCTTTAATAATGTGCGCTTGTATAAGAATTTCCAGTGAAGGTACTTTCTAGGGAGCTCCAGCCACGGGACTACCCAAAGTTTTTGGAACTTGTGACATAATATGCTTTCTCGGTAAGAATTAACACTAGTTTACATTCATGTTTCGCCTAATTATGAAACAATTCCATCTCAAGCGCTTTACAATTATCATTACCAAGAAAAATGTCTCGAAGTTTTGCATGATGTAGGTCAAAAGAGAGTCTCATATGCCAAGAACTTGGTGCTTGTTTGTTTATGATATAGCGCCAGTTTGGTTTGTTTGTATGATATTCATATTTGATCCCACGTATACACCCTGAAGGTGTAATGAAGCCCAGACACTTTGATTCTATCGCGGGTCATTCTATACTGGCTGAGTTCCTTAAAGGGGGAAGTTTTTTTTGAGGAATTTAGTTTGTTTAAATAAATGCAAAAAAAGTATATTATATATGATTGAACATTTGAAGAAAATCCACCAAAAATAACGAAGTTATGCATGTTTAGGTTTAATTTTGTAACGCCATTTGCGAGACATTTAGTACAAATGAGTGGAAGTGTGACTCAACGTTTTTTGAACGACCACAATGTTTTTTAAGAGTCCTTATTTTATTACCCTGTGTCGAATTTCCTCAAACCTTCACTGAATCTACACTTTGCTAAATATCAATTTAATTTAATTAACTAGGTTAGAGGGTACATTGATAATCAATAATAGGGAATTAACGCAAAAATGAAGACAGGACAAAAACTGTAAATAAAGATATATAAATCACGAAAATATATATCCTCATATCTTTGACGGAAATGTTATTGTAGAAAAAACACTTGCCTTGATTGTATAATTTAAATTTGTAAAACATTATGGCTTCTTGATTTATGTGATAAATTGATAAAAGGAAGAAATGTTTAAGAAAATGGAAGGGAATAACATTATGGGGGTAGAGATGAAAACTCTTAACTAGTAAAGCACCGATTATTTGAGGCACGGTGGTTACTACCTTAGCCCTGCCAAATCTGTCCTATAAGCATGGTTAGAGCGCTTTAAGCATTAAATGGAATTTCTCACTGTACCGGTACCCATTTATCTCACACATGTCAAATGAGTCAAGTGTGGCAAATTTGTAGATTAATGCTCTTGCCAGAGGACGTTAAGTGAAATTGGCTGGGATTCGAACCGCGTACCTAATGATCGACAGTCCGCGGCTTATCCACTCAACCACACCATCTCCACACATAGAGATATATGATGTGTGAAATACACAGAACGAGATAGGGCATGATGAGAGGAAGATAGAGAGGGTGATGGGGAGGGGCATGCTCGTTTTGGAGATGAGTTTATTGAGGAGTAATTTTGGTGGCAACCTTTACCACCCACACGTCATAGCAAAGCCTTCTGCTAAATCGACCAGTGTTAGACCCATTTGCCATATTTAATTCACTGCATAATAAATCAAATCTCTCTATCGTGTTTCTCGATCTAAGTTTTACCCATTAGCCGTATAGGGTATTTCAACAAAGATAATAGATCAAAGATGACTAACCTTTTGTTGCACTGTCCCTTTTGCTTGGCGTGTGGTAAGTGTCGCCATTCCGTACGTAAGTTATTGTTAGGAGAATTGTAAAACTATTGCAGGCCTACATGTTTGATGGGTTGCCCGATCTTAGGAATGCGAATTGAAATTTGAAATACAATATGATAAAATCAGAACAAAATGTGTAGATCAAGGGCAAGGGCCATATCAAATACTTATTTTCCTCCGATGAATAAAATATGATAATTATATTTGTTTCATTTTACAAACATATTTTGTTTAATCCTCGATTTCGTATCTAATGTTCCCATCCTCTTTATGATAATTGTATCGATTTCTAGGAAAACAAATTATATAAACGGTTCAACAGCACAATATAAATTTCATACTTTAACTTAGTAATTGGTACAGCACTTTCGTTAATTGACTATTTTCTAGATACATAATATAGTCTTCGTATCATAGAGATTCTTACAAGCCCTCATGTGCTGAAAAATACACAAGGTATTATGCAAATGAAGTCAAGTTTTTCTAAATAAATATGTTTGTAGAGACAAAAAAAAAAAATATTTAAAAGAAAAAACATTAAGTTACCTATGTTAATAACAATGCTTGCTTTTTAAATCAGTTATCAGTTGTCGTTTATTCCAAATTTGTAAAGTTTTCTGCCCCCCCCCCCTCCCCGAGTTTGTTAGATATGAAGAGGTTTTAAGGAATTGCGGTACTTTTTTCTTGTTCGAAGCCTGATAATTGAGGGTATTGAAGGTGTATTGCTTCGGACATGCAGAAGGCCAACCTGACTGCCCCTTGCTACGCTAGATAGACTTTAACCTAACAACTACGTGCCTTGTTTCCTAGTTGATTTGTCATTCTTACACCACGCAATTGAATTTGAAGTTAATCGTCATTCCAGAATAAACCAAACTACCTGGCCGCATCATAGAAAGAGAGCAAAGAAGAGTCAACACCAACCCCCTCTCCTATCTACCTTGAAAATGTTTTGAATGCTTTCACGAATTTGCTATGTTGTACGAGTTAAAAAGTAAGTATATTGTTATATAAATTGTTTAATATAAATACAAATACGCACAAAAAAAAAAAAAAAAACCAACAACAACAATAGTATAAATTGTTTTGAGATGTTTAAGGGGGAAAACAGATAAACTACCAGGCATGTACACAGATGACTACAGACTAAGATCTATATTATTTCGATTTCAAGACACTTGACTTGGTGCCTTCCCCCTCCTTTAATGCACTAAAAATTCACATATAGTAACGTTTCCTATGACTTTGTAGCTTCGTCAATGTTTATCCCCTCTCCTCTTTGTTCTGTATTGTTTTTGATTTACGTCATTTGTCTCTGACACTCGTACATGAGGTGAGAAGCCCTTTGTGTTTGCGAATGAACTTACGAGTCTCTATTTAGCTTTATGGCTTAATATGATCAGCATGTTGCTATTTTGATACCTAGCCTAATTAAAACGACGGTGATCGCTTTGAAGATGTTGTTCCATCTTATTCTTGAAATATAATTATGCTGTCGTAATTGAAAGAACAAGAACGACATAGGTCAATGTGCTGTTCACCTGGGTATCATACAGACATTGTTCCGGGTTACAATGATCATTGATGACACTTACGATTAATAACTTTGTGATGGTGATGGTGATGGTGAGGTGATGGTGATGGTGATGATGATGGTGATGGTGATGTCGGTGGTGATGGTGATGGTGATGGTGATGGTGATGGTGATGGTGATGGTGATGATGGTGATGGTGATGTTGGTGGTGGTGGAGTCGCCGGTGGAATCGTTATCATGATTGGTTTGCAATCGATATTTATTTAATGAACATATTGGCGGTAGAGGTGGTGGTGGTGATGACGACGACGGTGATGATGATGGTGGTGATGACATCGTTGATAAAGATGATATTTTTGGTGATAGTGATGGTGATGACGATTACGACGAGGATGATGACGATAAAAATAATAGTAGTAGGGTTGTTTATAACAATACTAGTTGTTGTGATGTAAGTGGTGGTTGTTACGTGGTGGTGGTGGTGGTAATGATGTTGATGGTGGTGGTGTCTTCGATAAAGATGAGTTTTTTGGTGGTGATGGTGGTGGCGATGATGATGACGATGAAGATGATGACGATGACGATGATATAATAAAATAATTATGACAATTATATTCGTGGAGTTGTTCATGGAAATAATAGTTGTGATGGTAGAAGTGGTGGTGATGGTGATGGTGGTGGTGGTGGTGGTGGTGATGGTGGTGGTGGTGGTGGTGGTGAGGGTAATGATGATGAGATCGAATATAAAATAATGATGATAATTATAGTAGTGGAGCGGTTGTGGCGATGGAATTGGTGGTGCAGGTCGTGGTCGCGGTAGTGATGATGATGAAGATGAGGAGGATGTTGAACATTTAAATATTCATACATTAAATTTATGTTGGGTTACAACGTAATTGTATTTTCATTATTACATACCATGCATTCAGTAAGTCCTATAAGTTTTGAACGTTTCAAAAGTGAGTTTATCTTCTATGGTAATTGAATAATTGATATATCATTTATTTAAAAAAATGAATATAGGCGTAGTATTCTAGTAGCCTGGAATATCACTGGAGTGTTTGTTTGTTTTTAATCAAATTTCCAATTTGACAGTCATGACTGTTAAAAGATTCTAGGTTGTTAATCACTTCAGAACGTCCAAATTTAAACAATGAACAGATACCAGATCAGAAAAGACATATCATGCATAGTCTCTCGAGATTTATCATAATCTAAACTCAATCATACTTTGTCATAACGAGACATTATTCTTTCTTTAGATGAGATGAACTTCTCGAATGGAATTGAGCTACACACTCTTACTACGAACAGAAATCTAGGTCGTATGATAACTGTATGGCCCATTTGAAAGACGAATGCATCGAAAAAAATTCGATTGAAAAACTTCTGCAAGATGCGTTACGCTTTTGAGCCTCGTATAATCACTGTAGGTGCTAATTGTTTTACCCAACGACATGAGCATGTGGGCGAACCAAATTACACCAATGACATAAACATACATGAATGGTATACTGACAAGGTTTGATGACGTCATTATGGCACGTCGAATAGTGAATGGACTGTGCTATCTTATTAAGATTGCAATATAGAGCGCACTATCATTATCAATGACCCAATATTGGATTTGTTCCCATAGAGCAGAATGATGATATCATTTTGTGACTGTTTTGGCCCATTTGGTTCTCTGATTGGAAAAGACTAAATCAAGCAGTAAGAATCAAAACCACTGTATAATGTATGCTCCAAAATAGAAAAAAGCAAGAATTGGTATAAACGGCTAAATATAGGTTTTCCCGGTCAAGTTTAAACTATCTGCGATCAATTTGACATTTCTTACAAGCACTTTCGTCCGAAATGTGATCGCGATTAAAAATCTAAACGTTAATTCAATTGACTGATAGCTCCGCTCCGTGAGATATCGTTTAAATAATGAAAATAAACGAATTCGATTGCAAAAAGTTTAAAATTGACCGGGAAAACCTATATTACTCATTTAAAAAATATATATCTATGTTGAGGAATAAGAAAAAAACTGAGACAAGTTGAAATGCGTCGCTTCCCGTTGATAGGTTTGAAATTAATTTCAAGATATATATATATATATAGGGGAGAGTGGGGTTAGTTGGAACACGGGGTTAGTTGAAACATTGCAATTTTCTGTAACGACAATAAATATATTTATGCAAATCTACCCTCAAGTTGTTGCTATTAGCAACTGCCATCCACCACATTTTACACAGCACAAATGCTTCAAGCCTCATGAAGTTAGAAAGCAAAGTTTGTTTTTTCATACTCTGAGTAAATTTTGTCATTTTTACAAATGTTTTATTAACTCAGAGAAGATCATAAATTACGTTTGCCAGTTTTTTAGTATAGCAAACAGTTATATCAAGCTACAAAACAAAGTTAAATATATGGCATGTTGTTGTCCCTTTTTTGTGCTGTAAGCTTACAAATGTCAAATGGGCCTCTGGGGTTAGTTGGAACGGGGAGGGTCCACGAGTCCTCGGTGCCACGAGTCCTACGTCCCACGAGACCTCGGTCCCATGAGTCCTACGTCCCACGAGGCCGAATATTTTCCCACGAGTCCTACGACCCACGAGACCTACGTCCCACGAGTCCTACGTCCCACGAGGCCGAGTATTTTCCCACAAGTCCTACGTCCCACAAGGAGGACTCGTGGGACGTAGGACTCGTGGGACGTAGGTCTCGTGGGACGTAGGACTCGTGGGACGTAGGACTCGTGGGACCGAGGACTCGTGGGAAAAATTCTCGGCCTCGTGGGACGTAGGACTCGTGGGACGTAGGTCTCGTGGGAAGTAGGACTCGTGGGAAAATATTCGGCCTCGTGGGACGTAGGACTCGTGGGACCGAGGTCTCGTGGGACGTAGGACTCGTGGGACCGAGGACTCGTGGGAAGACCCCGTTGGGGCATTTTGAACGGGGTTAGTTGGAACATGTACTAAGTAAATAGGTTTTAGTTTAATAAAAAAAAATAAAAATCATATAATTCAATTAAGTGTTCCAAAATATTCCTATACATGTACATTAGTGCACATTGGACGATCTTGCAGAATGCTACTTCACAGGACTTCAGAATATCTGTATGTGACTGGATGCTATCAAGTGTAATAAAACATGAAGTAAAAAAGGAATTTGAACACCAACCTTTAATATTTTAATTGGAATCAATAAAGCAAGTTAGCTGAACCCATGCAATAATGTTGTACGTAGTATAAAAATGATTCTAAAGATACCATGCACAATGTTTCAACTTACCCCATGCCTTGTTCCAACTAACCCCGTGTCCGGGGTTAGTTGGAACACTTGACATGGTCTTGTTGAAGATGGATTTTTTCCGGAACCATCACTTAGTTTAAGAATTTTATGGGGTACATTTTGTAGCATACAGATATACACTCAAGCTGATTATTTATTGTTTCTTGAAATAAATCCGCTTTTGTTTTACGGCCATTTTTGTGAAAAATGTTCCATATAACCCCGCTCTCCCCTATATATATATATATTTTTTTTTTTTTTTTTTTTTTTTTTTTTTTGGGGGGGGGGGTCTCTCTTGAGACGGCGAAATCATTAGCGATTTGTTACATGTTATATACGTATATATGTCGCAATACATATTCGGTCTGTGTTTTATAAGTGTTGCTCATTGTCGGTGTCAGGCATGATTTTCTTCTTTTTGGCTGGGGTAAAATATGACCCAGGTGACTGAAATTTCACCGTGAGTATATAGTCCTACTAAAACATTGCTTCGATTCATAATAGATTAACACTATACATAATACTAATGGGGCATGTTGTGTTTCTCTATTAGACCAAAACTGAGAGGAATGCTGTCGTAAGATTCGTCTTTTTACAAAATGGCTGCTGCTTTGTACCCCTTTGCCCTGAAGCTGTTGTTATGGACTTTAGTCGGGACCATTTTCATGGGTACGCGAAGATATTTCAATTCCCAGATATACACCGATATATATGGCTCACTAATAGAATGCTAATAGTAAACTGCAACAGAGAAACAAATTATTAATCTCGTAAATACCGTACCTTTTCTGTCACAATCTTATCTGAAATAAATCAAGTTTTGTGAAACTTTTTGCATACTTCATTTAGCTCCCAGACAATCACAGTTGAAATGTATAACCTTACCTATCATGCGTATTTCACAACGATCCAATGGCATGCTGCAATGCCGACATTGCCATATAACGAATTACTATCAGGGGGGCATTTCATCAAAGGACTTGTCGGACGTTTTATCCGACAAACTGTTATAAGCTACTGAAATACTTGCATCTGATTGGCTGAGAGCAAATTTGTCGGATAAAATGTCTGACAAGTCCTTTGATGAAATGCCCCCCTGATCTTCCTAATGATATATGTATTTGTTTTCAATCTAACATGTATGCCTGTGTGGATATATTAACAAAAAGCTATTAATGTCTAGAACGCCTATATAATTAATTTGTTAAGATTTAATCACTGCAATTATGAGTCAACAGCATGTAAGAATATATATTGGAAGGTTGGGAACATAATTTTGTAGGTTTTTGTGAGTTTTTCTCCATTATTCGTTATTGTAGAAAATTTATTTAGATGTCTTTATTATGGATTACGGAGTTAGGAGTCCGTAACTAATGGACTGATTGATGAATATCACGTGATATATGACGTCATCATGAAGATGAATGGTGACAGTATCGTAATGGGGGTAACGACACTTTCCGCATCATGACTTTATACGTCTATTCTTAAGAAGTGTTTCCACTCTACTTCAAGCATAAAACCAAAGATGAAATTGTGATCCAAGTCAGTCATCTAGCTCACAGGAACGTTCAAACATCCGGGTACGTACGTACTAGTTGTGACGTAATCGAGCGTGGTTATTGGAGCGTGAAATAATACGAACACGATTTAGGTGTGTAAATGCAATATTACATTTTGACCGAGATATCAGTAGTACGTCTACTGGTATTAGTATGCGTGAAATATTCTTTTTCTTTTAATTTATTTATTCATATTTTTGAGCTTGTGTTCGTCGCGTTGCGGGCGAGCTTTTTGTGGTATTGTGACATGCTTTATAAGAAGTGTTTCCACTCTATTTCAAGCACGAAACCAGATATGAAAATGTGATCCTAGTCAGTCACTCTCCTCACAGGAACGTCCCAACATCCGGGTACGTACAAGTTGTGACGTAATCTAGCGTGGTTATTGGATCGTGAAATAATACGAACACGATTTAGGCGTGTAAATGCGATATTACATTTTGACCGAGATAAAAGTAGTCCGTCTACTGGTGTTACTATGCGTGAAATATTCTTTTTCTTTTAATTCATTTTTTCATATTTTTGGGCGTGTGTTCGTTGCGTTACGTGCGCGCTTTTTGTCGCATTGTGACGTGTTTCCGGTCACAATACTGTGAATTCGTGTCCATTGGGACCCTTCTGAAGAGATTGTCTATAAATCAGTCTATCTATGCATCGAAAAAAAGAGTATAGGGTTACTTGAAGTAGGTCGATGGGGGTGACTGTAAACTAGTTTATGATGGGAGGTTTCTTACGTCAATTCATGAAGTCGGATATCTCAATTAGCAAGTATCTGTAAATTTGATCTTTGAGGCACACAAGACAAAGGCATGAGTCCTGATTATAAAATTAAAAAGTGGGCCCTTAATGCCACCAAGGATCTTTCCTATAACTGTACTTTTTACAAAATATTTATTTCACACATCGTTTAGCACAATTTTACATCCTTTTTATTTAAAAAAAAAATATTCATAAGGTGGAAGATATACAGATGATACACATATTATGATGTGGACAAAAGTCCTTTTCAAATAAGTTTGAAATCTGACACCAACTTGGTGATTGGCCAAGTTACAATAATTATCGCGCATACCTTAACCGACGCCGTTTTGATGCTGATAAGCACCTGTCTATAATGCAAGGTAGAACTTTGAGTGCGTAGCGTTGGATGGTTTAAGCTACACCTGACCATATTTTGCGACTTCTACCAGCTCAATAAAACTGGTTTATAAATGTCTTTTCTCTTCATATACCCCACAATCTTGCATTAAGACCTATATAGCTGTTGATAATTATGTGCGTTAAATATCCTGCACTTTTACATCTTCCTATGGTTATATACCAACGCATCACCAGTCGGGTGAATCCAAGACCTGGTGTGGAGTGGACAATGAAATATAGCTCTTTACTAATCCATATACCTTTTATTTGTAGTATACCTTTCAGATGATGACAGCTTTTCAATTGTAATAGCCCTCGATGTAGTCGTAATGTGTCTTTTTCTACCAAGGACATTACAAGTTATTACAAGCTGATACAATAATAGCAGTGTCCTAACCATTGGTCTCACGGGGACAACCATCGGTCTCCATTATTCATTCGCCAACACCATGTTACTGTACTCAGTCATTTTTATCGGGGGTAATTGTGTGAACTATATTATCATTTATACCTAGCCATTGTCACCAAAATGCCAAACATTTTGCAAAAGGGTTCGAAACGAGCGTTTATTCACACAGGTAACACGTAAACAGTTTCCCCTAAGGAAGGGTATAATAATAGTAAGAGTGATAAAAAACACCCTTTAAATACCCCCCACAAAATGGACTGTTATACAACCATGTACTCTATAGTTTTTCTTGGAACGTTGAGCTGGAATATCGCACGATAGAATTGGCCGAGGAAAAAAAAAACTCCTACCAGAAAGGGACATACTGATTTGTAGCCCCTCCCGTGCTGTAATATCTATATATCTATATCTATTATTTTCTCTGAAACAAAAACCCTAAATTAGAATCATAATCAAGACAGTTCACAATATAGGCCTACGACATGAAATCAATATGCTTTCATATTGCGCGATACCCACTTTCTTTTTTAGTTGTTTGCCCCCCCCCCCCCCCCCCCGTCCCAGCTCTGGCATTTATTCACCTACCAACGCATTTATTTGCACTGTTACTGTCATAATTCAATATTTCGTAAGGCCTCTAGTACTATCTATTCTCCGAATGAATATCTATTGTCTGGATTTCACAATGTACTAGATCATCTCCAATGATCTCTGCTTACCTCATATTGATCAAAAGTAACACAATTGTCAATCAAAATACTGCCATGGTAGTTACAATGTGCTACAATCCGCAAATCCCATTGAGCCCCCTTTTTTTTCTTTCTTTTTTTCACCGCTTCAATCGCCCACAAAGACCCCAAAATTCTTCCCTTTCATTCGCGTTTCAGTCATTATCAAAAAGTTGGGAGCCCCCTTGTAATAATTCAGGCAAATAAAGTAGTAGACCTTTTTATTTGTGTATTGAAACTCTTACAATTGAGATAATAAGCTGAAGAATGCCAGTAAGCTGGGGGATAATATTTAGAGTTAATGCACATTTTTGTAATCACGCAAGCACACCGCAGGTGGTCGTTCTATATTCACATGAAAATGAAGGATTTGAAAAGATTTTGACCCGCGTTTATATGGCTTCACGACTATAATAAACTGATTCATTATAAAAGTGACAAGTTACTCGTCGTTTTTTACACTTTCCTTCTTTCATTGAAAAGGGGGTTTTGAATTTAAGAAATTTTGATCATTTTACTGACGTCCGTACGCACTTTGATGCATATTGCTATTTATAGGGCTGGCCTCCCTATACTTATACATGATGTATCATTCATACAGGAATCATGCTTATATTTTATCTGTGTATTCTCAATATTATGTACTTACACAAGGAAAGGAAAAATATTACAGAAAGGCCGTTCAATTTCAATCGTGATTTGTGTTTGCAAAGAAAAAAAACTATTTCAAGGCAAATTGTTTTATATGGGATGCTCTCCGATCAGCAGCCAATAAACTTAAATAAAGTTATTTTCCCCATCCTTTCCGAGATATACATGTATATATATATTTGTTCTTCAGTACTTGTTCTCAGTCTGATAATTCAAAAGTTTTTCTAGATTTTTTTTTTAATTCTTTTTTTTTTAACGTTTATGTGTAACAACATTTACAAAGGAATATATTATTGTTGTATCGTGTTCTATAACCAGAAGTGAACGTACGTACAGGCATTGAACGTTAAATCACTGCTCAACTTATCCTGCTCTCATCGACCAATTAAACAGAATATATATGGACAATTTAAGGACTAATCTCGGTGTTTACGCTTTCCTAATGACGTTGTAAAATCAACTAAATTGGCAACGCGGTTAAAGGCATTGTCAACCACCACCGTGCAAAGATGTCGGGTTACCAATCCTAATCTTCACCTGTAGAATATACCAGCCCTGGGGTTATGTGGGTGGGGTCAATGAAAGCCTATCACCCATGTCAAATGAGTGGTTTGTGGTAGCATCACCCCGTTACACACAATACCAACATTTCTTTTATCATTAATAGTTCATGCAATTGCGAGCTCAGAGCGACGTAATTGATCCCAAGTCGTCACGTTAAAATGTCTATTATACGGGTTGGTGCTTCGTAGGTTATTAAAGGGTCTCAGCATTTATGTCAAATACTGATAATTGGATGAAAACCATATTAATTATAGGACTGAAAGATGGGAAATAGATCACCGTGCTCGTATACACATTTTATGAGGTAATATTATGATAGCTTAATTTTTATTAACCGCAACACTGGCCCGAGAAAACTACTTGTACATGCTGAAAATCTTATACCCAACTGTTGTAGTAAAACTTTTGAGAGTATAAGGAGATTAATGTTTCCCTACACGGTACGTTGTACAACTTCTTTCCTCGAAAATGTAACCACAAACTGTGATCTTTCGCTTGATAGAGTCTCGAAAATAATAGGAAAACATGATTGAAATCAAATCATATCAATTCTACTCCACGTGAAATGTAAACCTAACGTATGACATTAAATCTTAACATAAAGACGCGTCCATTATTTGAGGAAGGGAAACGCAACATTACATTCATGAGTTTAGTGGAAATACAACTGAGCGGCGCCAGAAAATTATACGGTTCTACATTAATGTCAACAAAACCCGCGCTTTATAACGGCGGGAAGCGACCGATTACAAACTGCATGCCAATTATTACTTAGCGTACAAAACTCGCCTAAGAAAAACTTCCCTGTGGTAAAATGGTCTGGTCAGTCATCCCGTTCGAGCTAATGGACATGAAATAAATAATTGAACTTTTTATCATAGCTTTTCGTAGGTAATGCTTCAGACTAGATTGGGGAAATACATTTTGGCAAGCCTATAACACCATTTTGCTAAAGTTGTAATCAGAATCTTTATTTCACATAGGATTGATTGCCTAACGATTATTGATAAAATAAAGTGATCTTGTCACATCTTGCGAACGACGCGTCCACATGCCGATATGCATGTGATAGCGGAAATATTGACCATCGAGGTAAAGATTCTTTTGTGACAATGTTCAAAGTGACAGGACTTTTTTTAAGACCAATCGAAATGAATTTACCATCTCTGAAAGTGAGAATTCAAGCTTTTAAAAAACGGCTTGATCATTAAGCTGTTATATAATTATGCGTTTATCCAGGAAGATAATTATGTGGCGTATGAGCTATTTTGAGAGCAAAAATTTGCCATATTGTACAGGAATTTAATCTGATTAGGATTTCGAATTGACACAAGTGACAGGACTTTTTTTCCCCTTGCAGTTAAGTTATTCCTATTTTTTGTAAAAAAAAGAACTCTTAACGTAATTATTCAAGTTGATCATTTTCTTTTGAAAAGGTAGTTGCTCGCCCTAATCAAAGAAAAACAAAGTGAAAAAACTGTGCAAAATACAAAATGTCTATGGCAGCGTTTGATTTGCGTAGAGTGATAGCGCCCTCTTCCTCTTAAGTTTACAACTAGAATTGATATGATCATTTCTATTCAGAGAAGCAGCCCTTCAATGCGAAATTTATGTAAAGTATGTTTCGATCTAATCAAGATCTTTGTCGAATACCTAGGGCCTATAGCCATCCCGTCTAGTGCTAAGTTTGAAAAGCTATTCTCAAACTGCATGATGATGTAAATCCTTTAATAAGTGTCTATGAAACATCTTTTACTCGGTATTCCCAATATGAATGATCTGCGAATGGATTGTGGGGAAAACCCCCTCTGCACTGAATGGCTAATCACATTGACAAGGGGACAGATAACATCATCTATGCTGCTGCATTATGGGAGTTTATGAAGACCGGAAATATGAGTGTCAAACATAGGCGAAAGGTCAATGGGCATTTGGGTCATCTGTAAGGAATGATTCACAGGGCTGTCAATATACACCTGCAAGGAACCAAAGGGCAATTATTTCCACAGGACTTAGTACCAATGATCAGTATTGAGCTTGTGAAACGGCATCATCCCATCGAGTAGAGTTTCGAACCTCCGAACTCCTTTTTGCAAGACCACTGCAATAAATCTGACCTATATCTCCTTCATTACACTTTCTTAACACTCCCTAAGATTGGGTCAATTTGCTCAGAATACTTTAAAGTGTCCGTCAGACAGGGTTTCTTTGCACTCTTGAAGACTTTCAAACTGCTATTAAGATGGGTTTGTTTGATAAACAGGCTTTTGTTTTGGAAACGGAGATCCCAACAAGCAATTAATGCAAAACGTGAGTGTTTTTTTATCTTGATCCATGTTGTGATTTGAGGGCCGTTTAATGGTCATTTTGAGCCTTACTCAATCATGCTAAATATTATGAGAAGATTTACACGAGGTCTTCACGGTTTAGAGTTCTCATCAAACGGCTGCATAGCTGACAAAAGCCCAAAGGCGACAACCTTCCCTTCCATTTCCTTTCACAAGATTGCACGAATCGCATTCAAAAAGCCAAAAATATGCACGTTTCTTCCGCTTAGTCTTGTGAAACTGTGAACAAAATGAATTTGAGTTACATTTAGAACTACATGTTCATGATTTAATCTCAAAAACAGAATAAGTTGACCTTAAGGAACTTCTGCCTTTAAAACATGCATCTCATACAAGTTTGATACAGACTTGAATAAGAGGAAAGATTTCATTAATCGCATATTTCGTTGTTTTTTGTTTTTTCTTTCTTATTGAACACATTTTTTTAGTCCATGTAGGAAAAGTACATAGAACCCCGACACTAAAGCATCATTGCATTTTGCATCATTAAGATCAAAGATAAAATAGACGATAAGAATTATGGTGAGGTGCAATATTCCGGTTCCCATACATTCCGGTTGGCAATTCAATCGTAAAGGTACGTCTTATTCAACAATTAATGACACAAACCAACCATGATGACCCGGACACTAACATACATTGAACCCAATTATTACAATGTCACACAAATAACGGTTACCAAACCTTTTCACAAATATATATTATATAAATTCAGGTTAATGGTCGAAACACACGGCTGCTTTTTGAAGCTACATGCTTATGAAGCGTCAAATGATTATACCTCCCATTGTGGTTTACAAAATAAAATTTATTTACAATTTAAATTAATCTTTGGTATACCAGTCACTAATTCTCTGTATGCTAAAATCAGAACTGATTTTTTAAAATCGAAATTAAGCATTGAAGTATCAAGTTCAACTTGATGACGATCTTTATATCCATTGCCAAAGAAGTCCTTAGAGGTTGTAGCTACTGAAATTGGTTTATGATTGTAAAGGGTAAAACTTTGCAATATATGTCAGTTACTTTTCATATCTGTAAATGATCAAGAGGCGATCATGGTTTGTCAATATTCTTTGTCGAAAATCATTCATAAAAAACAATAGGAAACAAGATTCCGCTAAAGCGAAACGTTCTACTCGATATCAAATATATATTTTCATTGCCTTTTCAATGACCTCGAAAATATTTGAGAAGTGCACTTTTGTACTCAAATCAATTGTTATTTTTACACCGCCTGTTCTAGAATAATAATGAGGGGTCATGGTTAAAATATATCGTAGGGTTTTGGTTCTTTTGTCTTTATTCGCGATTGCATACACTGTTTATCAGTCTCTTCATGGTCGGGTGGCCCTGTAATAGAGAACAGGTTTCGCAACTAAACTCTATCAGGTGTTAATGGTGCATGAATTGTCTGCTTTCTGATATTAGCGATTAGGATCTTCCTATCTTGTTCAAGATTCCTTTACTACTGGCTCTCATAATTAAGGCTTGCGGTATCTTTATTCGCTGAGACGCCTCCGAAACTCTGAGACCCTGGGACGTCTCAGAAACTACGAAACATCTTTGTTTAAGACGTCTCCGCGATGGAAAATGAAGATATGAAGTTCGATTTTCCCACGAATCATTAAATATCGCGGAGACTCATGAGAGGTTGCAGAAACTAAAAGAGCCGTCGTTGAGATGTCTCCGCGACTAAATTCAAAACCGTCTCAAACTCATCATAAACTAGTCCCAAACATGTCTCAAATCCGTTTCATGACAAGTGAGATACCTTCAAACGGTTTGAACCCAAAAGAGAATCCCTTGTTTAAAAGTAAAGCAATGGAAGTACTTACTTCTTGGAGCTACAATCCATGTTGTCCAGCCGATATCTTCAAAATTGACCTCATACTGTTCCAGCTGACACTTGGTTCTTCCAGGTCTTGATGAAGACCGGTTTTCAGCTCGTCTTTTCCGCCTCAGAGCCTTATGCTCTCTACCGACTGAACTATCTGTCCTTCTGTTTTCCTCAACCGCAGAGGTGACTTCCCACCTCCTCTCCAGCTCAATGCTGTTTTCTAACCGCGTCTCAAACCGGTTTGACGCGGTAACAGGTGTTTGTGGAACTACCTTTGGCTTGGTTGACCTCCGCGGTACCACCACACCTTCTTGTCCCAGAGGCATTGATATGTCTCTTCGCTGGATCATATTGTCATTTAGATACAACACCAATAGGGGTTGTTTCTCCGGCCTGTTGTCGGCTGGATATTTAATAAAACGCACCATCCTTTTGATAGGTGCGCTTCGCGCTCTGATCTTTACTTCAAATGTTCTTGTCAGAACGCTCGTGTTGTCACTACTTAACCTTACATGTTCTGCGTTGTTTATGAACGCCGAGGTGACGTTAAATTGTAACAATCCTGAATATGACAGGTGGATTATTCTCTGATCAACAAGTGCCTTACGTTTTCTGATATCACCTTTCCTTTCCAATGTATAAACATGGTACACTTCAATAATGGCCCTCCTTTCATGTGATGCCAAGGATTCCAGCATTCTGGACTGACGTTTATAGAGAACGATCTCAGCTGATACGATGGTCTCGCGGTCCAATATCCCTCTGATCTCAAACTCGAATAACCTTCGACCCGACGATCGAGACCCTGCAAGATAAAATGAAAACAATTCAATGTTATAGTCACTCACTTATTAATATAATATTCAACTCAATGGGTGTTGACAGAAGCGTAAAATAATTGTACATCTGTTTAAAAAAAAAAAAAAAAAAAAAAACTATAACCATTTCTTGAAGAAGAAAAAAAAGCATTATGCTAGGTCACCTGGGTAAACTGCTCAAGTGCAATAGATCAGCGTCACTCATCCATAAACAAACTTTTCACATAATCGAATTCTTTTAACAATCATCAAGGCTATAGGGGATGACTTTCACATCTTCATCAGATCTAAAGGTATTGGGATCGGTGGGATTACGTAACAAGATATCACAGTCCAGGCCCCAGGAGAATGTTTTATCAAGTCTTTCGTAAAGCTACGCATGGCTTTGCGAACGACTGGTCTTCTGTGCTATACCACATGCTGCTAAATCATTGAGCACAAGAACTGATCACAAATTTTTAGTCTTTAGTAACTTTACGAACTACTTGGTGAAACACCCCAGAGGAAATGGGGATCGATGAGATTACGTAACATGATGCTACGGTCTCGCTCCTCCAAAGCCTCTTGTTGTACTTCATCTTGACTCCGTGAAAGTGGATTTTTATTTTGCCATTGTTAAACGACAATATAACTCACTTAATAAGATTTGTGGGGTATTTTCAGGAAGGGTGAATATCAAGAACATTAAAACAGAACTTAAAGATTTTGGCGGTCATGGTGTTAAAACAATATTTTTAAGGATCAGCTGACTGCCTTCCACCTCACTAGATGGCTTGAACTGGACGTTATAAATCACTTTACATCGATTTAATTATTTACTATTCAGAGACAATTTTATCCACATTGGTACATCAGTTTGATGTCAAAATTATATCCGATATGCGTGAGAATGTTTAAATGATTCCACTTTTACTTGAAATATAAAATTGATCAACTTAAACACTATTTTTCGATCCTAAAACGTATCATGTATGAATTTTGGTTTTAAGACTAAAATTGGTATTTGATGTCTGGTGTTCACTTTTCAACTAACAATGCAAATGATTTAAGAAGACAGATACTTTCTATCAAAGGAATGTATCCAGGTCAATCACGGACGACCTAGCAGTCAAATGGCAAGAAATATTTCAATTATATTGTCTTTTTCTAAAAAAATATTTTACCGGGCCGACCGCAAGATATCTTATTGAAGGGAAAAGTCTGCCAACTTCGTTGTAGGATGAGTTGCATGAATTGAGTTTGAATTGAACTGAAGGCTGATTCCAGCAGAAACTAACAGGCCTATAGCATTTTAGCTTTAGTGCGTCTTTCTTCATTCTCAGTATTTCAATGCAACCATGTTGGAACATGTTTCTGCCCGATAAACATGTAGGAATTGAGAGCTCGTGTTTAATAGAAGGTTTTGATTTGTTGTTTTCGTGTTGTAGGTTGTTGATCTTTAAAGGGTCCTTGAAGGATTTAGCCACCTATTTAACCTGCAATCAACGGAGATTTGCTTTTCAGGTGAGCTTCCAATAAACGCAACGGGATAATTAAGAGAGCTACTTAGCAAAACAGTTTATTGTGAGGTATACAACCTTGATATAACAGAAACGGATCAGCCCCCTTCTTCCATACTTATTGAAGCGTAAATAAGCAGAGAAACCCGATATTGACTTCAGAATACATGCTTCCTTATAGCCTTTTCACCGGATCAGGATTAAATCTCCGTGTGGACAGTTATAAATCATTTCAACTCATAGCTTAACTTAAGGAATAAACTTAAGATCGTCACGGGCTATGTTTCTTTTTAAATCACAAAACATGAAAAGCCGATACCCAGGCCAACAATCATTGGAAAACATACGGTCCTGGGTGGTGTTCCTCCAAGTCGTTCGTAAGTTACGAACAACTTTAAGCATGACTGATCATCCGTTCTTTTCCTAATGCTACAGTCACACAGACACTTACGTATAGATACGTCCGGTTGCGTCCAAATATTATTTCATCTTCTATTCTATCATTTTTTATGTATTTCTTTGTTTTACTGGATGAACGAAATTATCAATATTTCCACTGCTGACTATGTCGGGTAGGCATCAGTGGGGATCCGCAGAAAAGAAAATAATTTTTGGACGCATCGGGACGTAACTATACGTAAGTGTCTGTGTGACTGTAGCATAAAGGATTGAAAGTGTGATACAGAATAGCGCGAAAAAATTATACTCCAGTCGTTCGTTAAGTCATTCGTAACTTTACGAACCACTTGGTGAAACAACTTAGTGTAGGCCTAGGGTGTGTTGATTAAACATCAATATGTCTGATGATAGGCTTTAGAGTTCATCCGCTTGAACTCGACTCCAAGATGACCATTTTCTAGTTTGTCAAGTCAAACTGTTCCTTAAATATAAACCACTCTCGATTTCATTGAAAATGTCAGTAAACTGTTGACTGTTCGAGTATGGCTAATCGAATCAGCTCTTCGGAAAGGTCTGGATACACAAGCCATGTAGTTGGAGCAAACAAATATGACGGTTAGTGGAACCGAAAATCGCTATTTGAGAGCGGATCAGAACCACTTTAACCCATTTAGCTGGTCAATGAGATAAATATGAGCTGATTTAACGGTTAATGACATGTAAATCACTATATTGTTTTCGTCATGTTAGGATGTGCCATCTAGTCAAAACAATTTTGTTTTGCCTTATCGTTTTAAAGTAGAGGGCCGTTTTATTTTTATTAAAGAAGGAGTCGTGCATATTTTGCAGTCTAGGCAAATGAAAGGTAAACATAAGAGCATTCGAATTAATTTTTAGATATAGGTCATCTAGACTTAAATTCAAAGTAACTTTTAGGATAAATCATATATCTACTTTGTTCATTGTCGGTGTTATCAATATAGTATTTTAACTGCGTTTCTCTAAAGCTTTCATATTTCTATTTAATTACTCTTTTATGTTTCAATAGTTATTTAAAATCAACTTCCTATCGATGTATAGGATTTTTCTTTTAGATATAAAGAAATTTTGTGTCATCATTTAATAATAATTGTTGTTGACATGTCTGGTTTATCATTGTAAATCAGGACAGTAACCTCATCGTTAATGAGATCATATCCTTAAAAAGGCAAAGTATTTACACCATTATCTATTTAACTAATAGTGAAAATTCCAAATATTTCTATATAAATATTTAATTGTGATTTGAGTAGATGGAGTATGACCCGAGAATCACAATTGTAATTCAAAGCTAAAATATTAATATTGATAGTTGATAAAGTGATCTTGAAAGTTGTAATGACTGTTAAAACGGTTATTGATATTGTCTGCAATGCAAGCTGTTCGTGCGACCAATTAACCATGAACCACGCATTATCTCATATCAGATAACACTAATTGATACAAAACGATTAATGGTGAATTTCTTTTGAGAACACAGCTCGTAATGTGTCAAGAAATATCAGAAAACTCATCCACCAAACCAAGGCTGACCTCTGTACTTCATAAACAACCTCTTTTTAAATCGTACCAACTAGCGTGATCAAATGAATCAATTATTACTCCAAAAAGCATATCAATTGGTGTAAGATTTTATCTCACGTTGACGTTGAATGGGTAGAGCCCTAATTTGATTTTATCGTATGTTCCTTTTCTGTGGTGATGATTTTCAATCTTCATATCTTGCTAATGGCTATCATTAGCGAAATTGACCCTAACAAGAGAATTACTATTACGAAAAAGCTGTAGGTTATTTTTTTTTCCTTCACATTTCAGGATGGAATAAATAATGAGCAAAACTGTTCACACTGATGTGAATGTTCTTAACGAGTTGTGCATCATAATTCATATATGGATATACTTTGTTTAAGCTTTGACGATCACATAGGCTGATGTATCCACATAATTGTTTTTGTTGCTTAGCAACCATTGAACTAGTATCGCTTAAATTATGACTGTATTTGCTTGATATCAGAATTCATCTTGTTTCAAAGTTTGATGTTAGTTCGAGTGTAAGGTAGGATTGAAACACCAAGCCTTACTTCTTGAAAACTTAAGAACTTGAAATGACCTTTATATACAAAGTACGATTGTATGAATGGGAACCTATTCACGAAACATCTGCCAGTGTCGTCATGTGTTTGATAATATATTTAGATTGTTATTTCTTAGCGTTGCCTTGTATGTTGATAGGTGGATGGGTGAGTGGGTGGATATGTGGGTGCTTTGGTGGGTGTGTGGGTGATTGGTTTGATGGATAGTTTTTTTTGGTGGAGGTATAGTTGTATGGTTGGTTCGGTGTGTGGGTTGATGTGTGGTTGATTGGTTGGCTGGGTGGGTGTGGGTGGGTTGTTGGTGGGTGTGTGGTTGGTTGGTTTGTTGGATAGTTTTTGGGGTGTAGGTGCAGTTGGCTGGGTGGGTGTGGGAGGGTTGATACGTGGGTGGGTGAGTGGGTGTGTCTGTGTGTGGATGTTTGTGGGTGGGTGGGAGTGGGAGGGTTGATACGTGGGTGCATGAGTGGGTGTGTTTGTGTGTGTGTGTATGTGTGTGGGTGTTTGTGGGTGGATGGGTGAGTGGTTGTTTAGTTTGTGAGTGTGGGTGGATGATTGGGTCGGTGTGAGGGTGGTTATGTGTATGTATGTTTGTGCGTGGGTGGTTTGTTGGGTGTGAAGGTGTGTTTGGGTGGGTTGTTAGTTGGTTTGGTGTGTGTGGGTAGGTGCTTGGTTCGTTCAGTTTTTGATTGGTTCCATGAGTGGGTGAGTGTGTGGGTGGATGTGTGGTTGATTGGTTGGTGGGGAGGTTGGTTTGGTTGGTTAATTGGTATTTTGGTTAGCTTGCTTTGTGGGTTCTTTGGTTACTTAGTTTGTTGGTTAGCTTGATGTGTGGATAAATGGTTACTCAGTTGGTTATTTGATTGGATAATCGGCTATTTTGTCTTTTTCTTTGTACATTAAATGAATCGTCAATTAGTTATAAAACTCTATTTAAAACAATCCTGTCTACCTATCCGTTGTCAAAATGAAAATGACTTGAATTAATGAAATATCTATTAAACTGGATGAAAAGCATTATTAGAAACGTTAAACAATATTAGAGATAAATGTCGTAAGCATAATACAACAATTTAATAAAAAAGTACTTTTATTCAAGCTTATAACCGGGTCTACTTTTTTAAGAGACCATTTTAATTATCCCAGTACATTATTCATGTCATGGACACGTCGCTCAAATGTTTTTATAAAAAAAACCTAGATGGGATGAAGAAAAAAAAATATATATGTCTTGAAACGTTTTCGTCAGCCCCCTTCCCCCTTGCCGTATTTAATTTTCTTAGGTTTCGTGAAGTGGAAAAGATGGGGATTTTGAAGCAGAAAGCAAACATGGTATAGACGCATGGTTTGACAAACCAATACTAGGTCGGCGCCGGTCTGACACGGGCAACATTTGACTCAAGACTTACTCCTTTTTTCCACTCAATGTCAGAATATAGCGGACAGGATATGTCTGAAACAAAATCAGAACGTTGACGAAAAGAGTAGCATGGAATAAAACTTATTAACAAGGCAATGACCTT